>JAXIVH010000014.1:8873727-8934217 GCA_036785325.1 Urophycis tenuis | reverse complement strand
CGGAAATATTGGAATGTGTACCGTGTCTCTGAAACAAACTAAATATACAAAATGTAATGTACCGGTATACAAATCAATACACATAACAGGGAGATAGGCTATCATATTAACCAAAGTACCAGTAAGTGCCCTCTTCTAACCTCTTCATTTGATATTATTTTCTCATATAATGATGTCATTAAAAAGGCTGATGTTATCATGATGTCCCACCTCATCCCCAGCAGTCTGGCTCATGATATCTGCTGACGGGGTGCTGACTGCAGCAGCACACAACTGGCAGTGACACGGGAATCGCACTCTCACACACGTTAGCCCTCGCAGAGACACGCAGAACACCACGACAACGCACACGCACACACACTCGCTCTCTCTTATACACAAATACACGCGCACTACACACACGCGCACACACACACACACACACACACACACACTGTCTCTGTCTATCTCTCTCACCCTTTCACTATATAGATCTTTCTCTTTCCCCTTCCTTCTGTCTTGCTCTCTCTCTCTCTCTCTCTGTCTGTCTCTGTCTGTCTGTCTGTCTGTCTGTCTGTCTGTCTGTCTGTCTGTCTGTCTGTCTGTCTGTCTCTCTCTCTCTCTCTCTTCTCTCTCTCATCTCTCTCTCTCTCTCTCTCTCTCTCTCTCTCTCTCTCTCCTCTCTCTCTCTCTCTCTCTCTCTCTCTCTCTCTCTCTCTCTCTCTCTCTCTCTCTCTCACACACACACACACACAACACAACCAGGATCTAGGTCTACTTGTCCCACGACCCGGGGCCTGTGCTGAGTCTGTTCATCCTCTTGTGTGCACTGAACCATGATGTATTTGTACTGGCCTCTCAGTAAGCAGTGTCCCACCACACCAGGATGTTTTAACCAAAGTTCTAACCACACACACAAAGACACACTCACACACACACACACTCACTGTCTCATTCTTCTCTATCTCCCTCTCTCTTCCTTCTCCTTCTCTCTCTCTCTCCCCTCTCTCTCTCTTCCTCTCTCTCTCTCTCTCTCTCTCTCTCTCTCTCTCTCTCTCTCTCTCACACGCATGCATGCACGCTCACAGCTCACACACACACACACACAGACGCACACACCCTCGCATGCACACATACACACCCATCCCGTAGAGATAACTGCAGACTGCGGTGTGTGTGCTGTGTCATCCTGGGTGCCCCCTGGTAATTTGATCACAGATCAAAAGAGTATGCTGATTCCAGTCCAGCCCCTTCACAAATGTTTAACTGCTCCCGGGCGTTTAACTGAATTCTGATCACAACATCTTCTCAGACCTCATGATTTTGGGAAGAGATGGAATGCCTTGGTACAAGTATATTCATGTGTCATTCTAGCTTGTGAACATTTGATTTTTTTAGCTTGGACTTTATTGTTCTAAATGTAATTTTTCAACTACTTTGTCCAAATATAAACACTAGTTTTATATATATATACTATATATATATATATATTATATATATATATATATATATATACGACTTAAATGTATTTTGTATTTTGGCAATTCGTTTAATGGGCTGATCCTGTTTGGCTGACAACCGCTTAATGAAACTTTCTACATGGGAGTATTATTAGCAAGAGTGGCCAAGTAGAGGGGCACCCCAGAACACATAATGGAGACCACACTGCTAGACAATCAACGACTTTAGCGTTCCCATTGTGTCGAACCAAGCACACTTGGGTCCAATTATAACGTTGTCAAGAGGTACAGAAAATATTTAACAGAACACTTTTATAAGGGTAAAGCGCTCTCTTATCCAGCCCTAACTTTCTATCCCTCATCCCGATCTATTACATTGGTTTATTTATAACACACTTCATTGAAACACACTACTATTTACTGGATTAGATTAGATTATACTTTATCATCCCCAGCGGGGAAATTTTCCTACAGCGGGAAATTTGCTTACTATTACTATTACTATTAGGCTACTATTACTATTACTATTACTAATTTTCTTACTATGAGTATGCATTTAGCATTTGCTTTCATCCAAAGCAACTTTCAGTTGCATCTTGCTCCTGGAAGCAAACCATAGCCTCCGGACTCTGGGGTTTGAACCCAGAAACCTGCCAAGCAGGGAGTTTAGATAAACACCCTACAGCAGGCCTACATACAGTATCCCTCCACACTTCTCTCATCCGCTCCCTCTGTCTCCGTCTGTCCTCCCACCAGATCTTCGTGTCGGTCAACTGCCTGAGCACAGACTTCTCCTCCCAGAAGGGGGTGAAGGGCCTGCCGCTGAACCTGCAGATCGACAAACCTACAGCTACAACAACCGCAGCAACAAGCCCATCCACCGGGCCTACTGCCAGATCAAGGTGTTTCTGCGACAAGGGAGCCGAGAGGAAGATCCGCGACGAGGAGAGGAAGCAAGTCCCGCCGGAAGGGGAAGGTGTCCGAGCACAACAGCAAGCCTCGGGGCCTGTGAGTGGCAAGCCTTTACTTCAGTGGGGTAATCAGCTTGAGGCTGGGGGGGGGGGGGGGGGTCTCACTGAGGGTAGGGGAAGAGTGGGTAACCATGTATGGGCATTGCCTTTGACCCTCATGGTTTTCATGTCCGTGACCAAATCGTTCACTGGCATTCCATTGATATTCCCTGATGAACTGGTGAAACCCCCCCCCCCAACACCCGACCCCCACCCCCCACCCCCCACGCCCCCCCCCCCCCCCCACCCCCCCCCCCCCCCCCCCCCCCCCCCCCCCCCCCCCCCCCCCCCCCCGCCCTTGCCCCCCAGGAGAGCTCTCCTCTGGGTGAGTCGCCCCAATTTGACCGCTTCTCCTCTTGCCTCCGCCAGTTGCGGACGTGAAAGTCCCCCTCCTCCAGAAGCGCAACGACGTCACCATCTTCAAGATGATGACCGACTTTGAGACCCAGCCCGTCCTCTTCATCCCTGACATCCACTTCTCCAGCTTCCAGCGCCATGTGAGTGTGTGAGCCAGGGACCCCACCTTTAACTCCCCCATGTCTGGGTTTACCTTCCAAACATGAATGTCTTTGAAAAGATACTGGGAATACATAAATGTGGGACTTTAGTGTCTTTATATCTATCTGTCTGTCTGTCTATGTGTGTGTCTGTCTGTCTGTCTGTCTGTCTGTCTGTCTATCTATCTATCTATCTATCTATCTATCTATCTATCTATCTATCTATCTGTCTGTCTGTCTGTCTGTCTGTCTGTCTGTCTGTCTGTCTGTCTGTCTGTCTGTCTGCCTGCCTGCCTGTCTGCCTCCCTGGCTGCCTCTGCTGTCTGTCTACTTGTCTGTTTGACCAAGTGAGCCTGGCGTGAGCTCGTTGTTGTCACGCGTCGCGTGGCAGTTGTTTTTCCCCGGGTCCCTGTGTGCGGGCCGCTCCCTGTGTGCGAGGGTGGAAGGGCAGGTCAAGGCAACCCAGGCGGTGACAAGCGCTCCCCAGCTCTGCCAGTTGGCGGGAACACGCAGAGCCGCCTCTTCCAAATAATTCTGAGGCACCGCAGTAGGTGTGACACGCCGACGCTCCCTGCTTTGTGCCGCGCGGGATTAGTCACGCTCGGACTGACTGGGCTGCCAGTCGCGAGCACAAGACAAGAAGGGAGGGCACAGGGAAAGGCAACCTGCCTCGCGGGTTTAAATGAGTCCCGTCAACCTTTTTTGAAAGACGACGGTAAAGGTTAGCCTGGAAAAATGTGGTGTGTGAGGTGTGAGGGGACACACGCACACACAGGTGCGTACAGGGTTTCCAGATGAGTGGCAGGTCGCTCTACTTGGCCTCACTTCACACACACAGTCGTACACACACACACACACACACCAGCAAGGTGACACGACACGTAACAGATCGCACGAGACCGCCCCCTGCAGGACGTAGGGAGTATTCAGTTGGTGCTTGAGGCGCTTCGTGAGCGGACATGTTTTCTCGCCTCGGGTGGGCGTCGTTCCTTCAAAACGCATTTGAGGGAACGACGTTGTGTGGAGCGCGACTGCCCCCCCTGGTGCCGGAGGTGTACCACAGGGTCCTGAGAGTTCAGGCCAGCTCCCTCTGTTTCGAGGGTTTGCTCTTCATCTGAACCGTGGCACCGTGGCTTTTATTTTTGGATCTCCCAAAATGACATTGAACCTCACCGGCAGCCCTGATAAACTCGGGGTTAGCTCTCGGAATAGATTTTTATTGACAGGGCCGCTTCGAAATCGATACGGCGCGGATGTCCAAAAAGCCTCTTTCTGAGAATAAACATCTGCCCATGCCCTTTGATCAGTCACGCTGATCAAACACTCTGCAGCGTGTGTAGCTCCAAAGTGCTAGATCTGATTCATGATGATTCGAAGTTGACTAATTCAACGCCACTATTTTGGTTTTTTAATCTTTTGGAGAATAATAAGTGTCAACGTATTTGTCATATTTTATGGTATAAATATAGCATATGAGTAGGTGTTTTGGTGGTGCAGTTGTAGACAGCAGCCAAGTCTCACTGAAATATGCAAAACATTGTTGAGTACAATCTGATATTCTGGCTAAACTCTCTCTCTCTCTCTCGCCCTACAGCCTTTCGCGGCAGAAGATGGAGAAGACAGGTTGGTTCATGGAATCACTCGTGTGTAATTTGCATGCTTAGTGGGTCAGGAAGACCAGGCAAGGTGAATGACATTGTTCAACACTTGACAGAGAGACATCTCTCCCTGACCAGAGAGACATACTTGGGACACAACATCTAAGAAATGCCCTTTAAGCTCAAGTATGGCAGTGGAGTATGACATTAACACTGCCAAGATAAGGGGTTTGGTTGGTTAGGAAATGTATGCACTCAATGTTTGGTGATTCAGACAAAAATAAAGTATCCACGTGACTGTGATCTGCTGCAGTCTGATGTATTGTTAATAATATATATATATATATATATATGTGTGTGCGTGTGTGTGTCGTTTGCAGCTCGGGCATGAAGAGATTACCCTTTACCGAAGATGAGTTTGGCACACCCCCGAACAAGCTAGCAAGACTGGACGAACCCAAGAAAGGTATGAGTCATTATGTTCAGTGTGTGTGTGTGTGTGTGTTCTGACTTGTTGTTGATGCTGTGTCTAGGTCTCTCTCTCGCTCTCTCAGTCTCCAGGGCCATGTGATCTCACTGAGCTCATTGGAAACACACAGATGCTGAGGGCCTCCATTGACCTCGCAGAATACCACTGCTCAGTCTTAATTTATTACCCACACACACACACACAAGCACACAAACCTGCACGCACGCACGTGCACAAACAAATGCACGCACGCACACAAACGCCACACTGGGAACGAACTGTGCCCTTTGCCCCACATCTCGTTTCAACACAGCAGGGGCCGTGCTTCTTACAGCATTGTGCAACAAAGCGTATTTGCATCTATCATAACAGTGGCTTCATACATTCAAATGTGGCATTATGGATTTGAACTGTTTTTAAGAAAATATATTTTTTACATATGTTTAAAACAATAACAGATATTCCACATTGACTCATTGCAAAGTGCCATAATGTGGAGAAAACAACATCTAAATTTAACTAAATTTCACCTGTGATCGTAGAATATGTTTATATGCAATTATGCATATTTATTTTGTTTATTGTTATTCAATGGAGGCTGGATACCTTGACCAAATAGTGTTAATGCTATTTAGAGGCAGTGGTCAAAACCGACGACCAGAGAAACATTCAACATGAAAGAAAAACATCTTCTTGTCACGCATTGAAAAGCAAATCTCTTCTATTTAGAGCATGTCTATTATGAGAATACAGATTTTGAAGATTTGGCAGTGGGTCTGACTATCTGTGTGTGTGTTGTTGTTGTTGTTGTTGTTGTTGTTGTTATTTGTGTGTGTGTGTGTGGGCCGGTGGGCTGGAGTGCAGTCACGTAGCTGACCGATGCCAGGGGGAAACAGTTGGTCCAGGCACCAGGCCAGAGATAACACAGACCTGGAGTGGGCAGTACCCTGCTCGTGATCGAGGGGGGGGGGGGGGGGGGGGGGGGGGGGATTAGCTATGGGACCAACCTGAGATCCCAGCCTGGAGGCTGTATCCAAGCACAACCCTAATGATGGCAGGGACAGCGGATAAAATGCCCTGGCATATACTGTATGACGTAGGTACAAAGTTGTGTGTGATACAGACCCAAGGCCTGTTTGCTACTTCTTCTAGCAGTAAGATGATAAGATACTACTTTATACAGTAGTAGTAGTACTTTAGTAGTCCCAGAAGGGATATTTGGGATACCAGTGTTTCATTAGGGGGAGTGACTCAGAATGAGACAAGGCCCAAAGCCACATTAAAGATTCAAGGCAGCAGTTCAGTTTCTCAAACGAACTGTCATTTGGGTTGAGTTTCCTGCTGGATTTCAGCCTGGGGAAATGATCTATATTATCCCCTGTGTGTGTATGTGTGTGAGTGTGTGCGTGTGCGCGTGTGTGTGTGTATGTGTGTGTGTGTGTCTGGTGTGTGTGTGTGTGTGTGTGTGTGTGTGTGTGTGTGTGTGTGTGTGTGTGTGTGTGTGTGTGTGTGTGTGTGTGAGTGTGTCTGGGTGTGGTTGTGGTTGTGTGCGTGCATGTGTGGTGCTTGCGTGCCTGCATTTATGCGTGAGCGTGTCTTCGTTTGTTTTCACATGTCTGTCGTTTAGTTTTGATATCAGTGCCCGATATGAATATATAACACTTCATACTATCTGTCCCTCCTCTTTGTCCAATGCAGTCCTGCTGTACGTACGCAAAGAAGCAGAGGAGGTGTTTGATGCCGTCATGCTGAAGATCCCCACACTGAAAGGCCTTGTGGAAGCTGTGAGTTCCCATTCCAACTGCAACACCCCACACTAGACCACCTTCTCCTCGTTCATGAACTGACCAGTACCTGCTCAGTACCAACCTCAGCCTGCCTGCACCTGAACAGACCCAATGCAGCCGGTGCCTCTTTCTTATTATTCTGATTCTCAATAACTATGGGTGGTCCCAGACTTGAAGACGGGGAGATGCGGAGTCTGCGTGACACGTCATCACTCTTCAACAATTGTTGACAACACACAGCATGCTAAATATGTAATGACAGGAAGAGCCCCTAGTGCAAGTCGTGGGAAGGAAATGACTGGGGGCTGGGGGGGGGGGGGGGGGGGGGGAGAGAGAGAGAGAGAGAGAGAGAGAGAGGGAAAGAGAGATAATGACTGTTGCTGGTTTCCTGCAGAAAGGTCAAAGCAGTTCATGCAAGAGGAAGTGGAAAAAACGGTTGCTAGGGGGGAAAAATAAGTGAGTGAGAAAGTGAGAAAATAGTAATAAGTTATAGGGCGACTCAAAGAGTGAGAAAGCAGGGTTCCCCGGGGATGGTTACGGTTTGCTAAATGGGTGGAGGGCGGAACACAGGCGCGCCACTGCCATGTTCAGAATAAAGCATGTATGTACACAACCATGTCACACGCTAAGCCTCCAGCAAACCGTGGGTTGCATGGAGTGTGTGATGCTCGCTTGGAGACGTTCTGTTCCTCTTAGGTTTCCAGCCTGAACCTGATATATATAGTATAATGCAGCCTGATAGATTAGAGCTGATATGTAACTTGAACAAAATGTATTTTTTCCATCACTAGATATCAGAGAAATACGAGCTGCCGTTGGAAAAAGTTGGAAAGGTCTACAAAAAATGCAAGAAGGGGTGAGTAGCATCTCATGTGTGTTCATTTATAGTACATGTCCCGTGTCGGCCCAATCAGAAAACCAAGACGACTGACAAGACAACTCACACCACGTGTATTCCTGTCTCAGGATTCTAGTCAACATGGACGACAACATCATCAAGCACTACTCAAATGAAGACACCTTCCAGATCTCCATGGAAGAGATGGGAGGGATATACAAACTCACCCTCACTGAGATCTGATTGGTGGGGCTCGGTCTAGAACAAGGTGGTCGTTCCTTAACTACCTGTGAGTTTACACGTCTAGCTTGACTGTCGGCACTAACAGCTGTAACAAGCACACAACATGACAGGATTGTGTGCTGCCCTGACGTCCATGGCCTGCATGGAAAGTCTGTATTTCATCTTGAAACGCAGCATCTAATGGATTGTAGCTCTTATCATACGAATGCATTGGTTTTAGATAAAGTTTATACATTTTAAATTCTTTTTTTTTTAAATTGTTTTGTGTGTACATAAGTATCGGGACATTATTGACACATTTTGGAGTTTATTTTCTTGTTTTGCCTACAGCTTAGTTGCAGCAAAAATGTTTTTTTCATTCATTTTGTTCAAAAATATGCAAGGTCTTTTGTGTTGCTGTTATACCTCACGCTATGCAGGGCAACAGTCTCTCTCTCACATGTTCGACAACAATGTTCAAACATAATGTTTGTGTATTAAGTGGATAGACATGCCAATGCCTGCTGTTTCGCTTTGTGAAGCCATAGCACTGCTGAGTACAGTCTGCAGGGTATACCCACACACAAAGGGAGGAGGGACGCATCTTTAGTCGCTTTGCGAGGCCCCTGAAACTCAGTGTATTAATACTAAACATCCTGGCAGTATTTAGTTTCTAAACCACGCGTTTACCATTAGGTATAATGGTATAATTGTACATACTTGGCCACAGATGCTGTTGTATAAAAGATTTTTTTTTTCAGATCAAGTTTGAATATTTTCCTCACTATATAAAGTATTAAATAGCAAATGAGAAGGGAGTCCTAAATTTAAACGTTTTCACTTCCTTCGTTTGAGTACAGTTGAGTAGATGGAGATCAGTTTCTCGCACAGTCCACACAAACCGTTCTGGAAGTGCAATATCATATTTATCTCCAGACACCTTATTTTTTTCGAATGGCCATATCTTTGTGATATATTTGTAATACATATCAAAAGGCATGTCAGTACCATTGTATACATCTGCTTTAAAGTAATGCAGAACATGATCTGTGTGGCTTATATCACTTTTGTATATCAGTACTTAATGTGTATATATTTATTAAGAGTGTGGATGTGGGAACTTTTTACAATATATTTCCAAATGTCTAAACTATACTTAATAATATAATGTTTGTTTTTTTGGTTTCTTTTTATATGAAGTTGTTCAAGAGAGAGATTGTGTTAATGTGTATTTAAATACTCATGCATTATTCATTTTTGTAAAAGCATTGATGCAGTATGCCCAATAAAAGAGGACTTTTACCTGTACTGTGGTGGCTAAACACATATCTTAACAAAAGTAAGAGGGTTCTGGGAGGCCGCAGTTTGAATGATCAAGACTTTATTATCGCTTGCAGCGAAGCAACACAAAGCCTGAGTCGGTTTGCAAAGTGACTGCCGCACATCCCCCGTGTGCCCCTTTTTGTCCTGTTTTCCAAACATGATGTCATCACCTTAAACATTTCATACCATACATAGACGGCCCTTCCTTCCTTTACTGCTAGAACCCATCTCCACAACCCATCTTCCCCATGTCTGTTCTGGCCACTTCTAAGCATTCAAGCAGGCACCTTAGAGATAACATGGGGTGAGCAAGGGGGGGAACCTTGGGTTGAACCAAGGGAGGTATTTATGAGTGCGCCTCTATTTCTTTCCACAGTGAGTTCATGCTTTACATGGGCAACCCAATGATTATACTAGCTTTAACTTGGTTAATATCTTCCATTGTACCAGCTGTTGTTGTTGTTGTTGTTGATATGATATTGAAGCAGCTATAGCATGGATACAGCTACCATCGCAGCATCATGTGTTTACAGGAGCATATGGCTCACACTATGGCATCGCCCCTCACCCTTCTGGCAAGCCGTAAGTAAACATCACAAAACTGTCCGCCCAGAAAAATGTTCCACCAGCTTCCAAACCAGTGTGTGTGCTCCCAGCAAATGGGTCAATAGGATGACATTGATAGGATCAAAATGCTAATAATAAGTCATGGACTGTAACAAAGTTGTATTTGTACTGCCAGTTAACCACAAAGACTTCTCAGGTCCACAGATACGGGGCCCCTATCCACCCATGGAAAAACTCCCCTCACCTCATTGGGTAAAGGAGCACGTTAGAGATGGACAATAAACATGAGGTCACTCTGGAGGATACCTTTCTGCACCTTGACTGTACGACCAGGGCCTTCGGTATGGCTGCAGCGATGGTTGACCTGAATAAACCTGCATGAGCACCAGTGAAGCGTGACTTATCTCGTAACACCACCCACCAAACTTTAGGGGGCTTGGGCGTCGTGATAAGGCGTGTGGCGAGAGTTGGTTACACTTTAACCAGGGCTGCATCCAGCCAACACTACAAGCAGCATAGATGCCCTTGAGTGCTAGGCCATCTGCTCTCTCTCTCTCTCTCTCTCTCTCTCTCTCTCCCTCTCTCCCTCTCTCTCATTTGCTCACGTTCACTCTATGTCTTTGTCCTATTTTTCTACATGTTCCTTCTCTTGCCGGGCGACCACTTGTTTGTGACATTTCTAATGAGTTAATGTGGTCCCTTTGTCCTGATGTGAAGGTGATCCCCACCACAGAACCACAGACGAATGTGAATGCAGACAGCTTTGTAATCAGATATCTGCAGAGCAAAATATATAGTACGCTTATTCCAGATGAGGCCTGCGTGTTGTTTTTTATTCAACCCACATCATTGCATCCATTCATATGAACTAAGTGGAGCTTGTAAAATGAAGGACTTAGTTCAGTGTATGAAATACATTCATTTTACTATGGGTAGTGAGGAGGGATTATAGGAAACATGAAACCGAACCGTGTTTTCTCCGTGTTGAATGAAGTGCATCAAGTAATTCAATCAAAACGTTCTCAAGCTTTTTGGGGGGTCCCCAGGATTTCTAGAAGTGTCCAGTTCATGGGAAACAGAAGAGTAAATATGTTGTTAACTCATAAGTGGCCACATTCATACTTAACAAACACTGCAGCCCGCTGGAAACATTGCAACATGCATCAACAACAAGTTTGAGTCACAGTTGTTCCTGAACAAAGGAAAATGAAAAACCTTTGAGTTCAGGCACCGTAATCCACAACTATATGCGCTGAACCATATCAGAAGACTACATATCATAAGGGATAAAATAACTTGGTTGTGTAAACATTACAAATCCACTGACGCCATTGTTCTAGATTGGGTCATTGCTCATATATTCCATTCTGGTGGTTGGTCATTCACCACTCATGTGTGTTATATACAGAGGGTTCACAGAAATTATCACACACCACTGCTCCACGCTGCTTTTCAGTATTTAATATTGATTTCCATCGAACCTTTAGCGAACAACGGCAAACACAAGCCCTGACAATCTCCTCGTAGTTTCACCAGGGAGCCCTCACCTGGCTCGTGTTCTGCCGTTGCCAGGACAACAGACAGCAAGTGAGCGAATCACGTGTCAGCATGCCTTGGCAGCCAATCAGTTCTAGATCTAATATTCACCAATCCCCAGTCTTCCTTTTAGATGAATCATTGTAGTTTCTGTTCCTGTGTGTAGGATACATGAGTGTGGCTAAGTGTGGCTGTGTGCGCTATAAACAATGAGGAGACAATGCACCAGACATCGGTGATACAATTCTAATAGGGAAAATGTAAGGGCTTCAAATAGCTGAGAAGTCAACTACCTGGGCCTATAGGCAATAATAACTGACAAAGAGCGTTGTCTTCATTTGCCTAATGGTAAAGAATAGGTTATGGCAAAGTTCTGTCTCTTTCAGCATTTGAGAATTTCCACAGACTTGTTGGAAACATTTTTTGTAAATGTATTACACAATTGTATATTTTACTAATATAAATATGTTATAAAAAGAAAGAAAGACAAACAAACAAACAAACCAGCCGACCAACAAACAAGGCAGATAGATGGAAGGTAAAGGGGGTGGCTAAAATGGAACAACTCATCGCAGGAGTCCCAGCTTGTCTGGACTTCTCTTACAGTTGCCGTGTCCTTTCACCTAGAAGCCGTACAGCAGCTGGACGGTGATATTTTTATTTATTTTCTGATTATATTCAGGATTTGAAAATGAGCTGCCAAATCTATTCTCGAAATGATTTCAGCCAATGGGCTACCGTGCAAAGTTTCCAAAGCTATTATGAAACTCCCAATCTGTAAGCTGACAATCAGAGGCCTTTGGTCTGAGGGTGAAGGTTCAAGGCTTTGAATGGTCACATGTATTAGGCATTCCTGGGAAAGGACTCATCACCTTTCTGCCGTGTTTGACCAAATGCGCAAATAAAGGCAAGCATAGCATTTTGTTGAGGAAATACACCTGAAAAAGTTTTTGCACATTGCAAGTGCAAAAACTGTTTCTGTTTTTGTAAATATGTGGTAACAATGTATACATTATTCAATGCATTTTGCTTTTTCCTTGACAAATGTGTTTTCCTTGGCAAATATTATGTTAATGCTGTACCTGCTAACAACAATCTCTGTTTCTCTCTTTCTGTTTGTCTCTCTCTGTCTGTCTCTCTCTCTCTCTGGAGAAGAAGAGGTAAACGTTCTTTGCAATTGGCCAACGATATGTTATTATAACCTAAACCACTGTATATTTTTGGTTAACTGAACACATAGCTTCAGTGAGTCTAGCTACTACTTTGGGACCAACACTCTTGTCTTCATAACACACATCTCGCCTGACATCCATAGCCTTGCAATGGGTCTGTCAGTGAAATATAGCCCCTGGGTGGTATATTTAACCCCCAGGAAAGCTCCCCTCTCCTGGAGTCGTCTCTCCCCTGGAGTTAGTTGTTCAGGAGGTGCGGGGCACAGAGGAAAGGGGGGCAGTTGTATGTGTGTGTGTGTGTGTGTGTGTGTGTGTGTGTGTTGGCAACAGCAGCGCAGGTGTGCATGTGAACGCCTAGATAGGGGGAGAGCAACCTTTCCTCCAGATTTGGCCGCCAAGCTGAACTGAACAGGCCTACTTATATGACAAACAGGTCCGTCTGTGCCACAGGCCCGGTGTGCTACTGCGGGGCTGGTGCACATTCACCCCTGGTGGCTCCCCGCCTCCACCCCGCCTCCACCCCCCCTTCCCGCTATTTCCGCTAACTGCTGGCACCGAAGGGACATATTTGCGCTGCTGACGCTCCAGGGCCCCGCCCTCGTGGCTGCCTCTGAGGTCACGCTTATGCAGGTTTTTTTAGTTGGGCCCCGGCCCTCCGCTAGCCCGGGTCCTGAACCACCCAGCGGGGCAGGGGCCGCCCACACCTGTCGCACGTCCCCCCCCCCCCCCCCCCCCCCCCCCCCCCCCGCCCACCCCCCCACCCCCCTGCCACTGCTTGGTGAAAAGCGGCTTACAGTTTCCGTTGATTTAAAACCGCTGTGGGTTAAGGGGTGACCCAAAACATTATCTTTTTTAAGTCTATGGAAACCTATATGTTTTCCACTGATTGGACAACTCACTGTTTTTTTTTCTTACCTGACTACAGCTTGTTATGGAAAATGAATGTGTTTACATGTATACAAAGTATATATACATCAAGCCGTTTTAGAAAAAAGAATGTGACTTCTATAAATCCATTACATATGTATTTGCTGTCTCCATGTCATAACTTCAAAGCATTTGGTCTTTGACACAGATCTTTCCTTTGTCCAAATGGAACCTGTGATGTAACTGTAAATCTGGGTCAGTTCTAATTTGAATTCTACTGCATGCAACAAAGGCTATAAGGAAGGCCATGCAGTGCAGAAAACATACATCTACATTTGCATAAGGAAAAAAAATGTTTGTTCTTAATTTGAAATATAATGGGATGAAATTGACCCTTGATTAAAAAAATAAGTAAATATAAAATCAATGAAACGTAAATTAATAAACAAACCTCTCAATAGATAAATACATGAAGAGGCTATTGCAATGCTATGAAGATGCTGGAGCCAAAACAACAGCTTCTGTCGGTCTGTGAGGAGGAAATGTTGGTGAAAGGTGATCATGTAGCAACAGCATGCAGGCAAACTCTGACTAGCCCATTACCTCTTGTTAGGCTGTTTACGTTCCACAATTAGGTCTACCTTATATATTATCAGCAATAACATCTCTGCGTCATCCATGTTGTGTATGCGTGAACTAAAAAAAAAAGATTTCTACTATGGGTGTAACAAAACTATAATTTTGTACAAATTACTCAACTTAAATCTTCCTCTTATAAAACACAATGTAACAGCAACGCTGTGTTTTAGCAACAAAAACACAGTGTTCGCGTAGCTTTCATTCCGTTTTGTGTGCAAAACTGCCATAAATGTATGCGGCTTGGAGCACCTTACAGCACTGGGACGACCTTTCGCCTAGTTCGGAGGACCTCAGTTCACCGGGTTTACCCTGACACCGCTGACTCCGCGGTCACGCCCACCAACAACCACGCACCCTATTTCCTCCAACCGCCCGGCGACCATGCACTGTTCACGCGTCGTCTGCTCTCCCATTGGCCAGAGCCTTACACACATTTGTTTTTCATTGGTGGCATGTTGCCACCCGCCGGTATGTGTTGTGAGTTTTGTTTTCCTTTTCTCCTCCTCCATGTTTTACGCACAGCTGAGAGAGCGGACCGTCACAGTGAAAAAAACGCCTCCGCCGATTTAGTTCGCGTTGAACACAGACGACTTAGCGAGCTGTTGCTCTCCGGTCCACACTGGCTTTTGACAGAACGCCGTTCGGTTTTGGTTGTACTTTATGATGCCCATGCGAACATATTCAGAGATGGAGCAGCCTCACGGGGTAAGACTGTTGAAGAAATATGATTGTTATATGTTGTTAACGATTGTTGCATTTCGGCAGCAATTGTTGATCGGTTATTGCTTCGGTCAAGAGTCTTTAAAAATGTTTTCGAGTAGACACGTTATGTTTAATTGTATAGTAAATTAGTTAACGGTAGGAGGAAGAAAGTTATGAAATGGAAATTAAATAACGATTGCCAAAGTAATGTCATGTATACGTCAACCAATAGAACAATAGCAACAGTACCATTAGACAGATAAACAAAAGGAAATTTATACAAATGTGTCAGGAATAAAAATATTATTTTTGTATTCGTTTAATTTAGCCCATGTGGTGATCGGTGATTCATTCACTCATTAAAATATAGAGACATTATAAAACAATATGTGTTTCACTAGTTATAATTGTATAATATAATAGTTATATCAAACACGTTACCCATAGTTCCTCCCCACTTTTTTTATTTTTAATTGCTAATTCATAGGCTGTAGAATTTACTTCCCTGATATGACGGCTTGCTGGGATTTCACACGGTAGACGGAGTGCTACGTCACGATCTGCACTCTATATTTGGGAATGGGAGGAGTCTTGGCGCTCAGCCAAAGGCATTGCAAGATGAACTGGGGTGTTGTCTCATCCTTGCTCACTCCATTACTGGCAATACTGCAGTTTGTCACAGTTCCCTAGAATAAATATAACGTGACTAATTTGTTTTTTTAAAGTTGTTTCGGACATAGGTCCAACATTATTTGTCAAATCCCCTAACTAAAGCTCTGTATAGTTGTCCGTATTACATTTACATTTAGGGCATTTAGCAGACACTTTTATCTAAAGCGACTTACAAAGACTACATTTGTCATTAGAAGGTGAAGCATTTCTAAGCTGCTAATACTGTAAGAAAGTCCCCAGAACAAGTTTCAAGCATTTCAATTGCTAGGTTAACCATTGCTAGTATTACAACTTTTACTTGAAGCTGTTACTATTATTGCCTGTATTATTTTAGTCTAATCTTTCTGCTTCTGACCCTCAATAGGCACAATATGTGGACCAGTGTGGGTCCTACTTGAAGAGGAGAAGGCATGCCAGTGAGGAGTTCATCTCCAGCGGACCCACCAGAGGCTCCCAGAGTCTCGAGTACACAGACCTGGAGGCAGCTGAGGCCTTGATGTGCATGAGTTCCTCCTGGGGCCAGGGCCTCTTCCCCGGCAAGCCTGCACAGAACCCCTGCAAGCCACGACCCCTGACCCCTGCCTTGGAGTCCTGTGACTTCCTCCTCTCCCCTGAGCTACCAGAGCCCCCGAAGGACTTTGTTTCCCTGTCGTCACTGGTAAGACCTATAGGCTAGGCTAAAAACCAAGCCTTAAAAATAACACAGTGCTACCTAACTGTTTCAAACCAACTATTAACAAAATTTCATGCCACCACCAACTGCCAAAGACAGTGCTTAAAATGGATTGTCAGGCGCACCGTTAAGCCAACGAAAGATCAGTTAATCGTTTCAATATTAGACCAAAGTAGAACTCCAACATTGCTGTTTTTCAAGCTCCTCATCCACAAAAGCGCTGTAGAGTTACAATAGCTATCCTAATCTTGTTGCAGCTATTGTCCGAGAACTGAGTTTGGTTGGGTCAGTGGTTTTATGCCTCTTGGGTCAAGTTGCTAGGACTTGAGATAAGCCTGGCTACAGTAAGGTGGTTTGAACTCGGAGCTCCTCTGCTCTGCAGCAATGTAAATATTCTGCCAATAAAAACAGGCCATTTAGGCTCAGAGTGCCCATTACCTTGTATGTATGTCTGCAGGGATTCTTATCAGGGATTCTTATCTTTGTAAACATTATCATCTTTAAAACCACAGACGCATCCCTAGCAAAGTTTAGGCTGGGGTTCTGGTTGGTCTGGTTTTATTGTCCTATTACTGCATTGTAAAATGCATGATCAGCTCTGCATCCATACATGCATTTATGTGTCTCACCCTTTCACGTCTGCCTCCCCCCCCCCCCCCCCCTCTCGTCTCTCTCCAGAGTATGACTCCCCCCCACAGCCCCAGCTTCACAGAGAGCTCCGCACAGCGATGTGGGCCCGGGCACGCTCGCCCTCCCCTGACCCCTGCTCCCGAGAGGGCCTCTGCAGTGCCCTCACCGCCCCAACCCTGTAGAGCCATGGTGACCAGCGTCATCCGCCACACTGCAGACAGCACCCCCTGCCGGCAGCACATTCCAGGGGCCCTCACCCCAAAGAGCTGTAACAGCAAAGCCATAGCGGCCACAGTCGGCCAGCAGCAGCAGCCTCAACATCAACATCAACAGAAGCCACGGCAACAGCATTGCACAAGACAGAGCCGGCAGCCGAGCACATCTCCGCCTCCTGCTTCCCCTTGCACAGCCACACTGCAGGCACGGCAGCCGGCCGCCCACTCAAAGGTCACTATGGACAGCACAGCCCCCAGCAACGTCAGCACCCGGCAAGCCACTCCCGCATGCACCACCACCGCCACCCTCTGTCCCACTCCCCAAATCATCTGCCAGATGATCCCCGTCAGCAGCCAGTCGGGCATCATCTCGGCCTTCATTCCCAGTGCGTTACAGACCACTAGCACTGGGCTGAGGACCAGCACCACATCCATCCTGTCCCAGGGTTCGGTTCACGCCGCGACTGTCCAGCAGCCGCTCATCATGGGCTCGGCGGTGCAGCAGGGCACGGTGATGCTGGTGCTCCCTCCCCAGCCGTCCATTCCCCAGCCCCAACACTGCACACAGAATGTCATGACCCTGGGCCACACCAAGCTGCTTCCCCTGGCCCCGGCCCCCGTCTACATGCCGGCGGGCCCCTGCGGGGCCGTCACCACCGCCACCAAGATGGACTTCTCCCGCAGGAGGAACTATGTGTGCAATTTTCCGGGCTGCAGGAAGACCTACTTCAAGAGCTCCCACCTCAAGGCCCACCTCAGGACGCACACAGGTTAGGATTTACAGTCAAATTTCCTGCCATGCTAGAAGATGAAACGAGAAGGCACTCGAATTCATTTACCTGAGACCAGACGGGTCGTGTGTTTGTTGGAACGCATGACCCTCTGGTCTAGTGTGAGTGAGCCAGAAGAAGCACCTTAGCCTGTATATCTAATGATGCGTGTTTGTATTATTAATGACATCACCATGACTCATTTTTCTAACACACCGTCTGTCCCTCCTCCCTGTTCTCCGCCCTCCAGGAGAAAAGCCCTTCAGCTGCAGCTGGGACAGCTGTGACAAGCAGTTTGCCCGCTCCGACGAGCTGTCTCGTCACAGGCGGACACACACCGGGGAGAAGAAGTTTGTGTGTCCCGTCTGCGACCGGCGCTTCATGCGCAGCGACCACCTGACCAAACACGCCCGCCGTCACATGACAACCAAGAAAATTCCCTCCTGGCAAGCGGAGGTGCGGAACCTAAACAAAATGGCCACCAACAAGGCACCCTCCCTGAAGCCCAGTCTGCCAACACTGAGCATGCTTGTGCCTGCTGTTTCGCAGTAGGGCCTCGGCTCTCACAAGGACAAATAGGGAGCAGTAACACAACGAAGCTGTTACTGCTGCTCATTTACTCATGGGAAGAAGAAAAAAAAACTAAAAACAAATGCACTGGACACCTCTGTCTCTTATCTGCTCATTTGTGTCTTATATCTTGCTCAAAAGGATTCCTTTGTTTACTTTCATGAAAAAGATGAAATGTATGTAGCCTATTGTGTTTGCCAAAGCCTTTGAATTAAGTTTGCCTAATTAATTTCACTGAGTCACACACCTACCCTTGTTCCTTTTTGTAATTGTATATGTTTGTTTTTTTCTGTGTTATGCTTTCAAATGCTTTTACTTGCCCAATCTTCAGAAATGTGTAACACACAAAACAATGTAAAAGTGGATATTGAATACCAGTTCGATGATTATACAACTTTCATATTATTTAATACATATTTGTAATAAAAAGAGGAAATATGAGTATCCTGTTTATCACAAGCAAACATGACTCTTGACTTTTGATTTTAAGAATAAACTGAATCTCAAAGATGAAAAAAAAACAGAATATCTGGTTTAGCCATCAAGGTTCTCCAGCTATCGCTAAGCAGAAACTGAGTTGCTGAGCCCGCATCCTGTGTGTGTCATGTTCGCTAAATCCCCTCCCTCTTATGGTCAGCCGAAGTCCTCCTTCCGAACACTAACACACTAATGTGCCAATAGCGTCTGCTGACTTGCACGTGGGCAGCTTCCTGCAGCTTCAATGAATTTGGAGCATGCGGTTAACCACTCCAGGACCTCGTCACGCTCATTATTAGTCCCTCTGCAGCGTGTTCATTTTATAGACCATTGTCGGAACTGACACAAGAGAATTTTACATGTAGGTATTGCAATTATGGTCAAACTTCACCTCTATATGGAAATTATTAGGAGGCATATATAAGGAAGTGGTTAGATAAGTTACGCAATAGGCTCTTTAAGGACACGGATTTGTATGAAATACCTGTTACGCTTTCTTTCGGGAATTTGGTCCACATACTCACACGTCTTTTTCAAGCCGTTACATATGTTCGATATTATGATGTTATAACATAATAGGAATAAGGACAAAATCAGACTCAGATGTTTCCCCACAAACCTATCGGACATTGCAATCTAAATATTCGACATGAAATAGGCTATAACTCGTTAATGCTTATTAACACCGGGTTCACAACGATTTAAGACTCTCATAGTTTACAGCCTATGGGCAAGCAAGCTGACCCATAGGATAAACCGGCGATCACAAAATCTTCTCAGTTAGAAGAGCGTCTGGGGGTGCGACCAATCATATCTCTCCGGGAATACACGCCCCATTTGGCAGCTACATTACGGATGTGAACAGCGCCATCTAAAGGCAATAATCCCAATTTTACGAACAAATGAAGAGTACACTCATTACTACCTAAATAGGCCGACATATCGTTATACCATATAGGCGTATTTGATAGTTTGATTTCGATGCGATATATATTTAGCAGATTGTAATTTGCGAATAACAGTTTTTTTTCTTTGACATATTTTGTATTATTTGCATAATTGTTGATGGTTATATCACTTTATTGTACTTCCGGTTGTTCTGTTATACTGCGAGCGGATTGGCCTGGGTGTTGCCATGGATACGTCAACAAATGACGGGTTGAGTTTCTAGCTTGAATTGAAGTCGGTTTTGTTGTCCTACACTGCTTTATATGACTTTTGTATTTGAGGTCATTTAGATAAGGCAAACAACATGGAGATCGGACCCAAGTTAAAAGACCTTAACATGACAGCGGATGAAATCGACAGGTTCGCAACGGCGTTTAAAGATGATAAATTTAGAGGTTTGCTGAGCGATTACGCAAAGGAGATATCTGACCCAGAAAATAAGAAAAAGTACGAAGAGGAGATTAAACTGTTGGAGGAGGAAAGGGGTAATGCCATTGAGTTTATTCATCCACAACCTTATAGAGCGCTCAAAACGAGTGTTAATGGGAAACAAAAATGCTTCGTCAACATTTGTTCCAATGAAAAAGTTGGTAAGCCTGAATTTAAATGGGGGGTATCTGAGAACGGCAAAAGAGGACAACATTGGTCCCTGCCCCACAGCTTGCACCCTGGAAGACCAGAAAGAGATCCAAAAGGAAACAAGTTCATGATCTATGATGTTATTTTCCACCCTGACACTATTCACATGGCAAGCAGGAACAATGGATTTATGTCCATGGTGGACAACACAGCAATTCAGGGAATCCAGGATGGCTTTAAAGTACGACTAGATCAAAACAACATTAAAGTGATGGCTGCCAAGTATAAAGGGATCCCACAGCCCTGTGTGATTCGTAAGCCCATTCCTGGCTACAAAGCTGAAGACCCCCCAGCAAATCCAGACCCTCTGGCGTTCCCCTTCCCTTACGAGAACCCACCCAGTGCAGCCTCAGATAAACCTGCAGATGGTCCAAAAACAACAGGGGATTTAAAACCAAAAAGCTTCATCACAGAACCACACAAGCCTGGAGCTCCGACCACACCACACTACACACTGAAGTACAGATCCTTCATCGACTTGCAGGACTTCAGATGTTCCAGGGACTCTGCCCAGAGTCCAAGGCCTAAAGAGATTGTGGTCACTGTAGACATGCCGCTTCTCAAGTCGGCCAAGGATACTCAACTAGAGGTCCTGGGGAAGAGCCTCCTGGTGGAATCTAAGAAGCCGGCTTATAGGCTGGAGCTGCCCTTAGCGTACCCTGTAGACGAGGACAAGGGAGAAGCTAAGTTCAACAAACAAACCGGACAGCTCACTGTCGTCCTGCCAGTTCCTCCTTTGATTCAATCAGTTGACTTTACTCTGGAGGCTGGCCAGACTGTTGGTGAACACATGGTCGAGGAAGAAGGGGTATATGAGGCTGTGGGAGAGGGATGTTTGAAAGAGCAGGCCGAGGGAGATGAGGAGGGGTTGGAAAGGATCATCGATCGGAAAGAATCCAAGGAAAATGGGGAAGTTCACAACAGACCGAGGGAGACAAATGATCAGGAGGAATTGGAAAAGGAAGAAAAGGAGCAGAAAAGCACATCTACAAAGGTCAAATGGGACAACTTGGATGGAAGTGAAAGAGAGGGCGCCGAAGCCAGTGATGATGGGCTGTGTGGTACTGAAGCACACGGCGAAAACCCACACGGCAAAAATGTTCCCGACGTGCACATTGACTCAGACACTGATGTGAAGCACCGTGAACCTGCTCATGATGGGGACGGAGTCCCACCTTATACCGAACATCTGACGACTTCAGTGGTGAGCGATGAAGACCTTTCAACAAAGCTAGAAGACGACGTAGGTGAAAAAAGTGGAAGCTCCGAAAGTGGCGTCAACTCAAGGAGCAGCGTTGGTACCACCGAGGCAAACAAAGATACAGGAACCGCTGCAGAGGCCGAACATCTGAACGGCGCTTCAAGTGCTGAGGTGAGCAATGATCAACAGTGAAGCCATTGATTCAGAATAAGGTCTAACAATGCAAGTTTAATAACAAAAGATGCATTAATTGTTTTTCTTTCTTAATGTTTCTCTTGTCCTGGACGCAGTGCATGTTGACTCAGCATTTACCGGATGGCAATTCCACCGGCGAAGCTACAGTATCAGCCGAGTTACCAAACTCCGAAAACAGTAACCACCAGACGATGGAAGTCAAAGATGTTCCTACGGCAAGCACAGAGGATCAGTTCAATGAGGAGGAATTTGCGGAGGCTGTACCAGCTGGTCCAGTAAATATCACAGAGGAAGAGGAGGATGGGGATGACCTCCCGCCAGCGCAGGCCGTACCGAGGCCTGTCTTGACTGGAAAGCCACCACAGCCATTGTTGAGGGAAATCGGTGAGAATGGAAAGGAGACCATCATCAGTGATCACTCCACATCAGCTGGGTTAAGCTTCAAAAACTCCCTTCTATTTGAACTGGACTAAATTACTAAATTACATTGAAGTGACCCAATTAGCAAAAGTGCCATTAAAGCATGTAGCCATCCTTGGTAATGACAAAGGAAGAACCACGTGATGGAAGAACCTTCCATAGCTTGTTGTGACATATGTTAATGTTTGTTGATTATTGATTGTTCATAGAAAAAGAAAAAGTAATTGCCCCTTTGATTGCTTTTTGTTTGGTATAAATGAATAAATATCTCCAATCAACTGTTTTATGTATTTATTATTCAAATATTTAAAATAATTGCTCAGTAAAAACAAACACTGTAGGCAAGGAAACCACGTATTCTGTTGAGGAAAACAAGATGAATCTTAAATCCAATTTCATACTTCACAGAAGTAGGGCGAGGTAGGACGATGACCTGCATTTTGCAATTCAATGGAGAACGGAGAAACCATGGCAACCATGGCATTTCATAAGAATATAGAAAAGCCATGCATACTGCTGTGTGTGTGTTTTTTTTGTGTTCCACCCTGTCCATTTTATGGAAGTTACAAATAACCATCCAACCATCAGAGTGCAAGACACGTGTAGAATGAGGAAGGGGGAAAGTAGGCAGCATTGAGTAACAAAAACTGTCCTACGCATCCCATCATTGCTAGAAAAAGAGCAGCCAGCAACCCTCTGAATGATGCAGCATTGTAAGATATCCCTCTCATCCCTGCCATCGCATCTGGAAAAAGTATGTCATGTGACCGAAAACATCAACGTCCCGAAAGTAACAAGTACAAAAAAAACGAAAGCCAAGAAATAATTTCCTGCCAAAAACTGGGCTGGGCTGGGGGGGGGGGGGGGGGGCGTGTTGTCCATCATAGCCTCCCCATGTTTTTTCAACGTCCAGCGAGCGGCCACCTCGCCCCCCTATCGGCCCCCCCTCTGGAGGCAGTTGTCCAGGAACTCCGAGTAGCAGGAGAGGGAGCAGAAGTGCCGCTGCACGGGGGCCTCCGTGCCCCCCATGTCGTCCACCAGCACCACCGTGTGAGACACCTGGTGCAGGTTCATGCTCACCGCCGTCTGGATGAAGAAGCCGACGCAGGCGCGGCCGCACTCGCACAACTTGGAGACCTCCAGGTCTCGGCAGAGGTGGGCGGGGAGGAGTTGAGGTCCGTACGGTACCCTGCGATAGCGTGAGGCAGAAAAGAAGAAGCGCTTTAGTGTTCTGAGAAAATGCGGGACGGCGAAAAGCAATGGTGTTGCACCATTGCTTTGAGTGGGAAGGGAGCTCTGCTGTGCGTAATCAACTGTGGGCAACAGAGTCTCTGTCACAATGGTATCACTTGGTCGGCATGCGACTTGGAACAGTCAGAGAGAAGCGGATTACCGCCACCGCAATGGTGTCTTTAAGACCAATTTCTATTGAGGGGTATGGCGTGTGAACAAGTTCCCGTTTACTGGAAAGAGAGTCCGGGAGATGGGTCATGTGACGCGGCATGCTCACCTGAGGTTGACGACAGCCCTGCTGGCCAGTTCCTGGAGGGGCAGCGGGAACGTGAGGTGGATGGTGTGGTCCAGGGGGTTGGGCTGGGCGAAAGGGTTCCCGAACAAGTCCAAGTTCTCCAGGCTCAGCGAGCGGAAGTCGCCGGGCAGCAGGGTGAGCTGGTTGTGCGCCGCCGACAGGAACCTCAGCTTGGAGAGGCGGCCCACGCGGAAGGGAAGCCACGTCAGCTTGTTGTCGTCCAGCTTGAGGTTGACCAGCTCCCGCAGCTGGCAGAACTGGGCCGGGAGGCCCCGCAGCTGGTTCTGACTGAGGTCCAGGTGCTGGAGGGTGCGCTGCAGCGTGGACAGGCAGAGGGCCTCGCTGAAGCTCTCCAGCTGGTTGTTGTGCAGGATGAGCTCGGCCAGGCAGCCCAGGTCGCCGATGGTGGCCGGCAGCTTCTTGATGTGGTTGTTGCTGAGGTCGAGCCTGCGAAGTGCTGGATGAAATAATATTGTTTGTTAATATTGATTTTTTCATGAGTCACAGGAACACATTTGTAATTCAGAAGCTTATGGGTAGTGCTAATAGTTTGCGGACTGATCCCCCCCAGTGTCTGCAGCCATCATTAAGCATGATGCCTACCAGCTCACCAGCTCCTTTATGACCTGCATCTAACTAACACAGTAAGTAGCTTTGGATAAAAAGTGACTGCTATGCTTCCGCGTGCCCCCCCCCCCATTGTTCCCAGTTTTCTATGGGCCGTCGTACCTTTGAGGGACAGCATTCTCATGTCGACACGCGAGAGCTTGCAGTAGGACACCGTCAGCTGCTCCAGGGAGTAGGGGAAGCTGGAGGTGAGCGGGTAGTCCTTCTTGGAGACGATGGTGAGCTTCTTCTTGGGTTTCTCCACGTCGCGGGCGCGCACCGGGGTGAGGGTGGCCAGCGGGAGGCTGCTGGTGTCGGTGCCGCGGTCCGCCAGCCGCGCCGCAGAGAGGAAGCTCTTCAGGCTGTTGGCGTCGGCCTGTGAACGGAAACACGCATGAAGCCAGTGATGCGCTTTGGGTTTGTTCAAAGAGGAAAGAGTGCGCTGCTTCTCCGTGATGAAGGGCGACGTGTGATTGACAAAACACCCCCACGTTTACTTGGAGAATGTATAGTGACACACATTCTATGTCCCATGTATGAAAAATATAATTAGCCTTGAATCAAAGCAAGTGGGTAAGAGTAGGTTTGCCTTTCATACCTGGAGGAATGCAACACATTTTTTTATGTATCAATGTGTTAGTGGGTGCATTGATGATGTGATGTATTGTATGTGTTTTAAGTATGTAGGTTATGTCTGTGTTAAGTTTCAACAAAATCTAGGTGAAACGTTCATCCATGGCACTGACCTGGGTTTGCATGCAAAAAAGCTCACAAATGGCATTGAACTGTGTATTTAGGTGACAAGTCACAAGTGGCAGTGAACTGTGTTTTTAAACAGGGGAAAGGTCACGAATGCCATTGCATCAATGAGTGACATGAGGAAATCACTTTAATTAATCAGAAGCTAGGGTGTTCATCACAGTGGAGCAAGAGAGTACTACTTTGTCAGCACAGGTTTATCACAATTAGTGCTGCACAGAATTATGACTAGTCATGATACTTAGTAAAGACAAACAATATCAGCATATTTGCTGTGTATGCCATTGAAAGATTTCAATCATTGCATAAATGTGACATTGTTCATATGACAGAATAGTTGCATGGTTGACCTCTGAAGAGTCTACATATATGCATATGATCAAGGATTATATCTTTACATTGCACTGGATCTTGTACCTTGCTCAAACATATGTCAATAGCTGGTTCTTTTATCCTCACGGTAGCTTTGCCCTCCTCTACGAACCATGTGAAGAACTTCTCAATGTTGTCTTTCAGCTGCAGGGAGCAAGATCAGTTTGAGGACAAAGATACAGGTAACAGCTAGTTGTTGCATAAGATACCACAAAATATCGTCCCTAGGGAAGAATGATTCACACGATTAGAGGAAACATAATTTGTAATGTAAACGTAACATAATTTGGAAAACATGATCAGTATAACATAACCGGTTAATAGGTTATAATAATGTAGAGATGGATCCACATCCCACACAAGTCATATGCTGCACATGAGAACAGATAACTGACCTTGTACTTTGATCCTGCCCTGTCCTTGGCTGTACAGATGATCATGTAGACATTGGTTCTCTGCGTGGTCTTGTCCAAGTGCTTCCCAATAGAGAGGACAGCTCTTGCGCCCTTCCCTCTATTTTTCATCCCAAACGAGGGAAGCATTCGATTGACGACCTCGACATCACATTGTAGCTTCATGGCACCAATCGAAAACGAGTATTAGAGACCAGCGAGATGCCGATTAAGAGCTAGACTTAAAGTTGTAATACATAATAATCACTTCCGCGAAAAAGCTGGCAGCAAGCCGCACCACCAGAACGCTTTCATAGGTGTAAACAACAGAGCCTCGCTGTTCGAATTCACAACAAAACAATGCCGTGTTTTTACAATAGATCAATTGTCAATGAGTCGTTAAGAAATAATGTCACGTTTCAATATGGAATACGTTTCAAGTGTCGATATGTCTGAAATAAACTCGACTAAAAAGGCTGTTTACTTCTCCTGTAAAGCGGCCAAGGATACCGTCCCGCGCTAGGGAAGTGACATCAGAGTAGCGCTTGTTACAAAATAACAGAAAAAGGCGGAGCAATAGGAGGACACAGAAAAGTGGACCGCTACCGCACCGCCCTCCTATTCTATCAACATACATCAAATTGAGCGCCCACTAATTTGGCATTGATTTTTCAACAAATGTCCTACTTATGATACTAAATAAATCCATAGCATGCACATGCGGTTGTACAAATCAAATAATAGTGACATTATTACATTTTAGTGTGCGAGTATGTGTCAAAAGAATACAACGGTACTGTAAAGAAATTGTCAAACACCTGTAGCATCATCTAGCGGTTGACACAAGTATAGTTTTGTGCATCCTGGAACCTGAAAATAACCCCTCTCTCTCTCTCTCTCTCTCTCTCTCTCTCTCTCTCTCTCTCTCTCTCTCTCTCTCTCTCTCTCTCTCTCTCTCTCTCTCTCTCTCTCTCTCTCTCTCTCTCTCTCTCTCTCTCACACACACACACACACACACACACACACACACACACACACACACACACACACACTCAATTTGATTATTTTGTAAATTGTTTTTATTGTGTTTTTTATTAGTAATTCGGCACCATGTTCTTTATACAAATAGTGAGCATTGTTAACAAGTCATTTATCATTTTACAGCATGAATTGCACGGAATAGTATAGCCTTTATAGTTGCCTTGAACATGCACTAGCTTCACATTTCATCTGACCTAAGTGATTCTGAATGGCCCTCATTGTTTTGTGTGGTGGTGGAGGTACGCGAACCACAATTGACCACATTTTTCAAGTTCCATGTAACAGAAAATATTTAGCAAAATGTATGGATGAACGGGGATATAGCTACTTTTCCTCCTTCCCACTTAGTATATTGTCACCATGTATTTAGAAACGAAAATAAAATCTTAAATAAAACGTTCTTTGTATGTAAAGTCCCTTTTTCATCAACCATCTTTCCAATAGCATTTATTTGGGCTAGTCGTTAATCCTACTTCATTACATATATGTCACGTATGTATATATACATGTATGTCACATAATTTATGGGGGGGGGGGGGGGGGGGCAGTGTACTTTCATGAAGCTGAATGTCTTTGGTTTTAATCTGTCGCCTACCACTGGACCAACAGACTATCTTTGGTAACAGCGTGCACTCCCAATTAATTCTAAACGGGCCGGACTCATAACCTCTGAAGGTACATCAACACAAAAACGCATATATTGCATTTATATTGTAACACATAGTGTGGTTATCTCCCCGCAATTGTTATGAGCCATTAAAGCAGTTATGAGCTCAGCATTACTGAGCATTATTGTAATCAGAGAACCTGCCCAAAGGCTTGTGGAAAACGCAGACACAACGCTTGTCCTGTCAAAGGGTGAATATGCTCAGATGTTTCAATGCATTTGCGTACCATACATACTCCACACTCCCACTCCAACCCCCGGAGAAATCCATATGGAAGAAACTTAATTGTGAATATTACTCATCATATATACTGTATATTTATAGTACAATATAAACACATAATAACTTCCAGCATCAGCAGCCCTACAAAAAAAAAAAATCCTTTCCCACGCATTTCCCCTCTGTTTACCAAACAGCCGCCGTCCCCATGACGACTCCCCATGGCGACTCCCCATGGCGATTCCCTTGCTTGCCCCGCCCCCCGCACCCCGTCCCCCGAGGCCCGTCCCCCCGCGGCCCCCCCATCACAGCGAGGTCTCCACGCAGCAGGACCCGCGGCGTACGTAGTAGCGGCGCACGTCACGGCCCTCCTCGCCGCCGCGGCCCTCCTGCCGGTGCACGATGAGCACGGGGAAGAAGCGCGCGTCCCTGTACGTGGGCGGGCTCTCGTTCAGCGCCAGCTGGCTGGAGTCCGAGCGGCAGCAGCGCTGGTCGGCGCAGCAGCGGTCCGTCAGGTTGCTGCTGCGGCTCCTCCACAGCCCCACCGTGCGCCGCGAGCCGTACATGCGGCACAGGGAGAAGCGCGACGTGTCCAGCGACAGGCGGGAGTGCAGCAGGCCCCCGCGGCACGAGAAGATGGAGGAGCAGCTGGAGCTGGTGAGGGTCCGCCGCCGGCCCCCCGCCTCCCCCGGGCTGGGCCCGCCGTGCCGGCTCTGCCGCTGGAAGCAGCGCTCGCAGTCCTCGGCGCTCAGCAGGGCGCCGTAGCCCTGGGCGGCGGCGGGCTGCCGGCCCACGCCGTCCAGCAGGTGGCGGTTGGCGGACGGCGTGTCGTCATCGGCGTCGCCGGTGGCGTTGGCCGTCCTGCGCGGGGCGCCGGCGTCCGCCGCCTCGGGGTCGAACAGCACCGCCTCGGAGTAGCTGGGGATGATTTGGTGGTTGGAGCGGATGTGCCACTCCAGCTCGGTGCTGTCGAAGGTGTCCACCCGGGGCACGCCGCAGCCGACGCCCACCCTGGCGGGCACGTCCTCGTCGGTGGGGGAGGGGCTGCTGTAGCTGTACTCCAGGCCGAACAGCTTCTCGATGCGGTAGTGCACGTACGCCGTGCGGTACTCGATGAGCACCCGCAGCGGCCAGGACAGCATCAGGAGGGCGGCGAGCCAGAAGGCCACCTGGGAGGTGTACCAGGGCAGCCGGTCCGGGTCCAGGTAGGCGATCAGGTGCTCCTTGAAGTCCACGTTCTTCAGCTGCATGCCCTCCCGGGCCTCCATGTAGTCGTCCATGCCCTCGATCTCCGAGAAGAAGCGGGAGCGCTGGTTGAGGTAGGAGTTCTCCGGGCCGGCGCCGGCGAAGCTGAAGCACTTGGTGAAGCGCAGGCGGGTGGCCGGGTGGCGCTCCAGGCCCCGAAGGTCGCACGACACGTCCTTCATCCCGCAGCGGCCGTAGTCGAACTCGCCCTCCGCCACGTGCGTGTTGACCCGCTCGTGGTACACCTGCGTGGTGGTGTAGGCGTCGCCGTTGCGGTAGCGCGTCACCTGCCTGGTGCGCCGCACGAAATGGTAGCTGATGGCCTTCCACCAGACGCAGGGGCGCGCCTGCCGCATCCGCAGCACCCGCTCATACACGCTGTCCACGTCCGCCTTGGACTGCAGGTCGCTGCGGGCGCGGCAGTGCCAGCACTCCAGCATGTAAACAACGTAGAGGATGCTCAGGAAGGCAAGCGGGATGTAGATGTAGCCGTCGGAGCACGGGCTGTCGTGGTAGATCATGGAGTGTCCGCCTCCTCCTCCGCCCATGCCCATGCCGGAGCCTCCGCCCCGCAGGGAGGAGGTGATGGGGGAGGCGAAGGAGGAGGTGAGCGCGGAATTGAAGCTGATCTTGGTGACACGGGCGAGCTGACACCAGGCCACGGCGCCCAGGCAGCTGTACATGAGCAGGGAGAGCAGCAGGCAGCGCCAGTGAGACTCCCGGCAAACGCACGCGCCCAGGGACTGCTTGACGGGATGCTGCTGCAGAGAGACATGGGAGACAGGGAGAGAGGGTGAGAGGGACATGGAGACAGGGAGAGAGGGTGAGAGGGACATAGAGACAGGGAGAGAGAGGATGAGAGGGACATGGAGACAGGAAGAGAGGGTGAGAGGGACATGGAGACAGGGAGAGAGAGGATGAGAGGGACATGGAGACAGGAAGAGAGGGTGAGAGGGACATGGAGACAGGAAGAGAGGGTGAGAGGGACATGGAGACTTGAGGAGAGGGTGAGAGGGACATGGAGACAGGGAGAAAGAGGGTGAGAGGGACATGGAAACAGAGAGAGAGGGTGAGAGGGACATTGAGACAGGGAGAGGGGAGAGAGGGTGAGAGGGACATTGAGGGGAAGGGGCGAGGTGCAAAGACACAGACATTAAAGCAATGAGTCCGGCCAGGTGGGGCATATGGAAAGAGAGAGAACGCTAAGCAGACGGGGCTATATCCATAGACATGAGGAATGGGCACTTATGCTGATGAGCAGCTGAAAAAGATGGCAGTGATAACTTTGCAGCAATACAAATGACACGACTGTGCTATAAATTGTTGAGCTTTCAAATGTGTAATCAGACAGTAAATCAAGATGAACAGAGGCCAGGAACAGAGTCTGCTCGAAGGAAATGAAATCAAGTTGTGCAACAGTTATGTTGTTGACCCCCCGTGAGGCTACATTCAACTGGTTGTTAAATACAACATTACAATCGACTAATGGCTATATGGCTACCTATAAGATTAGAATGTGCTAGTAGTGCAGATTTGGATATAGAGAACTTAGCACTTTGCACAAATTGTTGCCATTTGGAGAAATATGGAAACTAATTATGGAATTGAATTTGTTTGACCATATTAATACTATCAAGATAGAGTCTGGACTGTGTCTCTAGCATACAGACCATGAGATAGCAAAATCTGCAAAATCATTTCACAAACAATGTTTAGGAATTCACACACACTAAACATTGTTTTTGTTTTGATGTTGCCGCACATGAAAACATGCTGCCCATGGACACGCCTTTCAGCGGGATCCACAGCCTGCAGGCCTGTGCACATCAATAAAGATCCACAGGCAGAAAACGATGCGGTTAGTGTGCTACGATCTTACTAGCAGCAGCATCAAATATCTTTCATTTAGCAGAGGCACATACCCAAAGGCTATTGTTTGTGTGACTGTAAAACATAGCCGTTGTTTTTTAAATACATGAGAGAGATAGATAGATAATGTTGTTGACTTTTGTTTTATGCGTGCACCATGAACAAAACTAATTCCATATGTCTTATCGTATGAGCAATATAGCTTTCTGATTCTGATGTTGAGATACAACGTAGAGCTAGATGAATCTACAGGATCTATTATTTTTTTCAACATGGACGTGGCCTTGGTAACTACGGTAAAGAGCAACAAGGTTTTAACGATCATACAGTGTAGGATCATATTTCGGCAAAATATCTTAAATCGTAAGGAAATCAGTGCTGTGGTCAAAGGCTGGGTGACTTTACGCAGTGAGAGTGGAGGAGGAGTGGGCACTGTTACAGGCTACCTCTGGTGTTTCATCACAGGATTTATGGTGACATCCAGCCATGCTTTACTGCTCTGCACTGACACACAATGGCCCTGGTGTCTCTTCAGCAGGTTTCTCTGCTCTTATTGCTCATTGGGCATCAGAGATAGAGGCGACCGGGCAGAGAAAAGGGGAAATCTACGGTTTTTAATTGCGCTGATGCATTTCCACAAGAGTAGACTACTGTTGAGGTTTTCGTTGGACTGTATTTTTCTTTTCTTTTTGCGCTTGAAGGACTTTTACTGACCGGGCGTAAAAGAGTGAGAGTGGATGCTGACCCAGTTGTTGACATCAAGTCAATTTACTGGTAAAAATAGACGTGACTTTGGATGTCCTTCTCAGATAACAATTGTCTATATTTGGTTGTATACTTGGAACCACCGGATGGGATATCAGTGTTCAGTGGAGAAAAATCCCCATTGTAAAGCAATACATCTTTACTCCCTTATGAAGGATGATGATTCCGACTCAAATGTTGGCTGCTGTAATTCTATGGTTGGCTGCAGACACACATCTCTGCAGATGGAACCCTAGTAATTACTCCTTGACAGCAGTGTAGGTTTATGGGCCATGGACAAACACGCACACACGCGCGCGCACATGCACACACGCGCAGATACACAAACACCCACACACGGGCGCACACATACAACACAGTCAATACACACTTATCATTAACCAAGAAAAAAGAGCTTTCACTATTTAGTACACAATAAACAATAAATTATATGACAGTGGGCAGCAGGTCCAATGCAAACGCATTTCACGCTGATCCATCAGATTAAGTGGTTTACTGTGATATTTGAGCTTTTTTTTTTAAGTACTCTCTCTATATGGTATGATGATATTTATTAGGTGGAGTTTATTAGGTGCACAAAGTTATGGTCAGTGTCACATTTAAAAAAAAAAAAAACGTTGATAACTTAACTTATTCTACATCATGCATATGTTGGCATGGGCTATTGTCAAACACGAGAAAAGAAAATCACAATTCACATTTAAGTCTGGCACACACTTACACTCTAGCCTCATCACCAAAAGATAATTTAGTTGCAGCTTCCAAAACCAATGAAATAATAACAATGTTATTGTTTTGAGATTGTATTGTTTAATACCTACCTCCTCTGGGACTTCAATATTAACCGGTGATTCCTCTTCTTCTTCATCATCTTCTTCCTCATTCAACCTACTGGCCGCCGTGCCTTCCGCAGTGGTCTCACTTTCTTGATCGGGAGAAAACATGCTGCACTTTAGTCATTGCAGAGTCGAGATCACTCGCGTTTATTAGCCTGCTTTGCGTTGGACTTCTCCCTCTTCGCTTCTTCTTGTTCCCTTTTCCGCCCCAAACCACCTGGGCCCGAGCCAAGCTGCTGCATAATCGGGAATCGGGGATCCCGCGGTGGTCCCAACTGGGTGGACTGAGGGGGGCGGGGTCGTGGGATTTCGCCGCAGCAGAGGCAACACAAATTGACCATGACAGTATGACAAGGAAGAGAGAATAGGCTTTAAAAAAAATAGGCTGCTAGATACCGTATTCGTTCGGCTGTGTACACACCCACGCCAGGTAGCCTTCTTCAGATTAAGATATTCGATTGATATTCAAATACGATACATATTGCATTTAGATGCATGGTGACAGAGCTGTCCAATGTCCTGAAGGGGTCGGAACGAAGGTAACGCGAGAAGGTCCCACAATGAAAGCGCGTGTCTATGTTTATGTGTGTCATAGATGAACGCGCATGTGTGTCATGACAAAAATGTGAGTGTATAATGTTTAGATATGTTTTCTTATTTAAAATATATATAATAATAATATATATTATATTAAATATATTATATGATATATGATATATAAGATTTGATAAAGATATGGTGTATATCATATCTTATAATATAGTGTATAAATAAATAAATGTACCGGCAACACACTCGAAGAGTCGACATAGCCTACTCGTGAAGCTTTTCGTTACAGAACAGATTTTGTGTGTTTCAATTTTTTCTTTTTGTAATATTATCTATATATGTATATATATGATATATTATTAAGAAACCAAATATAATATATAACATTACATATACATACATATACAACATATATTACAATTATGTCTAGTTGATTTTTCAGGCAGACACATATCTCATGAAAATTAATTGAGATATTCCACGCACTCGTCGAGCTTTTATTTTGAAGGTACATTCGTGTGTAACAGCAAAACATTCCGTGTAAAACTTGCACGTTGTGATTATTGCGGAGCAATAAAACACGCACTTTCATAGGTCAGCCTGTATTTATGTACATTTCTAAACAAATTGTATGTTTTAAACATCGGTTGACGTTTCGTATAGCATAAAATAGATGCATTCTTTCAAGCGTATCCAGAAAAACTATTGTTAACTGTTAGCTAGCTGTAATGAATGTGATTGCAATGCACAGTAGCTGATCTTGCAGTGAAACCTACGTATACTTTTTGACATTTGGATAAGGAATGTTCAGACCATGCTTCATTGTATTGTAAAATGTATTCGTTAATGCATGATGCAAATATATAGAATACATGATTGTGATTAACTAAATCTACTACCACGACAGTTGAGCGTAAGTGACTGGAGTGTTGTTGTTACTGGTCAAAGTTTTAATTGATCATTTATTGACATAAAAGGCATGTTGCGGCGTCCCAAACCAAGTGATTCGGAGGCAGACCTCATCCGAGAACAGGAACGGTTCCTGGTCTCTGGTGCCCCTTCTACGGTTAAAGTGATCCGAAGACCAGACAAGAGGAGAGGAGGAGGAGGAGGAGGAGAAGGAGACAACGAAGAAAGTCAGAGAGACGTTGTCACCATAGCAGGTTAATGACCTAATCTTCGAGAGATACATTACATTACAGAGATACATTCTAGAGATTAACATTACAACAGATCAACATGGTATATAGGTATATTAATAGGTTGTTTTATTATAGTTACGTTTACAGTAAAAAAAGTAAGTTATGAATGTGTTTTATTTACTGAAGATCTCCCTGATGAACTGCCGTCTCTCACCCCTGCACCATCAAAAAAGTCTTGCTTTAAAGCAAGCCGCGTTCGCTTTGAAGACCAGGATACCGAAGAGATTCTAGACAAGAATGACACTCACATCAGTGCTGTGCTTTCTAGGATCGTTGTGAGTAATTACTGCACTGCATCAATGTTTATACATGCAAGACGTAATTAGTTTCACCTTGGAAGTGCATTGGTGTGTTTAATGTGTTTTGATGTGGCCAGATTTAATAAATCTTCTGCTCTGATCATGTCAAACGTAGCTTAGTTATGTTGGATCCCAAACACCATTACATTGCCTCATCAATCTTTCCACCATTTCCTTTTGTATTTCTCTTGATAGGAGCGAGATACCATCTCCACCCCCATCTCTCTTCCTAAATTCACTAGCACTGCATTTCCCAGAGTCCTGCACCGCACAGAAGCAGACACCAAGGTGAGGCCTGTTAACAGGTAGCACACAGGCTACCAATAGACCCAGACAGACAGTCACTATACCCACATATACTTGTATTGCCGTTAATCATTACATTAACGTTACATTGTCAAAGAGCTTCACATGCCTATATTATACGACATCCGCTAGAGGACAACGTAGCATACACAGCATGCGGATCTCTTCTTCCAGGGATGCTGGGAATAGTGTCATGGATGTACTGTTTCTAGATATTATTAATGTTTACAAAACAAAGCAGGAATTAAAGTTACGTAATGTTATGTGTGAGATTAATGGGTGAATTATGATGAGAGGAAGTCAATCATGACTGTTGGCTAGTATGTTGGTCTGAGTAAATATACAGTTTAAGGGAACTTTGTACTGTATTTCTAGGTAATATATCGCCAATCAATGTTGCATTGACTTGTAATAATGGTTAAGAATAAGGAATAAGGAAGAGCGAATATCATAACTACCCAAAGACTGTATCATTCAAGTAAGAGGAATTCAACCAGGCGCTCAGGTAGAGATACAGTCAGTACTCACTACCCTCTTGGGGTAGGGAAAAAAAATCAAATTTAGAAACAGCGGGTCCCAGGCACTCAAAAAAGCATCAAAAAGGAGAAGGAATTGATAAAAAGCCTTTATTTAGGTATGGCTTGAAGAGCCAACGTGTTTCAACCACAAGTGGTCTTCTTCAGGGCATTGAAGATTCCTTCTCCTTTTTGATGCTTCTTTGAGTGCCCGGGACCCGCTGTTTCTAAACTGTATCATTCATTTTTAAAACTGCTAAGGAATACTAATGGACATATTTTGTATCGCTCTGAATTCTGTGTTCAGGTCCCAGCATCCTCAGCAGGTGGGAGGAAGAGTATATTTGCCCGTCAAATAGCAGCTGAGAAGCTAAAGGAGGTCACTGCTACGTTACAGTGTGCAGCAGCATCTGAGTCCACAGGGCCTAGCCTCCCTGATGAGACCAGTATGGATACAGACCTTCCTCAGGACCGTAAGTATACTGGAAGTTTGTCAACGACAAGTGTATCTGCTATACATCTACATTACACCAACACTACACACACGGTATTTCACTCTGAGTGGTACAATTCAAATGTAAATGTTATGTGGTGATTTAGTTAGGTTTAGTTAGGCATGTTGCTCAAGGACACTTACAGGTAGCCTCCAGACATTGGACTTTAATCCAGTAGCTTTTGGCTGGGAGTCATTCCCCATAACCAATAGACCAATAGTATTCCGACTATTCGAGTCACTTCACTAAAAATAAATTGTATACATTATTTCTATTCCCTTTCCCACATCCCCTTCTCTATTGCTCTCTCTCTCTCTTGCTCTTTTTTTCTTTCTCTCTTTCTCTTTATCTCTCTTTCCCTCCCCAAGTGCTGAGGGAAGCCTCGGGCCCCAGACTGCTGTCGGGCAAGGGGCTGGGGGGTCCAGACAGCTCCGCGGAGACCCTGAGGATCCACCAGGAGAACCAAGCCAAGCTGCAGACCATGTCCCAAGCAGAGATACTGGAGGAGCAGAAGAAGCTGCTGGCTCAACTAGGTGGGTGCAGATCTATTTAGCTATTGGTGGTGTGTGTGTGTGTGTGTGTGTGTGTGTGTGTGTGTGTGTGTGTGTGTGTGTGTGTGTGTGTGTGTGTGTGTGTGTGTGTGTGTGTGTGTGTGTGTGTGTGTGTGTGTGTGTGTGTGTGTGTGTGTGTGTGTGTGTGTGTGTGTGTGTGTATTAGTAGATCTGTGATCATTCATGGTTTTCACATTTTTTTCAGGTTTCTACATATGTTTGAATTTGTGCTGTAAAATAAGCTATACCTGCAAGTATAGCCATTGTTTACAATAGTTGTATTTGATTTAAAAATTAAACAGTGTCTCATAATCTCACAAAGAATGGGTCAGAAAAATGTGGCAAGAAAGAAAAAATATTAGATTAGATATTAGATATTAGATAGAGATTAAATATAGTTACTGTGGCAAAAAGATTTTTCTGTCACTCAACTGGTTAATTCCCGTCCGTCATGCTTTTGCGTTGACCTGGTCCTGGACAGACGTTCTGTCTGCTCTGCTGCATGTCTTCTCTCTGCTGGCGGCGCCGGCAGACCCGTGGCTCTGAGTCTGCCACCAGTACTCCATCCAAACCACTTAGCGTCAGCCTGTCGAGCCGCTCGCGTGTGACATGACTTCCGCCCCCGCAGACCCCCGGCTGGTGGACTTCATCAAGGCCCGGAAGGCCCGCGACGCCCCCGCTGGAGCCCCCGGCCAAGGAGTCCGTGAGGGGGCCGCCGCCCAGACCCCCGCCCCCTCTGGGCCCGACGTGAGCCCGGCCGCCCCCGCAGAACCACGACAGGTACCGCGGGAGGAGGAGATGGAGAGAGAGGGAGAGGATGAGGAAGAGGAGGAAGGGGAGGAGCCATCACCGCTGCCTCCCATCACAGGTACGGCGTGTTGGATAACGAGCCGGCGTTTTGTCAGTTGTCAGTGAGGTCTTACTGTCTCATAGCTGTGAGCGAATCAATGTTATTGAGTTACGTTCAAAGCTGCCCAAAATACGACCAATGCGTTTGCTGGTGACGCTCTGTCATTCTTATGAGTCAGTAATTGGTGTGAAAGTCAGCCTGAGGGAGAGGATGAGAGGGGGGCTGGGAGGGCAGGTCGGTTCTGCCAGGATTATCCACCTCCTGCTCCTCACTATTTCCTTTTCCTTTTCTAGTTAAGTCTTTTTAATTCTGCTTCATCCTCGCCCCAACTGCCCCCCTTCCACTCATGCTACTGCAGAAGTACAGGCTGTAATATGTGGCTCCTGTAACTGATCATTGATTTCACTCTCTCTGATTAACAGAGAGGCCATCCACAGCCAGTCATAGCCACTCTGGGTAATGGGTTTACTGCCAACCCTGCAAAGAAAGCGCAGGCTCCTGAAAACCTCACTAATGGATTACACGTACTACTCTCAAAAGCGCAGTGAATAAAACTTTGACGTTTAGGATTCCTGAAATCAACACTAATGAGCATGTTGGGAGATCGGCTTCCTTCTGATTCCTATGTGTGCTCTGATTCATTGTTTTGAGTTGCGTGATGACCTGCTCGCGTGCCCCCTTCTACATGTGAAACAGATAACCGTGGAGGTAATTGAGCTCTTACGGTGTCTCGGGGGGCCACTTTGCGAACGTCCATTTCGACTTAAGAGACCCTTCTTCCCCTGTGCAGAGCCGGAGCTCCCGGTGAAGCCCAAGAAGCAGTGGGTCCACATGGGTGAGCTGGAGCCAGACAAGCTGGAGTGGACCAGAGACCTGCCTGCTCCCAGGAGGAGGGGAACGAAGAAGGTAGAGGGGAGGGGGGGGGGGGGGGGGCAAAGGGGGGGTGGTCCATCTCACTCCCCATCAGATGGGGAGCATGAGTCTTCATCAATGGCGTCCATCGATCTGTAGACACTGAACTGTCCTCTAGGCTGACATGGATCTAGAGAATGGACTTCTTTGGACAAATGGCTGTATATTGTTATGGATGAGCATCCTCCACGTTTAGGGGATATTATTGATTTGTACTTTTTTACGACTATTGTTTGTCTTGGCTTTTCTGATCAAGGAGCACCGTTTCAGAAGATGAGTCGAGGACATTCGTATATATAGATAATAAACTTGCTGTGAAGATCATGTCCATGTAACTGACCACTGAATCATCGGACGCTGGCCCCGTCTTCTAACGCCTGGTTCTGCCCGTTCTCTGACAGGCCATGCAGGCTCGCTTTGACTTCGCCGGCTCCCTGATCCCACCCAGCGAGGACCTGCCCACCCATCTGGGTCTGCACCACCATGGAGAGGAGCCCGAGGTGGGCGCCCCCTCCTGTCGTATTGAAGGAAACAAATTCCGTGTAGACACTTCTTGACAGAAATGTGTTTGGTTTAATGGAGCATGATGAACAAGGGGTGAACGTGAGTCCTCTGAGGACACTTGCACTTGTGGGCAGGGACATCAAATGATTCGGGCCTGAAAACAAATACCCAATGGGGGGGGAAGCAGACATGTCTGCCAGGATGCAAGGCAACTAAGGGAATCAACACAGTAACGAAGTCAGGGAATTGACATGGCTGCAGCATCAGACTTCTTGGCTATGGTGACGCCACAAATGCTAAATAACATGGCAACTTTCAATCGGCGAGGGGAAGGGAGCGACCTCGAGGTGCAAGGGAAATCTACACAAAGGCCTTTTAATTGAACTGAAAGAAGGTTTTATCATTTTAGATAATGTAATTTTCTGTGACACTTCTGTACCAACAAGCTTATTATCCAAGCTGTGAAGTCAGCAGTTCTGACTCGGATCGCATCCATTGAGCGCAACTCTGGCTCGCGCGCAACGACACGCCACTGCCAAAACAGAAGCGCATGCTGATCGCTGCTAGCACTCAAAAAAACGCTCCATCGTTCAATTCCCACTTGGCAGGCGATCAGACAAAGGAGCCCCCCCGCCCCCCCCCTCCCCCCCTCCTCCCCCCTCCTCCCCGCTGTCTGCTGTCTGCTGACTGAGGTGATCTGATATCCGTCTCTCTCTCCGCAGTTGGCAGGTTATTCTCTCCAGGAGCTCTTCCACCTGTCCCGGAGCCAGGTCATCCAGCAGAGGTGTCTGTCCCTCAACACCCTGGCCAGCATCCTCGTGAAGGTGCCAACCCCGCGCCGACCTCCATGTCACCCCCAAACCCCCCCCCCCCCACACACACACACACACACACACAACCCGCTGATGCAACTCGTGTCTCGTGTCTCTCCCAGGCGCGCGCCGGAGCGTACGCGGCGGCGCTGACAGGAAGCGTGACGGCCACGCTGCTGGACGCCGGCCTCCTCTTCCTGCTGCGCTTTGCGCTGGACGACAGCGTGGCGGGCGTGATGTCTGCCGCCGTGCACGCCCTCAGGGCCCTCCTGGTGTCGGACGAGGACGAGGTACGGGAGAGCTGCGGCTGCGACCGGGGGGGGAGGGGCTTAGCCGCGCCGCGATGGCCGCCAGATCGCTAGGTCCCCTGTCACCGTGATCACATGGGTTATATCGTTCCCGAAGGCTAGCGGCTGCATACTTGTTATTTTAGTTGAGTGAATTGTTTTTCCTATTCAGTTATTAAAAGGTGAAATGACTGCATTACGAATGATCTTTTGTTCAATTTTAATTAATGTTATGTATTCATATTACAGATTGCATTTAGTTTATGGCGCGTGGTAAATTATGAATGTTAATCATCAAATAATCAATATTGAGGGAAAAGGAGAGGAAAAGGAAGGTGATGATAATGAATCCAGGTCCTGGCACTCAAGTGGATTTGCAATTAAAAAGCCTTTGATGGGCTGTCACATTAAAGAGAGAGTTCACCACGCTGAGGCCTTTGGATAAAAGCAGTAGTCTTAGCCAGTAGTCTGTGGCTTATGGATGTAAAAGCTTGCAGTGATTGGTTGTCGCTGGTCAGCAGCCCACCGGGCCTTTAGTCTGTTCCCTCTGCGGTGGGCTCAGGGGGGGTTTGACCTGCAGTCTGTCTTTTCCCCCCCCAAGGAGTTCATGGACCGCAGCTTCTCCTGGCTGCGCGGCCTGGCCTCCTTCCCACTGGTGTCCTCCTCCTCCGCCGAGGAGCAGGCGGAGGAGGAGGAGGAGGACCAGGGGCTGCCGGAGAGCATGAGGCTGACCGCCAAGGAGAAGGAGGAGCGGAAGAACGACCACGATGTCGCCCGGCAGGACGTTGTCAAGGTAACCAGCGAGGTGGAAGGGAGCATGTAGCCACGAGCTTACTGGCAGATCATTACATGTGAATTCCTCTGTAATGGAGATGTGCTATGAGTATATTTGTATACATTACACTCGTAATTTGTATTTGTTGTTATTTTATATGACGTGTTATATAATTTGTGTGTATATTACATACAGTATATATATTTTATATTAATATATTGTAGTATATTATAATTTGGATGATATCATATGTATCACAATATATTTATTTGAATATTTATTGTATTCAGCTGTATTTAGTTACTGAAATATGTAATAAACCACCACTTGCCACACAGAATGTTCCTGTGTGTATTGCTGGCGTTGTGATGCAGAGCAGAGCTTCTCTGTTTCCTGAGCGTTTGTCTTGGCAGCAGTGGATCAGACCGCTCATCTCTCCAGTGCTATATTCGTCCCCTCATCTCAGGGCCTGCTGAGGATGAAGCTGCTGCCCCGCCTGCGCTACATCCTGGAGGTGGTCCGCCCTTCTCCAAGGGTGGTCCAGGACCTCCTGGAGGTCCTGAGCCGAATCGGTAGACACTCCTCTCACGCTGCCACACAGGTAGAGACAACCCTAACATCACTGCTAAGGCAGTAACACACAGGTAGAGACAACCCTAACATCACTGCTAAGGCAGTAACACACAGGTAGAGACAACCCTAACATCACTGCTAAGGCAGTAACACACAGGTAGAGACAACCATAACATCACTGCTAAGGCAGTAACACACAGGTAGAGACAACCATAACATCACTGCTAAGGCAGTAACACACAGGTAGAGACAACCATAACATCACTGCTAAGGCAGTAACACACAGGTAGAGACAACCATAACATCACTGCTAAGGCAGTAACACACAGGTAGAGACAACCATAACATCACTGCTAAGGCAGTAACACACAGGTAGAGACAACCCTAACATCACTGCTAAGGCAGTAACACACAGGTAGAGACAACCCTAACATCACTGCTAAGGCAGTAACACACAGGTAGAGACAACCATAACATCACCACAGATGCAGTAATCCAAAGGTAGATACAACCATAACATTACCACTGATGCACTAACACACAAGTAGATACAACCATAACATCACCACTGATGCACTAACACACAGGTAGACACAACCATAACATCACCGCTGATGCACTAACACACAGGTAGATACAACCATAACATCACCACTGATAAAGTAACACACAGGTAGAGATAACCATAACATCACCACTGATGCACTAACACACAGGTAGATACAACTATAACATCACCACTGATGCACTAACACACAGGTAGATACAACCATAACATCACCACTGATGCAGTAACACACAGGTAGATACAACCATAACATCACTGCTACGGCAGTTTCTCTGGTTCTACATTATTCTTAATCCACCTGAACATTTCCTAAATGTCTGCTGTTACACAGGACAGGCACAGGGTGTCATTAATCACTCTGCTTTCATTCAAAACAAATTGCATTGCTCCGTGTTAAAGGACCTTAAATGACCGTCGTGAGCAGGTAGGTGCTGGGCTCTTGGCTCTCCGCGTGCCTCCTGGCCCGGTTTGTCTCTGACCCGTGGTCACTCTCTGCAAGGTGCTGGACTGCCCTCGTCTGATGGACACGGTGGTGTCTGAGTTCCTGCCCGCCTCCTGGCCGGCGCCGGCTCTGCCCTCGCCCCCCTCGGTGTACGGACTCCCCCTGGCCGGCGCCCTGAAGCTGCTCAGGGTGCTGGCCACCTCGGGGCGACACGCCTGCGCCCGGGTGGTAAGTGATGCTGCGGCATGAGAACCGGGCCCTGCAATATCGATAGGACTTTATCACAAGTGTCCAGTAGTAATAAAGTACCATTCAGTGCTTTATTACCTACTCCGGTGGTTGACATTGGGGAATCAGTAAATCAACATCCGTGGAGTCATAGTACCAGCACCATAGTACCATAGGACGGCTTTTTATGGCTGAGAGCTGGTGTTTACTATTTTTTTTTGTATTTATGTTATTTCGTTAAGTTGTTTAGCTCGTGTTTGTGTGCGTGTGTGTGTGTGATCATCGCAAATAAAGGGACAACCTGGGGCAGGGAAAGGGAAACATATAAAAAAAAACGGAGGAGTATTTCCCATGACGGAGGGGGACTGTGAACGTTTACGACGGGCGTCTGGTTCTTCTGTTGCGTTGGTCCTCAGCTGAACTCCCTGGGCGTGAAGGAGCGTCTCTCCCGCCTGCTGAGCGCCGGGCCCAGTGAGCTGCTGCTGGAGGCCGGCCAGGCGCTGCGGGTCTCCACCGAGGCCTACAGGCTGTGGGCCGTGGCAGCCAGCTACGGCCAGGCCTGTGACACATACATGTAAATATCCGAAATTACAAAATTAAAGCGCGGGCAAATATGTTTTTTGTTTTTTTATGTTTTTTGGTTTTGAAAGTTTGCGTCACCACTTGGATGCATACTTTGTGGCTGGGCAATATGGAAAATATATTATCATATAAATATCCCTTCCTGTTTATGAATGCAAAATACCATTGTAAACAGTCCAAATGAGGGTCATTATATTGAAGTTTAAAGTATGGTTTTGGACTAGTTTTCCTTTGTCCCTGACATTTCCTCTGTAGGCCAGCGTTATTTATTTTGTTGAGTAGTTTACTAACCTCATCCCAATTTGTTTCCGACCAATGTTCAAACCCAGATAAATCTGTATGTTTATACGCAGTAACGGTCTGTTACATTTGACTGCATGTCACTGGCGTCAGATGCCCTCTACCCCCTGACCTCCGGGGAAACCTTTTCCATTTGAACCCCCCAGCTACCACCACTAGTACAATGGAATCACATGGGAAACACTGTGATGTTCATCATTCAACATGCTCATGAGGTTACTTTTAGTCTGATCGTTTTGACCACAGACAACAGATAACGCTTATCTACTGCTGTTTGGGTGGTCGACTCATCTTATGGTGAGTAAGCAAGACAACGTTATGTTACTTGCGGCAATTTCATTAGGAGGAAATTACATAACGGGAATAACTTGCCCTGGACCGTGATTTCTGCCTGACTCACGTCAGATAGATTTTCATCGACAGTGGTTGTGAAGACAATATTCCCATGATCTCATGTCATCAAACCATGTGTTTTGTTAACGTTTTGACTCAGAGCCCCCCTAGTGGCAGAAGTGACATATACCCCTTTATCTTCTGATCGTGATTACTTTAGACAATGGCACTGGGTTCATTGATATCTGCATTTCATTACAATATAATACCATTGAAGATGATTAGAAGATAATATTGATTCATTGCCCAGCCCTAGCATTCATACACACATGCTTGCAAGAGTCTGATTTCTCACTGCAAAGTTTCAGAAGCTCCCGTTGGCCTTTTTTGATTGTTGACTGCTGTGGTATTACTAAAGCTAGAGGGCTGCCTAAAAGATGCCCATTAGGATGCTATGACAAATATATTCAGATTGTTTCTTCAAATTGTAAAGGGGTTGGATAGTCAACCCTTTTACTTCCTGGAGACCTAAAGGTACAACTTGCATCAGAAGGTCTAATGTGTCATACATGTAAAACCACTACAGATCCATTGAACAACCCGTCTTAGCATCATTCCTTGCCCACACACTGCTGGCCTAACACAGCGCTCCCTCCCCCCAGAGAGCTGTATTCAGTGTTGGTGCAGGCGCTGCAGCCTGTGAACGGGGCCCTGGACCCCTCGGACCCCCTGCTGGCCCTCCAGCTGCAGAGGCTGCTGGCCCTGCTCTCCATGCTCACCCAGGTCACACACACGGCAGGATGCCACCAGGAGCTGCAGGCTGCCGTGCTCAAGTAAGGGCGATAGGAGTGGGTAGCGTCTGTATTGTAGTGACTGTAGGCAGGATGCCTGATGCCTACCTGCTCCTGAATGACTCGATGCAAGTTTATGTGGCTACAGGCAGTAGAACTAAGCGCTGGGGTTTGGTATTGGGTTAGGGATCGGTATTTTATGCATTGTTCAGAACAGAAAAACACAATGCACATCTATTTCATGTGCGTAGGAGTACCCTGTATACTTGCAATATCACATGTATTTGCGACTTCTCTGATCTTCATCAAGCGAAAATGTGCTGTTATCTTTTATTTATTATTAAAACCTCACCAGCAGCCCAAGCAACACAGGGTTTAGAGAGCACGTAGGCAATCATGTGAACACATTTATGAACACCTATATTTCTAATATTCATTGGGGAAGTACGTGTCCTCATCCATGTGATGTGGACATGATGTACTCCATGTGACTCTCTCTCTCCTGCCAGGACGTCGGGGCCAGAGTGCCCCCCACCGCCCCCAGTGTCCTGGGGCCACGTGGCGGGGCTGCAGGCCCCCCTGGTGGGGCAGCTGAGGGGCCTGGTGAAGGGCCTGGACGGGCCAGCGGGGGCGAGCGGCAGCCTGACCCTCATCCCGGCCTACCTGCTCTGCCTGGGGGCCTACTACCATCAGCTCTCCAAGCAGGTACCGCGCGCCCCCCCGGCTGCATGGGCCGGCGCCTCTCGTGGCCAGACCGCCGTGAGCCTGGCTGCCTTAGCTCCGCCTCCTGTAGACCAAGACCGAGTCCAACGTAATTGGTCTGGCCCCATGTGAGGTCTCCTCGATTATGAAAAAACTCCATGGAGGTGTCAAACTGTTGCTTTAAACTACTTGGAACGCCAGATCTGCCTAGTGGACGTGTTCATTTGAATGTACCGCATTTACCGTGTGCTGTATGAGTCATCTTGGCTGTACGTACTTAAACAGCGAGGTGATTTGAGTCACAGAGAACAAACACTCCATTCATTTTCTTATTTTCATACGTGATCAAGTGACGACAGCACCTGGCTAGTCAGTTTTCTATGTCAGCGTCTCATCTGTCCTATCTCCCCCTCCCTTTCCTCTTCTCTCTCTCTCTCTCTGTCTTTGTCTCTGTCTCTGTCTCTCTCTCTCTCTAGAACTGTTTCAAGCCAGTTGACACACTTCAAGAACTGGAGCTGCTTACATCAGAGGTGCTGCTACCACTGATGTCCCACAGCGCTGTTCAGCATCTCATTACAAACCTCAAGTGGGTCTCATGTCCACCTTATTTCCACACCCGGCTGCTGTTGTTGTTGTTGTTGTTGTTGTTTTGTGGCATGCCTAAACCTGCCAGGGTGTCGCATAGTGCAGACTGTACTGGTCAGCTCCCAGCCCCACAATTCTGGGTAAAGGATGCTTAATTACCTGCAGTCTCCCCTGCAGCCTGGCCTTACCCCTTATCTGCACGTTAATTACATCTGCTACCTGCTACATGACTCCATTTTAGGTCCCTTATAGTTCAAGCAGGTGCTGAGAATCCTTTTGTACCTTGTTAAGACAAAACAATCATAACAGCCAACAAACAAACCGTATTTCCTTCTGCTTATCCACAGGTCATGCTCAGCCATTTGTAATCTCCGGTGTCATGCGCCCGGTCCTGAGACCGTTCCTAGTCTGCCTGGATTGGCCAGCGCAGGATGGAAGGACTGCCCGGGATTGGCTGTTCCCTCATCTCCCTTTCCTCTCCTGACCGCACTTTGCCTCCTCCTGGACTCCCTCTCTGGCATCCACAAAGGCCTCAGTCGCAAGGTACACAACTCTAGCGTACCGCGCTGAAAACGATGAGGCATCGCCGCCATCTTGTGGCGGTGAAAAGAACTGCCCATGTTTGCTGCCAAATCCTCAACTTGCATCATTATGTCTGTCACCCTGTTCAGTTCAGCGGCCTCCTCGTCTCGGAGCATGTGATTGGCTACCTCAGTAGCTGCTGCCAGGCCACGCCCACACTGTCTCACGCCAGCGCGTGGGTCCTACGTCACGAGCACCACCTGCTCTACCTGCTGCTGCGGCTGGCACACAGAGTGGTGAGCACCACCCTTACTCTGTCACGACGATGCTACTACTGCTACCACTGCTACTACTACTACTGCTAATAATAATAATTATGTGTTGTTAGTAGTGAGCTTTAATCTAAGGCAGCTAACCTTACACTGAGACAACAATTATGATGATGATAATGTTAGGGTTAGTGGTGACCCCAATCTAAAGCATTTAGAATTATAATCATAATCATAATCATCATCATAGTCATGACTATTATGATGTGAATGGAAAATATCTCTTGAATCTAAATCATGGACACAAAACAATAATTGACAAAATAATTGAACAAATAATTGTAATAACACAATAATAATATAAAAATCTTAATTGTTATGAATCATATTGTATGATATGAACGGAAAATATATCTTGATTCTCCACAAAACAATCAAAATCACTGTTTAAGTCACTCAAAAACGATGAACTGTGTGATGGGGAAATTGCCTAATCTTGCATCACTGATCAGTCGGGCTCCTTCGCTGCTGGCTATACATACACATATTACATGGTCCTGTCTGCCTAACTCTGTTCTGCTGGTGACCCTTACTCCTTACCATTCACTTACATTCACTACCATTCACTCTGTGGTCCTTTCCCACGCACAGATCCCAGAACAATGTCACATGGGGCTGCCCTCTCGGACAGGTCTCCCATGCAGACGAGATTTTAAATCTCAATGCGTTCTGCCTGTTTAATAAAGGTTAAATACAGAAGAAGAATGCAGGTTTAATCTTGTTATCTTTCATGGTATGACCTCCCTGCTGCATAGGTTTTGCCTGTATACCTACTTTCCCCTCAACGAACGACAGAGTGTTTAGCTGAATGTACTTCTCCCTGTATGAATAAGCCTAATATGTGCTGATCCTGGGTCCACGATATGTTATCCCCTTCTTCTGAAGTCCTTACAGTTCCTCCAAAGTCTGCATCCACTGCTAGTGTTGTGCTTGTCATCATGTGACTGAGTTAAACAATTGATTCGACAGGGGAAAAAAACAAGCAATCAGTCTGTCTGCTTTCTTCACTAATGTAATTGAATACCAATGGCGGCCTACAATTACTGAATCCATTCGTTGTCTCTTGTGTACTGTTCTCTCTATCTCTCGCTCTCCTTCCCTCTCTCTCTCTCTCTCTCTCTCTCTCTCTCTCTCTCTCTCTCTCTCTCTCTCTCTCTGTCTCTCTCTCTCTCTCTCTGTCTCTGTCTCTGTCTCTCTGACCGTATCTTTCCCAGGCTCCAAAGGACTCGGACGTGGCCAGGCATGCGTCTCTCTACCACCAGGTGGCGCTGGCACTGCTCCCCTGGCTGCTGCCTGGCAGCGAGCACCTGGCCCATGACCTCCTGTGCACCGTGGTCTTCAGCAAGGACTTCATCCCGTGAGTTAACCCCCCCCAGGGTGCTAAAGTGAACAACCCCTCCCCAGTCAAGATGTTTTCTTAGCCTGTGAGGATGCTGGATTCAGGAGGTCACGCTCGTGTGAGAATCCATCTTGACAGGCTTCAGGAGTTAATGCGCTCGTGGCTGAACCACAGTGGCTCTGACCAATCGGCTCCGTGTGAGTAACCGTGTGATCTATGTGATGGGCGGGGGACGGACAGATGGTTCAGCCAATCACGTCCAGGCATCAACTCTAAAAGGTTATATCGGACCCTACAAAATGGAACAAGCCTTTAGCTTATTGTTTATTTGTCTGGCACATTTCCTAATTGCACTTGAATTAGCTCCACGCAGTTTTTGTCTGTGGTCCCTGGGGAGGGATGCAACAATATAAGATAACAATACAACACAATAACAATACAACACAATATGATCAAATGCAATGCAGTGAATGTAGTATCGTACGGTTTGCTTATAACAATTAAAACCCCCGCCCACTCAAAATAAAACCATAGCCAATCAACAAGGCAATCAGTAAGGATTTAAAGCTGGTGAGAGATGATTTCCATGGGGATTGCGTTCCTTTCCTTGTGTTGCTTTGATGGAGTGTGGGGACGTGACATCACAGTGATGTTCTCCCACATGGGGAAGGCTGTGGAGATAGTCAATCTCAGCGCTGGCGATGTAGTGAGGAAGGTCCTCTTTCTGTTTGGATTGATAAGGTGTTGATGAACACGGCCGTCAAGTTATAATGAGCAAAAGCAATCACAGCCAAAACAAACCTGCGGTACCAGAAAGCTCCACTGTAGAATGTAAATGGGTGTAATTTCCTGTCATAAAGGCTGTATCTCCATTACCGTGTGTTTTGGAAAGTGCTAATTCTTGACGAAGGGGAGTCACATTGCGACCGTTAGTCACAAACTCGGCGGTTTGTGACTAACTCAACATTGGTGATGACCGCAAATGACGACGGCAAAGCAACGGCGCCTCCTTGAGGGACAGCACGGCCGCGTCACCGGACGTTCTGGTCACCTGCACGACGTGCCCCCCAACGGCATGCGTGCCGCTGTGGGGAACATCACCGTCACCTTCCCGCTTTCCTTCACGGCGTTCACCCGCCTGCAGGCCATCAGAGTAACGGCCCCCTGCTCTTAATGGGTCCTCGCAGCATCACCGTCTTCCTGCTCCAAATTATTAGTTATTATTGCCGCAGTAATTGCGTGTATCTGCCGGAGTGCCATTAAGAGTATAACTGTGCACGCCATGGGCCGGGGGGGGGGGTGGGGGTGGGGGAGTTGTTAAATTATTTGTGTGATCAAAGTGCGATCATCCCAACTTGAAATGATGATGGATTCACATTGTCTGGGAGATCCATCTTCTGAAATGTTTCTGTTCACCGCCGTGATTCCCGCTGCCGCCACGGTGTCACGGCCTTGTCTGGTACCAGCTTATGTGGACGTACTGACATTTACATTTACATTTACATTCAGGACATTGAGCAGCTTTTATCCAAAGCGACTTATAATAAGTACATTTGTCAGAAGAAGTTTCAAGCATTCCAATTGCTAGGTTAACCCTTGCTAGTATACAACATCTCTGGCTAAGTTACAAGGAGCAATTATAAAGTGCCGAGACGTACAACATACAAGAGCATGAGGGTAGATGATTTTTTTTTCTTCTTTTTTTTCTCATTATTTTTTTGGGGGGTGGGTAGGTGGGTAGAGGATGGATGTTATGCAAAAGTTCAGGTGAACTCCGAACAAGTGAGCATAGAGTCTCTTCCGGAAGATAGGGAGTGACTCCGCAGTCCTGACATCGGCAGGGAGCTCGTTCCACCACTGCGGTGCCAAAACGGAGAAGAGTTGAGATTTCGCCATCCAAACCTTTTCCTCCTTTTAGTGATGGAGGTACCAGTCGACCAGCTGAGGTAGTCGAGTGGAGTGCTCGAGCAGGGGCGTGGGGTTTCACTAGGTAGGTAGGGGCAGTTCCATTAACAGCTTTGAAGCCAGTACCATCATCTTGAATTTGATGCGAGCCACTACAGGGAGCCAGTCGAGGACGTGGAAGAGGGGGGGTCACATGGGAGAATTTGTGTCGGTTGAACACGAGGCGTGCTGCAGCGTTCTGGATCCGCTGCAAAGGTTATTTCGTGGTTGCAGGCCGACCGGCTAAGAGCGAGTTGCAGTAGTCGAGGCGGGAGATGACTTGGGTCAGGAGCTGTGTCGCTCCCCTTGTGAGGAATGGCCGGGTCCTGCAGATGTTGTAGAGAGCAAATCTACAGGATCGGGTCACTGCAGTGATGTACAGTTGGTTGTCGAGTATTATGCCAAGGTTCCTCGCGGTCAGTGAGGCACATACTGTATGTAGTGCCCTCAACCGAACCTCTGCCTTTCCCAGTCTTTATGAAAAGAAGCTCAGTCTTTGTGAGATTGAGCTTGAGGTGATGCATAGTTGTCCAAGTGTTTGAGTAGTGAAAACATATTAGATTTCCATAAACCACAGAAACAAAAATGAATACGCCATGGGGGAGATGGCCTACTGTAGTTAGAGATACGCCTCAGTATCATGTCATAGTTTAGTCTAGCAGCCAATCACCAGTTATCTCCTGTTTACATCCATGTTTATCTGTTGATCTGTTTTTATGTATGCCTCTGGAATATAGCCTACAGCATGTATACAGTAGTCCTTCATTACCAGATGGTCACCTTGTTTTTCCTCTAAGACTGCTTTGGATATTTTTACTTTTACCTTTGTAAACATTTTTCGTGTACTGCCGCTGTGCAACAGAATGCCCTCGGGGATTACCCAGGGTGCAAAAGAACTGTCGCGGTGCACATTGGCCTTGAGACAACATCACGTCGTAACACCTCGGAGCCACTAAACAATGTCTTGAGGCGTGAACACTCGTTGATGACTTGTGACATAATCAGAAGCATTGCATGGGGGCCACAGCACGCCACTCCATTGGATTCATTCTGTACTCCAAAATAAAAGCGCAGAGCTCGCCGTAGTGAGACATAGAGTGACATTGTCTGCTTCCCCCCCCCCCCCCCCCCACCAGGGAGGGGCACAGCGGCGGCCCGGAGGCCCTGGAGCTGGCGGAGCTGAAGCTCCACGGGGGGCCGCGCCCCGCCGGGGCCCCCCACCTGCCGGCGCTGGGGCCCCTCCTCCGCGAGGCCTGCGTCCAGCTGCCGTCGCTGCGGGGCTGCTTCCTCGGCCACCTGGCCCACCTGGAGCCCGCCGTGCTGGTCTCCGCCGACGCCCACCTGGGCCGCAACCCCTGGGTCCGCTCCCAGCTGCTGCCGGAGCTGGCCGGGGGGCCGGCGCTGCCCGCCGACTGGCCCTTCCTGCCGCTGGTCGGCCTGTACGAGCGGACGGGCGCGGCGGACGGGGGCGGGCTGCCGGCGGAGCGGCTGCCGCACGGGGCCCTGCAGGCCGTGGCCCACTGTCTGCAGTGGCTGCTGCTGCTGGAGGTGTGGAGGGAGGAGGCCCTGAAGGTACGAAGCGCCACGCCGCGCCGCGCTGCATACGCCATTCAAACCCTCCCCTTTTAACCCGGGCCACGCCCTGACCGTTTGGAGCACGAGAAAATGACCTTTCCCCCCAGACTCCTCGTGTGAGTGTCCGTCTGGAACTCGGCTCTGTTAATGTACTTGTCTTTTCGTTGTCAGGCGGTGCCCCCTGTGGCCAAACTGGCCCGTCTGTCCTGCGTGTTCCTGAGCTCCAGTGACCTGTTCCTAGAGCGGCCCGTCCAGAGGCTGCTCTGGGCTCTGCTCCGCCTGCTCACCAGGTAATACAGACTACTAACAGGATATTAACCCCCCCGCCGTGAGAGACCGGGGGGGGGTTAATATCCGTTTCTCGGACTGAGTGACCCCAACACCGCGTGCCTGTGAATCACATCCCCTCCCGCCCGTCCGCCCGCAGGCCCGGCAGACTGGACCGCCTGGACCTGGACGTGGCCCCCCCGGGCCTGGCCTCCTTCCAGGACCTGTACTCGGCGCTGCTCGGCCAGTACGAGGCGGTGTCCTTCGGGGACCCCCTGTTCGGCTGCTGGCTGCTGCTGCCCCTGCAGCGGCGCTACAGCGCCACCATGAGGCTGGCCGTGTTCGGGGAGCACGTGGGCGCACTGCGCTCGCTGGGCGTCACGCCGGACCAGGTACGAGACCCGTTAGACCCGCTGTTAGACCGGCTGTTAGACCTGCTGTTAGACCTGCTGTTAGACCGGCTGTTAGACCTGCTGTTAGACCTACTGTTAGACCTGTTGTTAGACCTGCTGTTAGACCCGCTGTTAGACCTACTGTTAGACCTACTGTTAGACCTACTGTTAGACCTGCTGTTAGACCTACTGTTAGACCAGCCGTTAGACCTGCTGTTAGACCTACTGTTAGACCTGCTGTTAGACCTGCTGTTAGACCTACTGTTAGACCAGCCGTTAGACCTGCTGTTAGACCTACTGTTAGACCTGCTGTTAGACCTGCTGTTAGACCTACTGTTAGACCAGCCGTTAGACCTGTTGTTAGACCTGCCGTTAGACCTGCTGTTAGACCTGCCGTTAGACTTGCTGTTAGACCTACTGTTAGACCTGCTGTTAGACCTACTGTTAGACCAGCCGTTAGACCTGTTGTTAGACCTGCCGTTAGACCTGCTGTTAGACCTGCCGTTAGACCTGCCGTTAGACCTACTGTTAGACCTGCTGTTAGACCTGCCGTTAGACCTGCAGTTAGACCTGCTGTTAGACCTGCCGTTAGGCCTGTTGTTAGACCTGCTGTTAGACCTGCCGTTAGGCCTGTTGTTAGACCTGCCGTTAGACCCGCCGTTAGACCCGCCGTTAGACCTGCCGTTAGACCTGCCGTTAGACCTGCCGTTAGACCTGCTGATAGACCTGTTGTTAGGCCTGCCGTTAGACCTGCCGTTAGACCTGCCGTTAGACCTGCCGTTAGACCTGCCGTTAGACCTGCTGTTAGACCTGCTGTTAGACCCGCTGTTAGACCTGCCGTTAGACCTGCCGTTAGACCTGCTGTTAGACCTACTGTTAGACCTGCTGTTAGGCCTGCCGTTAGACCTGCTGTTAGGCCTGCCGTTAGACCTGCTGTTAGACCTGCTGTTAGACCCGCTGTTAGGCCTGCCGTTAGACCTGCTGTTAGACCTGCTGTTAGACCTGCTGTTAGACCATGCTGCGTGGTTAGCGACCGGCATGTGGGCTGTACTGAGGGTACAGAGTCGAACCAGAGGCTTGACTGGACCACAAACAATGAGAGTAAAACGGACTGCGTACTATGGACATGCCCGTCTGTAGAAAAGTATATTTCCACAGTATCTTTACAAAACGTCCTAATTCAGGAGTGCAACTGCAGCCCATGTTGCAATACTGTTATTGTGGCGGTGACATTCCAGCCGGCTCCTAGCTCCGAATTACCCGGACATAGTCAGACATAGGTCTGTAGTCGACGCTGATCGAAAGTGATTTCAATAGTGTTATCAATAACGTCACATCACGTTAACGAAATACAAAAAAAAAATGGCCGGCCGGCCCCTGTAAGAGTACCATGGTATACAACGTATGTACCCCCACACACAGCTGGGCATCCCTCTGGAGCGCTTCACCTGCCCCCCCGAGGCCTCCCTCCCCCTGCTGCGCCTCTACTTCCGCTGCCTGGTGACCGGGGCGCTGCGGCAGCGCTGGAGCCCCGTGCTGTACGCCGTGGCGCTGGCCCACCTCAACGCCTTCGTCTTCTCCCAGGGCCCCGCTGAGCAGGTAGGCCTGCCTGCCCCTACACCTCCCACCTACACCGGTGCAGGCTCTGGGAGATTGATGATGAGGGTGGTGGATGATGATGTTCTCATTGTTTTAACAAATGTGTTGTGGCCGTGTTGGCGCCTTATTATGTCCGTGTGCTACGTGCTGAGCCCTGATTACGCCCAATTTGAGGGTGCTCGTCTCCGTGCGGTTCGGTGACTAACCCAGTTTTTCCCCCCTTGGGGATGAATGGTCCAAACAAAACAAATCAAACCCCAACAACGGCATGCCTGCTAGCTGGAAGGAAATTGCGGCGCTCGCTAGTTCAGTTTTGTTTACTGCACGTAATATTAAAAGAAAGGATACAGTACATCACCAAAGGCGGTTCCCCAGCGACGTGATTGGGCGGAGGGTAGAGTAAGTTACCCAAAAGTTACCCAGGTGATGCCGGGTCTCTGAGGTTGAATGTGCATTAGTTGTGCCTTAAGTGTAAGTTATGCTTCCGCGTTGACATAACGCTGGGGGGCTTACGGACCCTTTACGTCCTTGCGGACCCCCCTTGCGTCCACCGCAAGGGCCTGACGTGCACCTCCCAAAAATCCTAGACGTGCGTCGAGGCGACGCAACACCAACGCAGTGGCATTGGCTGTGAGCGGTCCGCTAACTACATCCGCTGGAGATCGCTTCGGTCGGTCAGTCTTTACAAAAAAACATAGCGCCCTCTACCGATGTGGCATTGAATTGCATTTCGACGCGTAAACCCCACGCAGAACCATCACGGTCTCATGACTGCGTCCAAGCAACTGCGTGGCCATTGCGTGATCACTACGCGGTACCATAACCGACGCTTTAGTTGTGCACAGTGTGATGAAGGACAGCGCCTGTCTCTTCCTATTCTGTTAGTTGCCTTTCCCTTCAGTTGACCTACAGCCCAGTGCATTTCTCCGCCGGAAGCTGGATTTCTACATAATCACAAAAACAACAATAATAATAACGCGGGCCGGAGACCGTGACGGTAAACTCTGAGGTTCACGCAGGTTCTACCAGAAGCTGATGTTAGAGCTATGGGTTTTTTAACCAGAGAGACCAGAGAGTTCTCCTCAGGTCACGCCTGGCGTCTGCTCAGCGTTGCGTGAGTCTCTCCCCGATGGTCGAGGCCAGCACACGTGACCCGGTGCATCCATTCATCCAGGAGGCCGGGGGATTTTCGCCATCCCTTTCCGTGCCATTCAGTCTGTCCGTTGCATGGGAACAGAGGGCTACGACGTCAGAGTTATGAAGGAAAGGCCCCCGGGGGGCCGTGCTCGTGGTTAGCGCCGAGATATTCCCTTGGCCCGGTTCTGGTATTTACGGATGTGACACACGCACTTCTCTCGTCGGATGCCTGCCCGCCCCGAAATAAAACCAGAAGGGGGAAAAACAAAACGAAAAAGTGATTCCAAATATGCGTTGGCACCCAATGAGGACCAGCAGCGGAGCACCACCAGACTGAGCCTCTCCTCTGTCTCCAGGAGGTGAAGGCAGCCCGCCGCAGCATGCTGAGGAAGATCTACTACCTGGCCGACAAGGTGTGTGTGTCCCCATCCATCCTCGGTGTCAGTGTCGCCGTTGATGCGTCTCATGACGGGCCTTCCCAGAATCCCCTTTGTAGACTCACTCACTCCACATCTCCAAATCCCCTCGGCTCCTATTTCCTACTTTCTCTCGTTGCTACACGCTGCCCTCACAACTAACCTCATTAATCACTTTGAAACTATATTGGAATGCCTCTGAAATGTCAAGCGAAAGATCTGGGTTAGCTCTCTGCCCACACAGCCCTCCTCACACAGACACAAGCGCAATCATGCCTTGAGTCATGCAACGCCTGACATCTCCAATTATGTGTCCCTTAAAAAACAGAATTAATGGTTAGTTTTTGGTGTAACTAACAGAATGGTTAGTTACACCAAAAAGAACGAGACAATGACCCATATGCTCCTCATAATCCCGTGTCCTATCATCCCCCCCCCCCCCCCACCTCGTCACACGCGTGTGACGTCACCTCTCCTTGTGTTCCGGGCGGGTCTCCAGGTGCTGAAGGACCACCTGCTGCTGTTCCGCCAGCCCCAGCAGCACGCGGAGCTGGGCTTCGACACGTACGAGCAGCTGCCTGCCGGCAGGGCCCGGCACTTGGAGAGGGCCCTGGAGACGCACGACGGCAGCCACGAAGGGACACACTGAGCTGAGCAGGCGCCGACGGGGAAGAGACACCCAGAGAGATGGACTCGAGGCCAAGCCACAAGAGGACAATCTCAGACTGGGGTGGTGGGGGGGGGAGGTGGGGCAGGAGTGACAGAAGTAAGATGACGAGTTTAGAGCGGCCTTGTCGAGGGAGTAAGGAGGATACTGAGAAGCTTAATCTCCAAAGCGATCCCCTCTGCTCTTTGTGATTTACAGCCCGGCAAGGTCTAACGTTGAACCAGAAAAGGAGCTCTTTTCCTTTTTTGAATTAATGGGGGGTTTTGTGTGCCTGTTAAGACGGGCCCCGATGTGACGTTGACATCAAAGGGTGGAAGAAAACACATAACATTTTATACGCCAGTGTCGTAAATCAATCGTCAGGTTTTTTTTTTTTTTTTTAATAAACACACTTTAAAAAAAAATACACAGAGCTGTTATTTTGGGCTTTTTTTGTTTGCTCTTTAAATGGTTTATGTGAAGCGAAACACTGAACAGTAAATGAGTCTCGGCCGTTGTCTGCGCCGGCCGCGCTCATGGGAAACACGCATGAGGGCCATAAAAACAGAGCAGCGAGTGTTTCATGTGCTCCATAATGGAGCTGCAATGGAGGTCACAACATCACCCACCCTGCACTGGGGCGGCGTTCACCCGGGCCCCAGCGCCACTGAAATACCCGGCTCCCCAGATAAACAGCGCGCATTGTTCCCCCGACATTGTTAGCAATCAATAACACTCGCTCTCAAATCCCGCTAATCTCCACCCGCATGGGTCACATTACTTCTCCATTGAAGCCGCCTCGACTGTTGCTCGTCTGAAATCAGATTTAGAAAATGCCCGCGGGGGGGCTTGTGATGACAAAGACCCGCTTGTCTGTCCTGCGCTCCTCCGCGGCTCCTCTGCTCAGCGGCTGGGACGGGGCGACCGTCAGCCAGACGCGGTACACGCACTGGATGAGGGCCGACGTCAGCGTCAGTCTGAGACGCTCCCCCATCGTGAACCCAGGCCGCTGGTTTGCTTTAGGTCCTCGGCATGCTGTAATTCCTAGAAATTGTTTCAATGCAGGGACGCCCCCCCCACCCCGCCCCAGGCTTAAAAGAAATACACACAAATACATTCCTGACTTTATTGGTTGTCTGTGATGGGTTCCAGTGTGCCACACAGGGCTTGCAGCAGGATGTCCTCCCATGGCTGTGGAGGGTTTGATCACTCCAGCATGTCGGCCTCCGCCTCACCGTGCCGGACGTGTGGTCCATACATGAGGGCTCCTCTTCCACCGGCCACACGGAGCTCCGCTCGGTGCTCCGCTCGGTGCTCCGCTCAGTGCTCTGCTCAGTGCTCTGCTCGGTGCTCTGCTCAGTGCTCAGTGCTCTGCTCAGTGCTCTGCTCAGTGCTCAGTGCTCAGTGCTCTTCTCAGTGCTCAGTGCTCTGCTCAGTGCTCTGCTCGGTGCTCTTCTCAGTGCTCAGTGCTCTTCTCAGTGCTCAGTGCTCTGCTCGGTGCTCTGCTCAGTGCTCAGTGCTCTGCTCAGTGCTCAGTGCTCAGTGCTCTTCTCAGTGCTCAGTGCTCTGCTCAGTGCTCTGCTCAGTGCTCTTCTCAGTGCTCAGTGCTCTGCTCAGTGCTCCACTCAGTGCTCTTCAGTCTCTCGCTTCTTTTCAGTGGTTTGGATGAAAAACAAATGACCAAAGCAATGGACGTTACATCACGGGTCTTTGTCTGCTAATGTGTGCATTTGTTTTGTGGTTACAAAACAAATGTTCAGGTGGGAGGAACCGTTCCGTGTGGGTTGATAGATGCTCTCGGTTCTTATGGTCTTGGGAGCTTATGGCCATCCAGTCCAGTTCATGTTGTAACTATATAGTCAGCAAAGGACACATGACTGCTTATTAGAGATGACACCGACGCAATGCAGTGCAGAGCGTCTTGACTCACGACCATTCCCCTCGTTCTTAGAAAGTGAAACATCTAAACACTATTAAGACATCAGGGTCTTATAGCATAATGATTTTGTACTTTTTTTGTTTTAAAGTGGAAATCTCGAAAGCGGTAATGTAAATAATGTAAATAAAACATGTGTGTGCTTTGTCACTGTTGCAGAGCGACGTAACACAGTGGGGATTGAGCCTATTGAAGAAGGTCACCTACTGGGTGTCGTTGGCGACGCCGTACCTTTGACACGGATGAATGGTGACCCCAGTGCTGCTGCAGGCCCCCCCGGGGACCAGGCAGCAGTGGGGGGTGCAGTAGGGGGAGAGAGAGGCCCCCCGGGGACCAAGGGGGCAGTGGGGGTGCAGTAGGGGGACAGATTGGCCCCGGGCCGGAGGGGGGAGGCCAGAGTAAGGTCATGGGATCTTTGGCCTCCATTTTGTGTTACGATGCGTTAATAACCATGTCCACTTTAATGCTGTGTGATATTATGACATGTCATAATTGGAACGGTGACAATGCATCGTGATAAACATGGAGCACATCACCGATGATCACAATCAAGACATTTGTACTTTTGACTAACCAAACACATTCTTAAAGACAGAACGGCCAATTATGGATAACAATGACTCGGTCTTGTGAATTTCTCTTGTTCACCCTCTTCCCACGCTGTAGAAATGCATTTCGTAATCAACAACACAACTCTCGGGAGGTTTCACGTGCGATGGTATTGCTCCTGCCACATTGACTGACCACTATCCCCTCCCTGTAGGCCTCGTTGACCCAGTGGCCATCTTGGTTCTGAACCAGGGTGACCAGACGTCCCGGTTTGAGCGGGACAGTCCCGACAAAAGCACATCCCTAAAGTGTCCCGGTTTTCACGATACAATACTGCCCTGGCACAGCGCCAGCGTAGCCCACATTATCTTATTATAGCACAATAAAGTTAAAGTACACAGCTAGTGTCCGCGGGTGTGCGTGTGTGTCTTCAAACATGCTGTCTTGATTATTCCCATTTTCAAAGTCCGACATTCATTCATGTAATGGGTTGCTTGTGCCGGTTTTTGGTTAGAGAAAAATGGTCACCCTCTTCTGAACACTAGCTGGGTGGAGGGAACTGAACTACAATTTCAGTTCCCTCACCCAGCAAGTGTTCAGAACCAAGATGACAGTATAAGGCTATACAACAACTATAGCCTTATACTGCCTTATAGCCTCATACAACTGGATAACTCACAACGGTATTGAAAACGCTGTGTGGCTTTTTGGGTTCCTAACATGGAATAACATGGCCTCAACAAAAGGCTCTTCTGCAAACCTAGATGAGAAATCAAACCCACAGAGACCGTACATGATTAACATTTAACTCAAATCAAGTCCACATTCACAGTCATAAGGACACGTTTCTATCAGGACATGTCACACAAGGATACGCTAGATAAGGGTGATTTTGTTAGGTGTGTGTGTGTGTGTGTGAGAGAGAGAGAGAGAGAGAGAGAGAGAGAGAGAGAGAGAGAGAGAGAGAGAGAGAGAGAGAGAGAGAGAGAGAGAGAGAGAGAGAGAGAGAGAGAGAGAGAGAGAGAGAGAGAGAGAGAGAGAGAGAGAGAGAGAGAGAGAGAGAGAGAGAGAGAGAGAGCTCCTTAATCTTTTGTTTGACATCCATGACACTTTAAATGTTAAAACTTGAAATGTAATGTTAGAAAAGGTGAAAGATTTACTGAATTTATATTATGTTGCACACAGTGTAAGGCTGCTTTTACACAGAACTGACATGGTTATGTCTATGCAGGGAGCTACAAGTGTTATCTACAAGTCAATGTGAACAAAAAATAATAATTATATATATAGTTTGGAGTTTGCAGATAGTTTGCGGTTTGCAGAGCACAGTATCACTTCTGCGTTTCTCTTTTGTTTTTCCTCAACATGTTTCAATCCACACTGCAATCAAAATGCAACAAACATCACATGATATCAAATGATATCCCATTATACAAAATGCAAAACACATTCAAAAAAAGAGTGATGCAATGAGGAATCCCTCGTGAAGTCACACAGCCCCCACGCCTCACGTATTTGACAAGGCAAAAAAAAAAAAAAAAAAAAAAAAGTGAAGTCCCACATTGTGCACCGTGTGGCTGCCGCGGTGGCGGTTATGTCTGGACGGCCCGCTGGATCCGACAGAACCGCCCTCGGGCAGAGCCCTGCGTGTGTAAGGCGCCGTAATGAGTGTCACCAGGTCCTAATGTCATTAGCCGCTGTTATAATTTGCCGACTGTGATTCCATTAGATGGCGGATATGATGTTCTGCCCGAGCCCGCACTGACAAAGCTGGCATTCACGTTGGAGAAACTCTTGTCAGCAGACTGCCCAACAAGCATTGGAAATGTCTGGGAAACGCAAACATGACCTACCTATAGCGACGTGGTGAACCAGAGCGTGACTAACAATATCAATTGCGACAGTTAACGCAGGAAAATGGTGTGTGAGTGTGCTCCAATTCATTCATTAATTACTTTTAAATCCCTGCTTTTGCAAGGAAAACTTACAGCGAACTAAGTAGCCAGTGAATAAAGAAAAGTGACAAGAACAAAACAAAACATTGAATTGAGTTTGTGTGTGGGCGTGATCTTGCAGGGGAATATGTGTGTGTGTGTGTGTGTGTGTGTGTGTGTGTGTGTCTGTGTGTCTGTCTGTCTGTCTGTGTGTCTGTCTGTCTGTCTGTCTGTCTGTCTGTCGAAGAGTGATCTTGCAGTTGTGTATGTGTGTTTGTGGATACATTTTGGATACGTTTAACACTGTTGACATCTGTTTAATTTAGCCTCAATGTTTTCTCTTCCCCCTAAAGTTGAGGAGAGACCCTG
>JAXIVH010000014.1:8856227-8868727 GCA_036785325.1 Urophycis tenuis | reverse complement strand
TCAATGACATGATACAGATCTAGTGCCTTGATGAGGAGAAAAGCATATTATTTTTGTGCGCAATTGAGGACATTCAACAAGCTCTGTTCAACAAGTTCTTCACTCATGCACTGGCGTCTAACTACGTATCCATACAGTAAGCGGCCTTTGTCAAACTGTGGAGCCCAACATCATTAATGTAATATTTAAATGTATGTGTCCATTCTTTTGGTCATTCATTGGTGGCTCCACGTTGCGTTACACAGGAACAGCGTAAGCGTTCATGGCGTGCAGACTAATTCACTTTGAGTTCAGAGCGGTTCACCCCGTGTGGGATGTAAACAAAGCGAGTGTGCAGACGTCTAATGAAGCAGCAGAGCGCTGGCTGCAGAATCTATCAGTGCTTTTAATGAAAGCACTTGTCATGAATAGTTAGGGCCTCCATGCTACGGGTCGGCAGAGAAAAAGGCTTGCTTGGCAGCGGCTTACAACCTTTTTTGGGGGCCGGTGGCCACATTTTTCAGTTTCAAAATACTTCTTACATTGTTGGGCATCTGTCCCACACATCTTATTTCTTTTACCATATGAACATCTGCCCGTAATATCAAAGCTGCAGTGACTATATGACCGCTGACGATGAATTAATTAGTAGTGTGTGTATGTGAAACAGTTACAGAACAATTCATTGTTTAAAAATAAATACGAAATTTGCCATCAAATCTCAATGCCTCATAGGTCATCAAGTTTTGCGCAAGCCCATGCATATCTGACTCCAAGAGGGGTGGGTAGTGGATGGGTGTTATGCAGGGTTCAGGTGAACTCTGAACAAGTGAGTCTTGAGTCTCGTCTGGAATATGGGGAGTGACTCCGCAGGGAGCTCGTTCCATCACTGCGGTGCCAAAACGGAGAGTAGTGTGTGATTTTGTGATTTTGCCGTCTGACCTTTTCCTCCTTTTAGTGATGGAGGTACCAGTCGACCAGCTGAGCTAGTTGAGCGGAGTGCTCGAGCAGGGGGCGTGGGGTTTCACGTGGCCAGTACCATGGTCTTGAATTTGATGCGAGCCACGACAGGGAGCCAGTGGAGGTCATGGAAGAGGGGGGGTCACGTGGGAGAATTTGGGTAGGTAAGGTTGTCGTCTCTCTGTTCACTGTGGTCATTTAGACATCAAATGTCTGCACGTCATCTTTTCCTACAGCTGGACAATATATCAGCTACTCTTTCATTCACGTATGGATTACCTTTGTATTCCAATTCCAAGAGAAAGTGATTCCTGGTTAAAAAATATACATGTAATAAAAAAAGTATCTATGTATTTTTCCCCTGTGCATGAGGGCACGTTCTCAACGTTCTCAAACCACCTTTCTGTTTTGGCCTTGCGTTCGTCCCTTTTGCTCGGCGTGGCTCGGGTGCTCTGGGTTGCTGGTTCAATCCCGGGCCCTTCTGTCAGGGCATCCTCGCTGGTCGGTGTGCGGGATGCACGGGATGACGCGAGACAAAAGACACCGAACAGAAAGCGCCTTGATCCGACAGAAGACTGCAGAGCCGGGTTTCAAGTATTTTTGGAAACATGCAGACATTTTTCGTAGCTATAGCAACTGCCATGTTTTGGTTAGGGGTTATCCGTTAGCCGCGGTCCATGGTTCTGGAGTGCTGGTTCTGAAAGCACAGTTTTACATGTTTGCGTCAAGAGATGTTTCCAGCAGTAAATGTTAGCTGTGGCGTGGAAAGAATCAAGCCTCATGTAATCATCCTTAAATTCCTTCATTCAGTCCACCACCATGCATCACATAAACACTCATTAAGATCACCATTTTCTTTGATATCCTTTATTGATGATTTGCTCATTTTTATTACAGTTGTTTTTCCCCTTTGGCATGTCTGTAAAAATATGACGTATTTGCATGCCAATGGTTACTGGCTTGATTCCTGACTGTGTAGACCAAACAGCTTGTGTTTCTGCTACAATACAGAATGTGTGTTATTCTGTTTTGGCACTATATTATCAAGGGATATCTTCAGGTATAGTGTTCATAAATGGTTAGGAATTACAACCGAGTGATTGCTGAAGAAAGTTTTGGCCGAAGAAAAGAAAGTGTGTACTGTTGTTTTTCTCTGACACGTGTACACATACACACACACACACACACACACACACACACACACACACACACACACTTTTCCCTTTTCTTTCTCATATTCTGAGATGTATACTTTGCATCGTCTCTGTTCTTCTGGACTATTCTCCCGTTGACATTGTTTCATCACAGGCAATGTGATGAAACACTCTGTGATTTAGTTCAGGCTGTTCTTTTCCTGTATATAATCTCCTAATTTCTCCTTTGCTTTGTGTTCTCCTCTGAACACGCAGGGTACTGCAGTATGATACTCCCACTGTCTCCCACCGTCTCCTCAGACCCTTTCTTTTTGTTTTCTGTACAAACATAGGAGTCCTGATTCATACAATTTGATAGTGAACTTGATTTGACTGTTAACCACACATGGACATGGAGCTGGCCCCTGGGGGGTCACAGGTCCAGGTTAGAAGATCTGACAGGTAATATTCATGATGTCATTCGTTGATTGATGAGTGTTCAATTAAAGGGAATTGTGGTTTATGCCTGAACAATTGACAATTATGAATGGCTTAATGTATTCCATTTTTTGTAAATCAAACCAACAACAACAAAAAATGTTTTAAATTAGCTGTTTTGGAGACAGGAGACAGTCTCTTCCCTTCGCAGCTGTAGACTTCCATTGTTGTCAAAAGAATCACAGTCACAATGTGCTCTGCTTTCCTGACACCGGAAAATCTCAGATTTTAATAACACAAAGATGTTTGTGAAGAGAGGCACAGGGCAGCTCTTGGATCTGGTGGGATGTGTGTTATAACGTCAGTGGGAGCCCATAACACACACACACATACACACACACACACACACACACACACACACACACACACACACACACACACACACACACACACACACACGCACACACACACACACACACACACACACACACACACTAAATCAGTAAAAACACATGAAGCACAATTAAGAATGTTATTTCCTGAGAGAGAGAGAGAGAGAGAGAGAGAGAGAGAGAGAGAGAGAGAGAGAGAGAGAGAGAGAGAGAGAGAGAGAGAGAGACAGACAGACAGACAGACAGACAGACAGACAGACAGACAGACTGAATGGAGTTTGGCAAGATTATCGGCTCACTTGTCTCTACTTCTTAAGACAGAAAGCCACATGTGTAAATATAAAATCTGGATTTCTGTAAGCTTCAGCAATAAGCATTCTGTTATGATATTCGATCACGATGCTTTTTACATTTCATGGGTCAGTCTGATGTGTTGATATGATGACAACAATGGATTTCATATTGCTCAAGATCACACTTTCCCCACCCACATTACGACCCAGGACCCAAGCGTCCACTCAACACGTTCCAAGGTCTGTGGGTTTGAGTTATCAGAGAGAACAAAAGAGTCTTTAATTTTCTCCCTGGCCACACTTACCTTCTCTTTTTCTCTGCCAGCTCCCAAGCAACCAGTCAAGTATTTCCCCAGATAAGAAATGTCCTGGAGTAGGACCGAAGACAAACCATTCATTTCCATGGTCGAATCATTCTAATAATGTTCTGATAATTCCATTACATGATTCAATTGTCCATAATCTTGTGCGATGGTAGCTCTTGGCAGACAGAGGTCAGGGGAGGTGGTCTGGGAGGGGGTTGACCACAACACAGTCATCACCCATAGAAAGGCCCTGGATGAACAGCTAAATTAATTCAACAACTCAAACTTTCTTTTCATAGAAAATTCCACCCAGAGAATGTAGCGCAAAAAAATTCTTCACATTAAAATTTGGTGATTAGCAACAAAAACAGCAAAAATGCTTGGCAAGAACTTTGATTTTGGAATAAAGTAGCTGAATTGTTCAAACTGAGGTCATACAGAAAGTCAAATTAGGCACGAAGAAAGGCTGTCTTTAGAAGACCCCAAAGAGCCAAAAATGTGTTCATATTTTATTCCCTGTCCAAGAAGCCCCCAAAAAACCTAGTGTCTCATTGCTGGCAAGGATCTACTCTGCTGACACACACACAAGAAAGACCAAGAGATGTACTCCAGAGGCTTTTTCAGTCCACAGTGTGTCGAGAAACAAACAATAACTGGCTTGTTATTGAAAAGCCATTACCAAATGTAAGGAAAATTGAATTATATTCTTGCATGTGTCTTATGTTGATCTCTGACATGGGGATTGAAGTGACCGCTACAATGAGTATGCAGAATTATTTCAAAAAATGTAAATGTAAATGTCACTCTATTCAAAATATATCAATTACATATTTCAGTCGGGCGGCACGGTGGTGCAGTGGTTAGCACTGTCGCCTCACAGCAAGAGGGTTCTAGGTTCGAATCCACCTGGGACCTTTCTGTGGAGTTTGCATGTTCTCCCCGTGCTTGCGTGGGTTCTCTCCGGTGGGTACTCCGGCTTCCTCCCACAGACCAAAAACATGCAGGTTGGGGATTAGGTTAATTGGTGTCTCTAAATTGACCTTAGGTGTGAGTGTGAATGGTTGTTCGTTGCTATATGTTAGCCCTGTGATAGGCTGGCGACCTGTCCAGGGTGTACCCCGCCTCTCGCCCGTTGTAGCTGGGATTGGCTCCAGCACCCCCGCGACCCTCTAGAGGATAAGCGGTTTAGAAAATGACTGATGATGATGATGTATTTCAGTCATGATCACAATACAACACTTCCTATAGCTTCCCGACTAATCTTCACCAGGTAGAAACTTGCACCCACTCTTGTTACAAAGTCAGGATGATGTTTAATTGAAAGCAACCATCTGTGTAACACACACAGCGGGCTTGGACACAATCAAAGCAATCATGTTCCATTCATTAACGCCAGTCTCTTGAAGCTCCCACGGGTGTGTTCCTAAGAACACAACACTTGTTTTATTGTTGTCACAATGTCACATCATCATTGAGTTCACGTTCAAAGTAAGCCAATTAAACCGGCTGATTGTTTGAATCAGCCAGGGTTGAATCTCCCTTTGTTTTGTAATAGCAGAGAACAATGTGGACTGAAATGGGCTGAGGGCCGGGGCTGGGTGTGTTAGGTAGAGGACTCCGTGGGTCTACTTCAGGCTCGCCTACAATCCGGACAGCCACACGCTGTTGCACTGGATGGCTGCTGGTTGCCAGTGATCCTAATGAGGAGAGTGTTGCTGTAGCATGTCCCTTAGGAGCCTAAGGCCTGTGTGTGTGTGTGTGTGTGTGTGTGTGTGTGTGTGTGTGTGTGTGTGTGTGTGTGTGTGTGTGTGTGTGTGTGTGTGTGTGTGTGTGTGTGTGTGTGTGTGTGTGTGTGTGTGTGTGTGTGTGTGTGTGTGTGTGTGGTAAAGGGCAATCTTAGCAGCAGCAGTGTTAGTGTTAGTGAGTGACCAACTGCCAGAAGTGACTAATATCAGAGCTGTGCAGCGTTATGCAGTGTTTTATATTCTTGGGATTAAAAGCATTTCATCCAGACTTTCATCTTCTCAAGGCTATAGCTACAAAGGGGGCTTTAGTGTGTTTGGGAAAGCTGGGAGTTGGGGTGGTTTCTGCATCACGACGAAGTCAATGTCACTAGAGGGCCCTTGCGGAGGAGCCATCGATGTTAAGGCTAAGCATACGGCCGGAAATAATTAAAGTTGTTGCGTCCAAAACAGACTTGACCCCTATTCGAAGTGAGCAAAAAACAACACAAAAACAGCCTACTTCATTCCCGCTCCGTGTGCATTGGGCTGTTGAGATCTTCTGTGGCACCTCAGCAGCATTTAGCTATGATATGGGTTTTTTGTAAAAAAAAAAAAAAAAAAAGTTATTTTCGTCGGTAGTCGACAAGTATCCCGTATACATTGTTATTGCCACTAGAAAAAGCACACACTTTACCACCAGCAAGACACAAAACACAAACAAGCAATTAAATCTCATTAGCAATTAGCAATTACACATTCGGCCTGCGGGAGAATGGGCTCGTTTGTAAGTGGAATGATTGGTGACTCAGCCAGCGAGAATGAGAGAGAGAGAGAGAGAGAGAGAGAGAGAGAGAGAGAGAGAGAGAGAGAGAGAGAGAGAGAGAGAGAGAGAGAGAGAGAGAGAGAGAGAGAGAGAGAGAGAGAGAGAGAGAGAGAGAGAGAGAAGGGGGGTGGGGTTGGGGTGGGGGTAGGGTGGGGGAGCGGATTGTCGTCATTTCAGCCCCAACTGCTGCAGCATCAGCATCACCGGAGTGCTTTGCAGCAGTGCGTTTACGTGCGCAGCGGCGTGAGGTGTTCCCGTCCACGGGAGCCATGGGCTGCGTGTCGCCGTCTGAACCTCAACTAGTTTGATGTACTTTAGTTAACCCACTGCTCAGCCTCGCCGGGTGACCAGTGAACACGGGGACAGCTTCTTCACCCACAGCCGCTCCACAGAAGAACACCATGGATTACGTTAAAAGCCACACAACTTTTTTCCCCATCGTAATTTGGATGAGTAAGTAGATTAAACCGGTTCAATTTAGACACCCCGACATGCTTAATTTAAAAAGTTAAAAGTTCGGATGCGTCTTTTAAATTCGTGGAATTAATGTCATTAGTATTATTGTGATTGCCCCAAAACTGCAAGCTCGCCAACATGTGATGCATTACTGTTAGACCTGTTCGGCTTAAAGGCGTTTAAATCATTTTAATATCTCATTCTCTGATGAGGATAAGCTACAGATGGCTCCCTGGTTTCCAACTGTGATTTACACAGAGGTTGCCTACCACTATGGGGGGAGAGGGGGATAGTTAATAATACAAAAATCATAAAATTAACAACATCGTTTTGGTTTGAACTCTCTAATTGCCACTGTGCTTTGACAAACCCCAAAGTAATGTTGTGTATCCATTTCAAATTGTCAATACATTTTGTGCTCAGGGGAAACAAAGCTTCAGTCTCTTTAACAGACCTGATTACATCTTGTCAGAGATGTACTCTGCTTACAGTTATGTAAGCCAAACACATCTTTGAATTATAAGCTTGTTAAAGCCTGATTTTGATACCAGGATTCACTTTTGGTATTTGGCCTATCTTTTAGTCTGAGTACTTTACTACTGTTTGTTTATATCCTGAAGTGCTTCCTTAATGTCTTTGTTTTTCATAAAAGTGAGGAAATCCTTCCAGTTTTCACTTTTCAGTGGTGCATATCTCAAAGAAAGCAGAAACGGACTTCGCTTACAGTGTTTAGTGCACATGATAGTTTTCACCAAGCCTATCGTGAGACTCATGTGGTTCACTAAATTCACTATGCCAAATACAGCTGATCCACTTCTCATCATATGATGGAGTGATTCACGTGTTTGTTAGGAGATTTGTTGACCCAGTCCAGAGTGGGGGTGTTTTAATGCAATCGCACACAATATATTAACCTGAGTAGTGATGGCACCTGTGCAGACCTGGAATAGAACCAGCAGGGATTGTTCTGATTTGGCAGTTCTGCTTGGGCCAAGTGGGGCGCATCCTCTATCCTTGGAATAAAAATACATTTCATGTCTTCCTTTTATTTAAAAAATAATAGTAATAAGAATTGCCATCAGGTTTTGTATTATCAGCCCAGTCGAGGAGTTAAGGTCACAGCAATATGCAGTTTACATGGTGAAATCAGCAGTACTAGTATTGCCTTCTTTCTGTGGAACTCCCTCTAGTGGCTCTCTTTTTCTCCATTTGAAATGCTGTTGACATGCAAGGTACAGGGGGACTTTTGAGTCACCAACAGAGCCAGTCTGTACCGCTCTCTGTGCGAACAAATGCGCCATGTTACTGTTTATGTAAGTATATGTTGCATTGGGATGCGGTGGGACACACCACACTAAATCGTCATAGGCTTTCACAGTGAGATGTCATTATATAAATGCTGTTACAACATTTTTTATGCTGTTACAACATTTTCAATATGACTCTATAAAACAGGAACATGAAGACATATAGAGTTTAAATAGAGTTTCTGTTGTTTAATTGCGTTAGGGCTGCTGCTGTGGGGTGACTTTGGTCTAATACAGTGTGCTACTACTAGTTAGACTTCTGCCTCCAAATGGAAGAGTTGCATATTTTGCAAATGTAACTACTCCGCCCCAGCCCCACCACCATCTCCCTGCACACAAAGCTGTGCATAATCACAGTGCATATTCACAGTGCATAATCGCTCTTCAACTGTTGGTTGTTATTGTTTCACAGAGCGAGAGGATAGCGCGTGTGCACTTCTTTATGAAGGCAATGCAGTGAGTCAGTCAGGCCGGCACCTGTTACAAACAGCATTTGCTTTATTTTAAATGGAGTTCTGCTATATGTAACATCATTTAGCGTATTCAATGTTGGTAAGCTACCTTCACATACCTCCCCAGCCTGGAACCAGAGAGAGAGAGAGAGATGAAAGCTTGAAGCTTTACAGCCTGTGAAATGTCACTCTACAGGTTGGCAGGCACATGAATGAGTAACCAGGCTTTTTTAAATTATTGATATGTAAGCTCAAAAAGTCTTTATTTTTGATTATTATTTGTGTCATTATTTGTGTTTGATGCTATCCCGACATTTCATTTAAAGTGTTTAGCTCATGTCATCCTTCAACTTTTAATTACAATAAATAAAATACAGTAATGACTTAAAGTGAAAGAAAATTCAATTAATTAATAATGGGCAGATAACAATTGGCAGAAATAACCAAAAACATTGCATTATTGTAAAATATATATATTTTTTTAAATGTAGGAGGGTGATTGTTTTAAGATGCACATTTTTAAAAACGCAGCTGCAGACAGATTTACATGTTACCTTTGCATTTTGGTGCAATATCCTTGTTTTTAGTACACACCATCAATACAGAATAACCTTCAGAAATCTGGGAGAAGCCTCTCACGGTGAGGGCTGTCTAAAGTCATATTCTTGACAGACTTGGCCTGTCAGCACTCATTCACCCATCTTTGTCTCCCTCAAGGTTCCCCAGATTGTCTTGATTTCAGGGCAGTATGGCGGTCAGGTGCCACACTGTCTTGGAGCTCCTCCATTCTATTTCTGCCCTTCTTCCTTCGTGCTCTCAGGGACAATCCTAAACTCTCTCTCTAGAGTCCTTCATGCATTGTTTGGGTTCAGTTGTCAGAGATAGGAAAGCTTGGTAATTAATCATTGGGCTAGAACTCTAGAGTCCTCTAGAGTCCTTGGTCACTTTGTATCTCTCTTGATCTGAAACTGCCACTACCTTGACTAACTCTGGAGGACCACACACTCAGACCCATCCTTCCACCCGCCTTTCCACTGAGACTGTTGTTGTTTTTGATGGACAAGCAGATTGTTGATCAGCAACTATGTCTCCATCATGGATTAAAATTATACCTGAATGGATTTAGTGGAACACACTTTTTACAAGCTCCAAAGCAAAGCTTCAATGTGTAAGCGATGCATTCTGGGTAGAATGGTGTTAATATGGGTTGTTATGGGAGGGTTTATGTACACCTATCCAACATATTCTTTTATAAGAGACACTATTGTGTCTTATAAACATATAAGACACTTATTTAAAACACCTTTTAAGAGGATATTCAAATGCCATATATGGGTTACTACTATCCCAACATTTGAATTTTCCACCTACCACAACCGTGTGGACATCTAAACTGGGTATAAAATGTTCCTTACACCTGTGTAGCATCTACCTTTACATTTACATTGAGGCCATTTATACATGATGTCTTTGTTCGTTCTAAGTTTGACACTATGGGGGCATGGTCAGAGATCCCTTGGGGACATAACCCTATCCTGGGACATTATGATTCATCTCCCAGGATATATCCCTGCAAACTAAACTATGTCATTTCAATCATATTAATGATATGCAATGAAAGCACTGATTATAGACACATGATAGCATGTATTTAAGTGTCAAAAGATTGCAACCAACCTTCATGTCCTCACTATGGCTGGTTCCCCAGCCTCCCTCCCATCCCTGGGGGAAGGCTGGTGGTGATGGGGGCCTGAAAGGTGCCAGTAGGTACTGAAAGGTGCCAGTAGGTACTGAAAGGCGCCAGTAGGTACTGAAAGGCGCCAGTAGGTACTGAAAGGCGCCAGTAGGTACTGAAAGGCGCCAGTAGGTACTGAAAGGCGCCAGTAGGTACTGAAAGGCGCCAGTAGGTACTGAAATGTATATGTATATGTATATGTATATGTATATGTATATATGTGTATGTGTATATATATATTTATTTTATTATAGTTATTTTACTTTTCTACTTTTTTACTTACTTATATTTTTAATTCTGTTTTTTCCCTTGCACCAATTGCACCAAGTCGAATTCCTTGTAGGTGTAAACCTACTTGGCAATAAACTTGATTCTGATTCTGATTCTGATTCTGATTCTGAAAGGTGCCAGTAGGTACTGAAAGGTGCCAGTAGGTACTGAAAGGCGCCAGTAGGTACTGAAAGGCGCCAGTAGGTACTGAAAGGCGCCAGTAGGTACTGAAAAACGCGCCAGTAGGTACTGAAAGGCGCCAGTAGATACTGAAAGGCGCCAGTAGGTACTGAAAGGTGCCAGTAGGTACTTCTAAAATTATGCAATCTGCGAGGACAGCAGCGCATAGCAACGTGTCGAGTGATAAGGTTCCTTGATAGATATATACATAGTTTTTAGTTATTTAGTCTGTAAAACTAATAGCAATCACGGCTAAGTAAGTAATAATATATACAGTATATAATACTAATTATTATCATACACAAATTAAATACTTGTAAATTGTATTCCATGGCTATCAATCAACTACATTGACATTTACATTTAGGGCATTTAGCAGACGCTTTTATCCAATGCGTCTAAAAAGTAGATTTTACCTAGTCACTAGATGTGACTAGGTTTCAGTCTGTGTGCTAATATGCATCATGGTTTTCAAAAGCATTGCCAAATTTGTATATACAGAAAATTAAACTTATGACTTGTTTGGATAAAAAATAAATAAAATAAATATCAATATATGTTCTGAATATATAAATATTCAGAACAGGATAGAGCCATTGGTCATATGTGAAAGCACACCATAGAAATACAATATTTTTACATAAATTATATGAAAATAGCATGTTCAGAAGCAGAGATACACACCCCTGAATTTACCTTGATCCACTAAGTATATAATTGTATACTTTTAATATGTTATTTGAATATCACATGAAACTTAAAACATAATTAACCGACCAAAAGATAATAATTACTATGACTTGCCGGTTTCCCTGGGTTAAAACCCAGATTGACTGGACTAATAGGCTATCTCCTGATACTCATCAAAGGCAGCGAGCAGATGGCTTTCACCACTTCACAATCATTGGTCAAGGATGTGCTCGGAGATCAACACTTAATCTTCCTCAACAACCTGGAAGACGCTGTTAATTACAGTCCTTTTCTGTTCATTTTTGTAGTAGTTCAGGAAGCAGAGAAGAGTCCAATAGGTTCTCTCCTCTTCTTTCATTCTACTTGGTCAGTAAAACCTGATGTTGAAGGAGCATCACTGGGCCACCTTCTTACAGTCCGGTCTCCATGGCTCCAACACCAGCCCTTTGGTTCTCCAGGAGAATGTTTAGCAAGCGAACAGTGGACACGGACAACAAAGCCCTTTTTTTTCCGTCTGGCTTTCGTGCCCCAAGAAAAAGACACACCCAACACTAGAGCTGTTTAGACTGTAAGCTCTGCTGCTGACCCAGTTCAGCTTCAACCCTCTAACTCTTAGTGATGGTCACGGATGGTCTGACTCGTGTTGCTTGCTGTTTTATAAATTGTGTTAGACTAATATTTCCATGTAATCCATGTAAGACTTGTATTCTCTTTTATCCTCTATGAGTGCATACCGTTCTCAGAAAGGCATTATGTTTTATGCATTTATTACATTGACTTTACTTAATCATGGCTATAACTTCATTAAAACTCAAAGAACAAGACCTAACCATCAGTTGTGAACAAGAACGCAAAATCTAAAATGTATGAAAACCCCCAAATAAAAATGACACACACACACACACACAAACACACACACACACACACACACACACACACACACACACACACACACACACACACACACACACACACACACACACACACACACATCATGCACTATTCACATTACAATCACAAATTAACTGTAGTTTTAATGAATATAATTATTTAAAAAAAGACTCATATCAGACTCAAATCATAAATAGTTTGATATTTCTCGATAAAAATAAATAAATAATAGGAAAGGCCCCAATCTTCACAAGATAAGTAATTCATGTACCAGAATCTTTAAACGGTGCCGTGAATGGGTTTGGGATAATATCCCATGTATTTTGCTTGAGTAATGTCGATCGTCCTTTTATGTTATTATTTCCATGTCCTGGCAGCTACTCTGGATCAACTTTGCACCAAGAGCTGTGCATCTGTGTTCCAAAAATGCTGAAGTCCAGATACAGATGTGAGCATGTGGCGAGATAATAAT
>JAXIVH010000014.1:8796000-8846000 GCA_036785325.1 Urophycis tenuis | reverse complement strand
TCACTTTTAACAGCACATGAAGGGATAGTTCATAACTGTAATATTGGTATAATATGTTTTTTTTTCTTTTTGGGTCGTGGCTTTATGACAAATGACAAATGATGACAAATGTGCGTCCTGAGGCTGGACCGGTTGAGAGCCACTGGTCTAAACAACATCCAACAGCGCTGCCTTGAGCAGAACCCTTTCTTTGAGAAGTATTCTTAAACGGTACACTGTTGGCTCACGGACCGAAGCTGCAGTCTCTCTGTGAATAAACCTTCTCTTTTTCTTTCTCTTTCTCTTCTTCTTTTTATTTTTATTTATTTTATTTTTTTTTACCTGATTCCCATTTTGCAGTCCATGACGTTGGGAAGGTCAAAGTTTGTCAGCAGGTCGGTCATGTGGAGGAAGGACTCTCCGTCCTTCTCCACGACGCCCAGGTACTGCGGCACAAACGGCTGCAGTGCGTCGCCCCGCAGCCTCTCGAAACACTGCTTCTCGTTGTCACAGAACTTCTTCAGGATGCTGCCCTCGCCGGCCGCTTTGAAGTTACCTGTGGACCAAAGTCATGAGACGTTACCCAGCGTGTTCCTCGATGTGGACCACCTGGCCCTGTAACACCCAATAAGACTTCATGACAGCAAGTAAAGATGTTGGATTGTTGGCCAAGCGCCTTGAGGTATCTTGATATGAATCGTGCTTATATGAAATAAAGGTTATTAGTATATTTGATGTGAGCCAATGGACAAACCAAGCAGCACCTTTATGTCCAGCAAGCTGCACCCAGTTCACTCTTTTCCTGTGGCTGGCGATGACAGACCAGTTGACAACTGTCTTCAACTTCCACCAGGCCTTGGTCTGCTGCAGATACGGAGATTAGGGCACGGTATATAATGCAGTATGACACAATGCACAACAATACACCACAATGCAAGCATGGGATTGCATCACACGGTGGCTCCGTCTTATTTAAGTTGGTATAAGCGTGACTTCGCAAAACAGGTCGGTCGCCAGGTCGCCATTAAGTGAACGTCATTGAGATGGGAAACCAAATCCAGAGCCAGGCTGACTCAGCATGTTCGACAATAGAAGCCAATAGAAGGTTTCATGTTTAGTTCTAAATAAGACGGATCAAAAGGGGCGTCAAACTCAATTATTCTTCTAATGACGTCCGTTTCCGTTGGGGAATGGGGAATGGAGAACAAGCTGAATGTGACTTAAATGTCATGTCTGTGGAAACTGATATCTACACCAAATTCTGTTTTCAGCAGTACCAGCAAAGGTGTCGCAGCAAGGTCACAAGATTGGCTCACAAAGAATAGTCAGCCGAGAGCAGTCTGTTTCTCTCTCTCTCCCTCTCTCTCTCTCTCCCTCTCTGTCCCTCTCTCCCTCTCTCCCTCTCTCTCTCCAACTCTTTCCCTCTCTGTCCCTCTCTCTCCCTCTGTCCCTCTCTGTCGCTGTCTATATATATATATATATATATACTTTATATCCATCTATCTTCTTGTTTTCTTTCTTCTTTCATTCATATTTTTTATCTTTATTTCTTCCACTTTTCCACTTTCATTTTCAATATATTTATTTTCTTTCATTCTTTCAAGAAAATAAAGATACTTTTTTTTCATTCTTTCTTCTCTTATCTTTCTTTCTTAATTTCATTCAATCTCTCTTCTCTCTCTCTCTCTCTCTCCCTCCCTCCCTCTCCCTCTCATGGTGACAGCTTGGATGTTCCACAGGGAGACAGAGCAGAGCTTCACACATTGTGAGTGAGAGCGGCGCGCCGAGCAGCCTTCCAAGAGAGGAGGAACCTATGGAGACGCCATTTATCAACCAGCTCCTCATCTCCAGCCCAGCACGTGTGTGTGTGTGTGTGTGTGTGTGTGTGTGTGTGTGTGTGTGTGTGTGTGTGTGTGTGTGTGTGTGTGTGTGTGTGTGTGTGTGAGTGTGTGTGTGTGTGTGTGTGTGTGTGTAGGTGTGTGTGTGTGTCTGAGTGTGTGTGTGTGTGTGTGTGTGTGTGTGTGTGTGTGTGTGTGTGTGCGAGTGTGTGTGTGTGTGTGTGTGTATGTGTGTGAGAGAGAGCGTGAGGTGTGTGTGTGTCTGGGTGTGTGAGCTGTTTGTGTGTGTGTGTTTCTGTGTGTGTGTGTGTGTGTGTGTGTGTGTGTGTGTGAGTGAGTGTGGTGTGTGTGTGTGTGTACAGAGGTGTGTGTGTGTGTGTGTGTGTGTGTGTGTGTGTGTGTGTGTGTGTGTGTGTGTGTGTGTGTGAGTGTGTGTGTGTGTGTGTGTGTGTGTGAGTGAGTGAGTGTGGTGTGTGTGTGTGTGTACAGAGGTGTGTGTGTGTGTGTGTGTGTGTGTGTGTGTGTGTGTGTGAGTGAGTGTGGTGTGTGTGTGTGTGTACAGAGGTGTGTGTGTGTGTGTGTGTGTGTGTGTGTGTGTGTGTGAGTGAGTGTGGTGTGTGTGTGTGTGTACAGAGGTGTGTGTGTGTGTGTGTGTGTGTGTGTGTGTGTCTGTCTGTGTGTGTGTCTGTGTGTACAGAGGTGTTTCTATTCCGAGAGGCCTGGGGGCCGTGGACAGGGGATGACTAACAGTGAGTAGGAGGTCATTGTATTCCGCCGTGTGCTGTGATTGAAACAGGAAGTGGAGTGGCGGACACCCGTCTCGTGGTGAGGGCCCATGCATGCAGCCTCGTGCACACGCCTCGTGCACACACCCGCTGTGTTTTGTTTACACTTCACCAAAACGAGACAGGGGTGGGTGGGGGGGGGGAGCGAGGGCTGTAAGTCATTCCCCCTTTCAGCGAGTGTTTAAATGTCAAGAAGACGATATGGGCCACTTAGTATGGCTGTTGTGGCCCGCCTGGCCTAGCTGTTTACACACAGCATGGGGCTGTAGAGGTGTTGGTCCGGCCCGCGGCCCGGACCACGTTCATCCTGTTTATCATGAAGTCCACCTTGTCTGGGGACTCCGCCTCATGGTGATTTGTGTGCAATATATTTGCATGGCTACAGTGTGATGCAAAACCACACTTTTGATTTGTTTTGAATGCAATTTTGTCTATAGCAGATTATGTGGACTATAATCTTACACAGATATAGACTTCTTGTTTAGGGAATTACTACGAATCAAACTAAAATAATATTGTTATTACTATCAGCACCACCACCACAACTACGAACACTACTCCTACTCCTTGGCAGCCAGAGGATTCTTTAAGTTCACGTTTTATTTGCTCTGCCAAGTGTGACTGTCTCCCCTGTGGTCCAGCAGATTGGCAGCATAGACCTGCGCTGGGTCGAGCCAATCACAACGGATCATCCAATATGGGGCGGGGCCAACACGGTGACCGTACAGAAGAGCGCTCACAGCGCTGCCCTACGTCTGAAAATATTGAAATGAAAGGTCTTGCTGTTGTTGTGTTTCAAAGTCGACTCGTGACACATGAAGCCTCGTTCTGCTTCTGGGTCAGTGTCATTACTTCTTCTGTGTGCCGGATGAGGATCTATGAGCCCCGAGAGTCTAAAAGGTCTGCAGAACTACACACAAGAGTTGAGAGTCGAAACAAGGCAAACACACTCTATCTCACATGAGCGTTATCAACTCCACTCGCATGAGACAACAAAGGGCAGCAGCGTGTGATTCAGTCAAGCTTAGCGTTAAGGCACTTGCTTTCAACACGTGGCCAATGAGCAATGGTCTCCATGCAACTAGTAAGGTAAACTCGATATAAGTTACACTCATTTCCATTTCATTTCAGCGTCGGTGTCACTGTCGACCTCTGGTAAGGTCATTGTGTGAGACCATGGGTGTCCTGTTTTTCTGTGACTCACCCATTTGTTAACAAGAACAGCCTAAATTGCCTCTTTCTAATGTTTGCCTGCACAAACACTTTTCACTTCCTGAAGTTGCTGCTTTTCAAATGTCAAAGGACGAGGCCTCAATTGGCAGGTGACCACAGAAAGCATGATCACACTTGAAGATAGGCATTTGTTCTGTGCATAGTAAATGCGTAGGCTTGTGGCCTGGCTGAAGCCTTTTCTTTTAAATAACAACCTTGTATCCACGATTGAATAAACATAAGGTCATCTTACATCTACATCTTACATCTTACCAATCATTAGACTTCATCACATGCGCACGTGTGAGTGCACACACACACATGCACACACGCACACATACACTCACACACACACACGGACACACGCACACACACACACACACACACACACACACACACACACACACACACACACACACACACACACACACACACACACACACACACACACACACTTAGGAGCAATGTGTATTCAGTCTGTTTAAAGAAAAGTGACAGCAGAATGCCTTGTATGGAAAACTGAACTAGGAGCCTCCGAGCCCGGTCCCCTAATGTCACAACCTCAGGCTGAATGTCGACACTACAGCAGTGCAACTCCCAGTACCTTTGGTTTCAACCATTCCCATGTATCCCACTGCACGCAGATCCACTGATAATATATCTGGATGTACGTTATCGGCCACACATTGACACACCCTGAGTAGTGTCAAAAACTTAATTATACACTTATTAGTTATACACTTAACTAGTGTCAGAAACTTAATCAAATGCATCACTTTACAAACTACTACAGTAGTTTGTAAAGTGATGCATTTGATTAAGTTTCTGTTTAGTTTGTTAATAAACTAAAAGGAAAGTACTGGTAGCTCGTTGTAGGAATAAACTAAGGTGCAATAGAGAGCAGACGGAGCTGCAGAGATCAAATAAGTGACAGATGCTGTCAAAAACCCAACCTGAACATTCACACTGTTAATCAGACTGGCACAGGGACATATTTATCAGGCAAGAATGCTGAAGACAAACACAAGTCCACCCTAAACGTCTATTGATTTAAAGGCGAAGCCTTCAGGAATGCTTTCTGTGTGCTGAGGGAGATCCACATTATCAAGATGTTGATTCAGCCTTGAAAAGTCTATCGCTACTTTGGATCCATGACCGTAAATTCTGAGCACACCTCTTCATACATTTGATGAAGAGGAGAAAAGGAGACCTACGTTTTTTTTTTTTTTTATAAAATAGAATAGAACGATTCATTCTTGGTATGGAGGCACATTCATGACAGCAAATATCCAAGTAACCGCAGCCACCGTTGGTTCCAACTGTGCCCCCTTCTGCCTCAATGTATATAGTCTGTTGTTGTGTAAGTTTGTAAGGTTCATGTCAAATGGTTTGGTTTGAACAGCTCAACAAAACTTTTTCCATGGACACACACAACTTCCTATTCTTAGTTTGAACACAATATGATAAAATCGTAGACACATCGGCCGGCACAATCACACAGGTGGGTCACCACAGAAAACGCAAACAACCTTCTCAAACGTCGAAACTATGAATTCAGTCTTTAACTGCTGTAAGGCATCAAGGAAAAGTCTCAGCAGCTCTGCAAATGTTTCCCAATGTTGTTGCTCCATATGTATAGGCCTTCTTGGTTTCTATATTTCTTCTGAATATACGGACTACATGCATGGGGGGGGGGGGGGGGGGGGGGGGGGGTAGTTGTTTATTTTAATATTTAGACCTACATAAAATAAAAAATAAAATGTTTATACTGTTCGATATTTAGAACGACATCATTGCAAAGCAAAACGCACAGGACCCCTCATATACACACACACTTACTTCGCCACTTTCCACAAGGTGCTCCAACGTGATGATGCCTTTGCTCTCGCTGTCACTCAGGATGTCATCCTCCGACTCCAACACGGAGGAGCCCGTCGACGAGATGGACGAATTGGAGAGTTTCCTCCTCAGCGGACCTTCCACCACCTCATCCCAGTCCCCCTGTTGCATTTCCCGCGAGGCTCCGCATCCCTCGGGGGTGATGGTCACCTGAGGCACCCGGCGCCCCGCCGTCACGTTCGGCGCCGGCGGCGCCTCCATTGGGGCTGAGTGCATAGCAGCATACGGGGGAGAGTGGCGCGCTGCGTTCCTCTGGTTCTGTGGTGCTGGTGGTGGTGCTGGTGGTAAATCACTTTGGGGCTCATTGCAAATCTCGCTGGACTTACCGCACGGCTTGCGCTCCGAGCGAGACCCATCGTTGTTTATCCCGGCCACAGCCTCCTTCGAGGTCCGTCTCCTCTGCTGCTTAGGCATTCGGGTTTGGATCGGTGCGCGCACCGCGATTACCAATACTCAATAACAATTTACGCTGACCGTTCCCTCGCACTGTCAAACGTGGACATGATCAATTCATAGTTCAAGCGTAACAGTCTGCATTTGGATCTTCCACCGGGACTTCGCAGCGACCCATTACCCCTGGGTTGTTCAACCCCCGCCCCCCCCCTCCAGACTAAAGCATCCGACTATTGGCTTTCCGAGCTGAGGAGCGCCGTGCTGTCGGTAGGCTGTCAGGGAATCCCTAGCGTCTACGTGTGCGCTTCACCATATGCACAGGCATGCAGTTGGTCCAGCCTACACGCCAAAACGCACGCACCGTGCGTAGGCCTATGTGGGCTGTAGGAGTCTTCCGTATTTCAATTCGCTTTTTCGCTTCCTGACTAAGAAAAACTAACTAGTTGACTGATGTGTTTTGGCAACTTCCTCATTCTGCTGTACATTAAGGCTATTTGGGCTTTTTCACCCAACCACCAAAAAGTGTCAAATGTAAAAGTAAAGGCAGTTAACAATGTTCAAAACCAGAGTCATCAATACATAGTCAATGTCAGATTTGTGCTTTTAATGACGGGAACTGTTAATTAAATTTTACCACTTTAAATGTTTTTTTTCTCTTAACATGTCGTGCTATGAATAGGCATTTTGTATACTTACCTATGGAAATCAAACATTTCAAACGATTATAGCAAGAGATGGCAAAAGCAAAAGGTTTATTTCATGAATAAAACTCCACGTTTCTTTTTAAAGCAGCACACATCGTTGATATATGATTGCACAGCTCAGCCACGTCCACGAGAGGTGCGCACTGCTCAGACTAAAAGTTTGCCAGGACACTCCACTGTACTGCCCCCTACTGGTGAGAGCTGACTTGGCATTGGCCTTTCCACGTAGACTTTTCAGAATTGACTGCGCAGTTTTATCATTCCAATAAAAAGCACAAAGCCGGTATTGTATATTGTACATTGAGACACGCGCAGTAGGCGATAGACAAAGGCAGAAACTGATACTCCGGACTAGCATCTTTTAATACATTTAAATGAAGTCTACATGCTTTAAATGGCTTATGGCGCACGTACAAAAACGCCACAGCCAAGATATATGCTTATCATAGTGCAGAAACGGACAAAATACATTAAGAGTAGCAAAATGTATAGATGTCATGTACACAACAATTGCAGTTTTAATTATGCATTAGGCCTATTTGGGATTACCCTAGTAGTTTACTTGTCTTACAACTGGCATAACCTCAACATTATTATTGATAACACAATTGTTATCTGTGTGATAATCTAGTTCCATTACCACGTGGATCAGTTATTTGTATTTTTGCAACATGTAAATAAAGTTTTCGACCACATAAGAATAATCACCTTGAGATAGAAAAATGTAGACAATAGAAAAGCAAAGTTATTTACAGAAACTGACTGAGTATAAACAGCCTCAGGCATTAGTTTGAAAGTAATAAGAAAGGCAAAGTGAACACATGGGTTACATTACTGTAACTGTATAGGAGGGAGCATCAATAAGCAGACATGTTAGACATGATTAGAGAGAATGGGAGGGAGAAGGAGAAATAAGGAGGTAATAAATAACTTGTTGAGATAAAAATGCTGAGATTTTGGTTAAAACATTTGTTAAGGTGCATAACTCAGACACCCGAGGCAGTGTAGAGATAAAGAAAGAATGATATATCAGGGACTACATTATTTTTCCATGAACCAGGGAAATATGGTGTTAGTTATGCAGGCTATGTATGCACATATGAAAGGTAAGTTATTTGAAGTATTTAAAATCAAGTTCATTTGGCATGGGACCCTTCAAGTTGTAGACTCATTGCCTTAACGTCTCATTTAGGTCAGGTAATGGAGTGGATGTTTACAGGATACATTGTACAAAGTAGATGTACTTTGCTGCATCTGCATACCAAAGTGGGTTTATTTAAAGCACGAAATACAGTGGATTCTACATGATGTCTGGAGTCGAACATTAGGAACACTCAAACTAACAAAGAAGCTGTTGTGGAAAGAACCCCTTATTAAATAAAATACTTTTGACATTGGTGGAAAACTGGACTCCACAAGAAAGCGATATTAGGTATTTTTGTTTGATGACAAAATACCTAGAGTCACCATATAGATAAAACCAAAAAATAAATGTAAGAAAGAAAACAATATATGCTTATCAGGGCGAGAATGGGAAGCGAGTAGAGCACCTACAAGTATGTAGGCCTACACACTTGGTAGAGCAGCACTGGATTAGGGTTGTATGACGGTGACCTACATGTAAAATGTTGGATGTGAAACAAGCGTAGGCATTAAGAATTAGTTGTGGTTCTTTCTAAGTAATCTTTTTTTTTTTTTTTTTTTTTTACTGGGACCTTGTGGTCTTCATTCGTCATTCCCATGTTTTTTTAGACATGGGAACGAAATTCTTTCTCTGCATTTGACCCATCCTATTGTACATAGGAGCAGTGGGCTGCTATGATCAGCGCCCGGGGAATCAGTATTAGCATGCAATTTGAGATGGCGATGTGCCTTTTAGAATTAGAAGAATTTAACTTGTGCTTGTGTACTGGGTTAATCTGCTGGGACATGACAGTGTTGATCCCACAATGGGTGCCCTGAAGGAATGGTGGTAAGGCAATGAAAGTGATTTGAGAAGTTGTTGACGGATAGAACATGTTGAGACGAGCGAATTTGTTGAGGGTCGTGTTAATACAATGATCCACACTCCAGTCCACTTGGAGGCAGTAAAGCACCGATAAGATAGGTGTTGAACATTCAATACAAATAAAACAAGATGACAAAATTCTGATGTTGATGACGTCGGGCGTGTGGGCGTGGTTACCAGAACCCTTATTGGTGGAGGGCAAGTCAAGAAGAGTTGTGTTGTGATCCACTTTCTATCTGTTTGGCTGACCGCACCGCGCTGCTGTCGCTCTGCAAGGCTAGAAAAATGTTTGCCCTTCGAAATACATTACGTCTCGGATCGAGAATTTCAGCACCCGCGTTCGCAAAAAGAGGATGCTCCGGTGCTGCCATAGCTGTTGACGACGTGGTGAACGGACTGACCGAGGATCAGATCCAGGTTAGCAGGCTAGCTAATGTTAGCGGGCTGTCTTAGTAACGCCACTTTCTGCACCGATAGGTGTGACATGTGTGGGTGTTCAACCTCGCAGAACTGTTAGTGCTGGTATGTCTTTCGGGACGTGAGTGTTAAACAATTAAGTGTTTTCTAAGAGTAAAATATTGTCAGGCGTCCCACGACTTGACCCCTTACCCATTTCATTACATCACAATGTCAATGTTGAATGATGTTTTTTTTGTTTTGTTCGTTGTTGGACCGTATCCATCAACGAGTTTGGGAAGGGGGGTCAGGCTCACATGTTGGACGTGTATCGCTTTCCTGAATTATGCATTTGCACACATCATATGCATGATGGCATGCATGTGGTATGACGTAACACATAGTGGTAGTAGTTATTGAGCATGTATCTTTTTGCTTATTTTTTTCACAGCTTCGAGATACGGTCCGTAAATTTTGTGCAGAGAAGCTCGCTCCTTATGCTGACGAAATCGACAAGGAAAATACATTTCCCAGAATGCGCGTAAGTTACTTGATGTAGTTACATTTTAACTTGACAGTTGCACTATAACAGATAGTTAAAATGTATTCGTGTTATAAACTTTCTCACCAGGATTTCTGGAAAGAAATGGGAGAGATGGGTCTACTTGGCGTTACTGCTCCAGGTAGGTCCAGCATATAGAATTCAGTGGCGCCTCGCGGGACGATTTGACAGAACTGGAATATAACATTGCATTAAAATATAAAGTGTCAATCCCATGAAAATACCACACAATACCACACACCGTGGCTTTATACTATAAGGGTCCTAGAAGCTTAAGTCTCTCTCGGACGTGGTCATCAACCACATCACATATGGAGCACCACACATCCACACACATAGACTGGCATTATATACAAGTGTCCTTTGAAGCTTACATCCATTACATCATTTTGGAAGTACAGAGCCATTACACACTACAGGCCACAGTACATGTCACCGTAGTCATTGGAAAGGGAGGGGGCAGGGGGGGGGGGGGGGGGGTTGCAATATCTGCAACCTCACCTCTCTCACCTTCATTTTACACACATGACGTTTTGAAGTGAAATGAGAGAGAGAATGGATTCATCTGTGACTTTGGATGGGGAAAGGTTTCTACATGCTGTGTTTGTTTTCAGTGGAGTACGGTGGCACAGGTCTGGGGTACCTGGATCATGTCATTGTGATGGAGGAAATGTCACGAGTGTCCGCAGCCATTGCCCTAAGTTATGGTGCCCACTCCAACCTCTGTGTCAATCAGATGGTGCGCCATGGCAATGAAGAGCAGAAGGAGAAGTACATGCCGAAGGTCAGCTCCCAACAGCTGTTGGAAAAAAAAAATCTAAACGACCGTAATGTTGGGTGCATACATTCGGGCTGCACAATTAATTGCATATTAATCAAAATCTCAATTTTGACTTAATTCGCAAACGGTTTCGGGAGGGTCAACTACAATTCCATCTGTTTGTTTGGATCTACCAGGCCAACGATGAATAGAATAGATAAATAGTCTGAAGCTTTACTTATCTAATTGTTGACAGCTGATGACGGGAGAGCATGTAGGAGCCCTGGCCATGAGTGAGCCCAACGCAGGCTCTGATGTCGTGTCCATGAAACTCAAAGCTGAGAAGACAGGTGGGTGCTCCACAAGTCCTATCGCTCCAACTTAACCAGAGCCGTGCATCCACATCACTCCACATGGAGCAAACCATTCACCAGAGCCGTGCGTACACATCACTCCACATGGAGCAAACCATTCCCACATACAGTGGCTCTGGTAACATCTGTTGTGCAATGCCAGCATGCATTTCTCCAGCTGGATTGATACAGAGCTTCTGTCAATTGCCTATTCTCATACAAAAATGTAGCTTTTGTGTATGTAACGTGTTAGTTCTATTGTGTGTATATAAGCAACAGATCCTAAAAGATCCCCAAAGTAGTAACCTCTCGGGATAACTTCCATAAGATGTATTTAGAGCTGAAGAGAGATGGGATTAAAATTATATCATTATTTTATTCTGTGACTTCATCATTTGGTAACAGAATCCTGTGTTCAAATGTTATAGTTGAATCTTCAGAAGTGTGACGCTTTCCATCACAACGCTGTTTTCTGTACATTTTCGATGCCCTCAAAGTAACTACTGGTGTGTCTGTCTGCCGCTTCCCAGGCGACTACTACGTGCTGAACGGCAACAAGTTCTGGATCACAAACGGCCCAGATGCAGACGTGCTCATTGTTTATGCCAAAACGAACCCATCAGCTCATCAGAAAGGCATTACCGCTTTCATCATTGAGAAGGTATGAACACGTCCCATGCAATTGAACCCAGTCATAAGATGCCGGCCATGCATTGTGTTTTTAATTAAATGTAGTTTATAGGTGCAGGTTTTTAGTGGCACCTAGCAACCAACTGAATTACCACACACACACACACACACACTTTCATCTCCCTTCCCTTCCCAATGTAGCAGAAGCTACGCTGGCCTGTGCTGGCCTGAAAGGTGCCAGTAGGTACTTGGAAAATTATGTCATAGTCTACAACAGCATCGAGTAGCCAAGTGTCACGTGACAAGGTTCCTTGATGGATTTCTAAATTGTATTTTCTGTAATACCATCCTACTAAGCAGGATGGCAATAATGATTATTAAATGTCCCACATTGTGGTAGTGTTTTACTGCCACCATTTGTCCATTCTGGGCTACTGTAGAGACATTGCGGTGCAACATGGTGGGCTCTGTTGAAGAGGACCCCCAATCTTACCTTAGAATGAGCCCTTTATATCTACAAACATTTTCTTTCTACATTTTTCTCTAATTAAAAGATACACGTCAATATTTATTCTATTCATTTTCTGCTGAATGTTTTGCTAGATGCCACTACATTCTACACACTGCACTTATTAATTTTATTTGAACTAGATGGGGGGGGGGGGGGCATTTTACATGGAGTGAATGCCAACGGTTTGAATTACTGTAATTTTCTTTTCTCTATTTGTTATTGTGACCTTGAATGCATTTTCCTCGGTTAAGAAATGAACTAGAAATTGGCGTCTTCTCAACTGTGAACTTGTGTACTATCATCACGTCTCGCTCGTAGGGGTTAAAGGTCAACTGCTCAGTGTGTTTTTCCCGGTGCTGAAATGGTCCATATCTGTGCTCTGGAGACCCCCGACCCTCTCTTAAGTGCTTTTTGCTTTGTGTGCACGCCACAGGGCATGCCAGGCTTCTCCACAGCGCAAAAGTTGGACAAGCTGGGCATGAGGGGATCCAACACCTGTGAGCTGCTCTTTGAAGACTGCAAGGTTCCAGGTGTGTGTGTGTGTGTGTGTGTGTGTGTGTGTGTGTGTGTGTGTGTGTGTGTGTGTGTGTGTGTGTGTGTGTGTGTGTGTGTGTGTGTGTGTGTGTGTGTGTGTGTGTGTGTGTGTGTGTGTGTGTGTGTGTGTGTGTGTGTGTGTGTGTGTGTGTGTGTGTGATCTGTAACCTTTGAGATTTTAGAATAAAAATAGCATTGGAGTATATATCCAATGTGTGTGTTTATATATACACACACACACACGCACGCACTTATATATGTATGTGTGTATGTACATGTATGCATATAGCGCTAAACCATCTTTTAAATCGCATCACATGCGGTCTGATTTGGAACCATGTGCCCTGTTTCTTTCAGAGAAGAACATCCTTGGCCCTCTGAACAAAGGCGTGTATGTAATGATGAGTGGCCTGGACCTGGAGAGATTAGTACTCTCAGCAGGACCAATCGGGTGAGCTCACAACTGGACATTTTAACACAACAGTAGGCAGAACTGCAGCACTCACTTTGCATCAAACTATACATTTGCACTGGAAACTTATTTCAAGTGTCCATCCACCCACGGCCCTTTCAGCCCACAGATTTTATTTTCTGTAAAAAAAAATAAATCAATTTGGTCTTTTTCAGCAAGTGGTGGTTGGCGCTCATGCACAGCATGCAGTGAAAGAGACGTGGCAGCTGTAGAAGTTGTTGTAATGACAGAGAAAGGCGATTGGATCAGGGTGGTCTTGGCACATTCTCAGGGCTATGTTTGCAGGATCGGAAATTAAAAAATGATATTGTGCCATCCATGATGTCTCGTTCTATAAAGCTCATAAAGACCTAGCCTCGACGTAACTTCTTTTCATACAAACATATACAGGTATAGTGATATTGAGACTTTTGTGCTATTTTCCATGGCTTTTCCCAGCATCATGCAGGCCGTCATAGACTTTGCCGTGCCCTATCTACATGTCAGGGAGGCTTTTGGGCAGAAGATTGGACATTTTCAGGTATCGAATCCATTCCCGCCTCGTCAGAACTAACTATTTCACCCGGATCCCATTTGGCTTGGAGAGAGTTATTCATGTGAAGGTGAAGACATGAAACTAAAGTGTTCTATTCTCTATGTTCAGTTGATGCAAGGAAAGATGGCCGACATGTACACACGGTTAAGCTGCTGTCGGCAGTATGTCTACAACGTTGCCAGAGCTTGTGACAAAGGACACTTCAGCGCCATGGTGAGTGCATGGTTCAGTGTTGAATCACGGTGAATCAACACTGCTTTAACCACAATTGCATATCATTAGCTTGTTTCTCTTCCCATTCCCATTCTCTTCCCATTGTTTCTCTTCCCATTCATCGTTGGCAAATGTGCCATCTTCCATACATTTTGGACTAAGATGGTTAGGTGGTGACTATTGAAAATGTTAATAGAACATGACAATAACATTTGTTGTAGATTTTGCGGTGCATGTTGACGTGTATATGTGTTTTTATGCATTTAATTCTTCAATGCACCCAGTGGCGGTATTGACTTTGCTGTCATTGCAGGACTGTGCCGGAGTGATCTTGTATTGTGCTGAGAATGCGACTCAGGTTGCATTGGATGGCATTCAGTGTCTCGGTGAGCTCCTGCATTTACAATGACAAGTCCAACACTGTGCCAGGGATCACTAAAACAAGCCCACTCTTATAAAAATCTGTTAAATGTAATTAAAACGGAAACTGTATGTTATGAGTTGAAAAGAAATTATTTTTATTATGACATAATTTTTTAAGTAATAACATAATTTTTTAAATAATAAAATGTAACATTACATTTTATTATTTATTTATTCTTCAGTTTAGTGTCTAGGGTCTAAAAAGTAGAAGTTGCATTAAACATTGTTGTCTTGGTGGCCTGCCACAAAATGTGAATGTGAAAACTAGCTGTGCTCCCTCCATGTTCTCACGGCGCCTCGTCTTGTTGCCAGGCGGGAACGGCTACATCAACGACTACCCCATGGGCCGCTTCCTCAGGGACGCCAAGCTGTACGAAATCGGCGCCGGCACCAGCGAGGTCCGGAGGCTCATCATCGGCCGGGCCTTCAACGCCATGTACAAGTAGGGCGGGCGCGGCGGCGGCGGCGGCAGTGTGTGAAGCAGGCTCAACGCGGCTGAACCCGGATAACACACAGTACACAATTACACAATAGCACCCCATGGGCCTTGTATGATCCGCTCTGGTGTGATTCAATTACAAGATTAGATCGCACTGGACTGGATGTTTTTCAAATGAAATTTTGCTGTTTTGTCGTTGAATATCCAGTCGATTGGTTGATTTGCTCAGCATTTATTGACGTCTCAGCTGCTGACCTCCAGGGTCGCTTCAGCAGACTGCAGCTGCTGGTTTTTATCAACTGACTAAAGCAATATTTGTCTATGAATTCAATGTGTATTTAATGTATGGCTCTCGTGAAACTCCCTGCCCAGTAACAAGTGTACTTTTTGTGATGATCTGAATGCTTCTGGGTTGTGCGTGTCAAACTTCCATATGTTTGGAGACCATTACATCTTCCCATCTTATGCATTATTATTATCAAACCACCAAAATGCAGACTGTTGAAAAGTGTACAGTAGATTTTTGGAAATCAACAGTAATGGATGTTATTTCTGTCTATTTCTGAGTTAGCTGATCAGGGGTTTGTTCCTGAATGCACAAGAGACCTGGGTACAAGTTACCGTATTTCCACACTGCGGTATTGAATATTAACATTTGTGTTTCACTGGGAGAAGAGTGTGTTGTGTTTTTTTTTAGCAATACCACGATGGCCTATTGTTGACTTTTGTTGGAATTCATTTTATGTAATATAGTATGTAGAAATGGTTAATATTTGAGAAAATATAATAAATGTTTGAACTACAACTGATTTTGAACACTTTGCCATCATCTCCAAAGGATGTTGTGCTTTCTTTTTTCTGTCTATTACTTTATTTGAAATGAATAAAAAAGCTAAAAGCAGTGTTATTCAGGGTTTTACCTTATCCATTGACTTCCTGTATATGTCTACCACAAACAGTGTATGAAAAGGGCATCAACCGATCTGATCAATGCTAATGAAGTTCCAAATCTATTAAGGTACCTACAGGTAATTGAAAGATGGTTTCCTAATATGACCTAAGCTCATACATACCGCTCTGAACACTAGTGACATCCAAGAACAGAAAGTAAATTGGCATGGAAAGGACATTGATTCAAAGTACTCAGCTGTTTTCAGAGCACTGGCCAGGTAATTGCATTCTCTTGCAATCTGACTCAGCATTGTGTGTTTAATTACATTTCCTGTTTGTTTGACTTCATCAGGGTAAAAAAACATGTGTCATGACATATTTTCGCTTTTTAAACTCCATGTTTTTCTATGGAGCAAAAATATTCAGTTTGTTTCCTAGTTTTAATGGATTGATTGTTTGCTATGTAGAATCCAATCCAATGCATTGGCCCAGTTTTCTGCACGTCTTTGTATTGTTATTCTGTTCGAACCATCCATAATCTGAAATCCTTGTATTGCCTCTCATACATCTACACTAGCCATAATCTCTGACTCATGGAAAATCTACATGTTTTTGATTGACTTTAATATTATTCAATGTTACTCCATAGCCTTCAGTAATGCAGTGCTCCCACTCATGTATTAGAACTGCTCTCATCAGTAGTCAAATGTGTGCAGCCTGGTATATTCCTGATTATACTACCCACAATATAGAAAACGTTCAAAATATACTGTATATCCTCCTACTGTATGTCAACTTGTTGCATTAAAATGTAGGGCTAAAGGTATTTTTCTTAAATTAATCATTGGTTTGGACAAGTAAATACCAACATATCTTTCTTTGTTTAGTGTTGGACAGTATTCTACTATCCTAATAATCTGCTGACAATGGTTTGGATATTTTGACTTTTTCACACATAATAATGTGGAACCACATCCAAGCCCTTAATGAGACTAACTAGATGTTAACATTCTTTTTTTCTTCAACCGTCGGTGATTAAACATGATTTATTCTACATTATAATTATAAACATGTTTTTATGTAGTTTTTGAGACTGAAGTGAAAGGCAAACAGTAGTTTGCCTTTTACATGCAGTTTCTTCTTCTTCTTCTTCTTCTTCTTCTTCTTCTTCTTCTTCTTCGTCTTCTTCTTCTTCTTCTTCTTCTTCTTCTTCTTCTTCTTCTTCTTCTTCTTCTTCTTCTTCTTCTTCTTCTTGATGCAATCAGTTCAGTAACTCGCCATGTTGCATTATAACCATGTTAAAGTGTCATACAGCATGTAGCTGGTGTCTGAGCTACAGTGGGTTTAATGGCCTGTTGAGAGCTGTGAAATTTGGCTGGCCATTGGTTTCATGGGCACATGGATTAAAGTACAATTGACCTTCGATATTGTGTTAGCCAATTAGGTTCAATAATTATGTTAATTAATTAAATAATTAATAATCTATGCTAATATTTATTTTACTGCATTCGTCATAATCTAATAATTACTACGTAATAATACTACAAATTATTATTATTTGTAGTAGCACTAGTAAAAGTAGTAGGCCTAGTAGTAGTAGTAGTAGTAGTAGTAGTAGTAGTGGTAGTATATAAGTCGTATAGTAGTGTTGACACCAGTATAATATATACGCCAATAATAATAGGTCTCATTACGTGGTGTCTTATTACATGACATAGTAAACAAATGAAGACCATCTTTCACCAAAATGCTCTTGGTGTGGTGACATGTGGACGTTCATGGCCCTTTAAGAAACTCCATGTTTTCTCAACATGATGCGTCAACATGAAAAGCGGATGATGATGTTATGTAAAAAATGCTAAAGTAGTCGCAGTTTGTTTCAGTGCGGGTAAAATGTTAGTCCCGCCGCGGCGAATTTCAACTGCTATCTCAGTTTCGCCACCAGAACCGACGGACGGTTCCACGCGTGGCGGCCGATAGAGTCGCGCAGTTTGGAGAGAAAAAGCTTCGGCGGATCCGAGGGAGAGCAACGCAACTCCAGTGAGTCGCTGCCCAGCGGTCGGTGAGCCTCGGGCTCGATACACCTGACCATCACTGCGAAAGGAGCCAGAGTGGCTACTGCTGTTTTTCTGATGTTACTCAGACCATAACTATCTATTCATCAGCACAAAGAAGGAAACTGAAAGTGGCTTCAAGATACTCCCAGCGACCAACGATATATTGGAAACTGAAATAAACAGCTCAGTGGGAGCTTTAGCAACTTCTTTCTTCTTTTAAAAAAAACTGGTGGCAGATTTGACTTTGGTCGTCCTAATGGTGAGTACTATCTTACATCGTGTTCGAATAACAACACGTCTCACTTGTATTTCAAGGCCGAATGCAGTTACTGAGACATGCTGACCACTAAATAATTAGGTTGCATCACAGAAAACGACTGAACGCATGTGGTACGAAACTTGTAGGCTTCCCAAGTAACTATCAATTGATGACATTACACGATGTGATATTAACTACTGGTCCATATTTTTTGGAGCAGGGAGCTCCACAGACAGTTACGGATTACTTTGTATCGGATATGGGTTTCCATTGTGTAGAAGCATAGCAGCATCATGGATGAAACTGCATTACGCCTTGAAGTTGGACATGCATCCTTCAGATAATCCCATGATGTCACTGGCACGGTGCCCCAAGCACAACACAACTGTCCTGCACAAAATGGAAGTACTATAAATAATGTCGGACAGAGGCACAGATGCCAGATTAACGTGTGGACATACGAGTGTAATATAAATTAATCAAACTAAATGTTTGAATTGACTCCTGATATTGCTATTAGCTACCATTCCAATGAATTGGGCATTCATTTTGCTTATTGATTGTTCTTTAGCCTCCCAAAAGACCACCTACATATTGCTACATATTGCTCAATATCACGCTCAATATCACGGTTGGTGGGTGATGCGGAGCATGAGGAATAATTCATGCCAGCTTCATCTGCAGGTGCCTCTTCCCTTCAAGTCAAATACATTGTATTTGTATAGCCGTTAATCACGTGCCATATTTTATGACACCACCCAAACCCTAGCCCTTCAAAGAGCAAGGAAAAGCTCCCTTAACTATCAAGGATGAAACCTTGAGAAGGGTGCCATAATGGACATTTTACTGGACTTTAGTAAGGGAGCCTTGAGTGGTCATGCTCTTAGGTGTGCGCCCCGAGCCCTCTAATAAACACACCGCATTTCTTTCTTCTTACAGTTCAAACAAAGATAACATGAATGAAAATCCAACCCCCTTCAGAATAGAGAACTCCTGTTTCTTTTACTTGGACTCTTTTCTCGAAACCTTTCGCACGTAGTTAAGGAAAGACATATGGTCATGAGCCGTGTAGTTTAGGATGTCATTGGTTCTGACAGGTTTTTAAGCTTCTGCGAGTGCATGGGATTGAAAGCTTGTGGCTACAAATTGCCTGACTGTTAGTGCTCATCGTGTGTGTGTGTGTGTGTGTGTGTATCAGTTATTTAATGATTCCAGTGGTTCTGAGCCCATGGTGAACCCCAAGGGGTGCCCCACTAACAAGGTTCTGCTGTATCTTCCCCGTCTCTAAAATCTATTAACACGCTCTTTCCCTTGACTCTCTGTCCTCCCCTCTCATCCTCCTCCCATCATCTCTCTCTCTCTCTCTCTCTCTCTCTCTCTCTCTCTCTCTCTCTCTCTCTCTCTCTCTCTCTCTCTCTCTCTCTCTCTCTCTCTCTCTCTCTCTCTCTCTCTCTCTCTCTCTCTCTCTCTCACGCTCTTTCTCTCTATATTCTTTTCTCATTCGGATCCTGGCTTATTGCCAGACACATGAGCTATGAAAGTTACAGGTCAGTTAGTAGAAGATGAGGTCGGATTGGCTGGGGGTTGAGGGGGTGGGGTGTGTGTGTGTGTGTGTGTGTTTGTGTGTGTGTGTGTGTGTGCGTGTGTGTGTGTGTGTGTGTGTGTGTGTGTGTGTGCCTGTGTGCCTGTGTGTGTGTGTGGGGGGGGGGGGGGGGCATGGAGGAGCGGGGGTGTGAAGGAACAGAGACCCAAAGACTTGGGCGTCAGCTGTCGGGGCCAGCCCACAGCTGCGGTCGGATGGTGGTGGAGGTTTTGGAGGAGCTGGTGCCTTGCCTCTATTATCACCCACTGGGCTTGTTTACAAGAGCTGGCCGTTTAGGAGATTCAATGGCTGCTCTGGCTGAGAGGGAACAGAAGCCCTCACTGTGACAGCCGAGCGTTGGGCTTCTCGGCCACGGAGCACATGGCACCGAGTGTCCTTCACTCGGGCAGATGCTAAAAGCATGAGTGAGGCCCCCGGTAAGGCAGTTAAGTGAGGCAGGCTGGCGGACACCTCCTCCTGCTCCTCCTCCTCCTCCTCCTCCACCACCTCCCTCCTTCCTCAGCTGTGTTGGAAATATAACGGCAGAGCTGCTCCATCAGACAGGCATTGTTCATGATGATAATGACATGAGTCTCTCTCTCTCTCTCTCTCTCTCTCTCTCTCTCTCTCTCTCTCTCTCTCTCTCTCTCTCTCTCTCTCTCTCTCTCTCCCTCAATACTGCCGCTGCTCTCAGTCACTCTCTCGCTCGCTCTCTCTCCGAACTCTGTGCCGTCTCTATTCACCAATTCCTCAATCCTTTTCCCACTTCCCTGTGTCTGTTTTTCGCACAATCCTCGCTTCATTTTGTAACTTTCCAACCAACCAAACTTGTCAAGCGATGGGGGGGTGTCACCCAGCACTGTCTGTGGTTTGGTTTTTTTTTCTTTCTCCTTCTGGATGTGTAAGATTGCTTATCAATCTTCCCTCTCCTCTTTGGCTGTGTTTGACACCAGGTGTTCATGTCACATCACACACTACAATACCGTGTCTTTCTGAGCAGTGAACAATATGAGGATAATTTGGCCTGCTGCTCGGTCTAGTCAAGTAAGACGTGTTTTTGGCATCATCGGATGCACACAAAACGCATGGAGGCACAAGGTGTCAAGTCATTCTGTGTGTTTCTCTTCAACGTGGTCAATCTTTGTTCTTTTGGAGTATATCTTTAAGAATCACTTACACATCCATACATGCTATCTTATTATGAAGCTATGTTGCTGACAGTAGAGTTACTGTTGGATTTTCTGCATGAAGGGGATAGTTGGAAAGGTGGATTTATTAGCATTAACTTAACGGTGGAAATACTGACTTGTGCTGTCCGATAAGCAGGGTTGCCTATTGTGCTTAGCACAACTACCCCAGTAATACAGGGTTGATCAATATTTCTAGACTGTGTATCTGCATCCCCTAAGGGAATAAATATAATACATAATCCAAGATACATACATAGTAGTTATGGATCTAATAAGAATAATTCTTGCATGTTTTCAATGTTTCCATGATTACACTTTGAAATCGGAAATCGGAAATGTAAAGGCAATACACTGAAGACTCTTCTACTAAACCGTTGTATTGGCCTGTATGGTATGTTGGCTGGTCGAAGAGATCATTACATGTCTGAGACAAGATGCATTGCAGTCGGGACGTGGGTCCGCGGCTGTGTGTGCTTGCACGTGTTTGAACGCAAAAAACGGGAACAGTGTGATGGAGAGAGCAATTAAGGAAGTGCAAAGAGCTGAATGCGACCAGAGAGCGTTCGTGACGGTCGGGCAGTTTACGTTGTCGTCGGGTTTATAGTGTTGGCCAGTATTTTGTTTGCATTTTAGCGCGGTGTTGTGTAAAAAAGTTGGTCTCTCTCTTGCCGTTCTCGCTCTCTCAGCTTCTCCGGGGCTCGCGCCTCATTAGGCGACACACTCAGCTCGTTAACGTGTGTTAATTACCACCGTAAAGACTGATCTGGAGGACGGAAATTAGTGGTTACTCCAATTAAGAGACATATTTAACGAGATGCCAACTCCACGCTTTAGATTCGTTTTTGTTGACTTTGCTATTCACCCGCCATACATTCTCGCAGGGATTTGGGTCTGGAAGTTTTTTGTTGTTGTTGTTTTTGTTTTTCAGCCTTACAAATGTCTTTTTATTTTTTATTTTAAACTTGATTTTGAATGCTGGGCTGGGTAATATTGCGCTCGTGTTCTGGATGATTTGAGTAAATGGAACACTGCCTCGGGTCCTGCATCTGCTTTAATGTATGTGCTGTTAGTTAATAGTGTACTCCTTCTGAGTGGTCATTTGTAGACTAAATTAGCAGACTGGTTTGACTGTGAATTACCATGAGCATATTGGATCAGTAGTCCATAGGCCTATGTTGGAGAAAAGTGAATAGCTTTAGAAAAGTAGGCTATACGCTGTTGATTGGTTACAACTCTTGACCTTTATCAATCTGTTAGATTTATGCATTTGAAAGATTCCGTGTGTGCGCGCGCGTGCGTGTGTGTGTGTGTGTGTGTGTGTGTGTGTGTGTGTGTGTGTGTGTGTGTGTGTGTGTGTGTGTGTGTGTGTGTGTGTGTCTTTCTTTCTGCGAGCATGGCACAATGTGTTGCGCCTGATGTCCCAGTGCAACGGCAGTCTCGCGAATGCGAAGGCAGCGCATGAATATTATCTCCAGCATGCCACTTCGGAAGTAGGTCACCGTTTACCGTTTTGCCGTGACTCTAGCTGTTGTAGGATATTCGCTTCCACGGATCGTCTCGCAGATTGACTGTAGAAACATTTCCAAGCAGGGGGGGGGGAAAGCGTTGGATATTTTTCTGGTCTGTAGACCCATCGCGATCGGGACACAAGGTATGATCCCTTCACATTCATCGTCTTTTAATTCCAGTTTGAGAATGCTGTATCGTCGCGGATAGCCTACCCTGCCTACATCGTAACAACTAGGCTAGGAGCACGTAATAATATTTTGATTTTACCACGAGCCCCATAACCTCTAATTTGATCGAGCACAATACGCGAACTCGTCGCTCGATCGTCGTCCCGGTGAGCTTTTACTTCTGATATCTTAAACACGTTACCACCGCATGCTGTCAATTGCCTTGACCAGCGAGATGGGAGCAAACTCGTAAGAGCGTGTGTGTATATATACCGCAATTTCTAATGTGTGTACATTGCAATTCCGTCGCGATGGGATGTGGAATAAACACACACACACACACATCGCACTTTTGTTGAGCTCAATGATCGCGAATCGGAGTTGTTTCGGTACGTAAGTGCAGATGGTTCCCGAAACTGTATTATGGTGGAGGGTGGTGTTGGCGCTGCTGGCCGAGGACTGATGGTTTGCCCAGGGAAAGCGGACTTGGTGATACGCCCTATATGTAAGCCCCCACACACAGCGCTGTGGGGGGAATAGCCTATTCTACACAATGTACGACCTTCAACAGAAGTTGTTTTATTTAAAGAACAACATGGGGGGGAAAGGGATGTACGTTTCGACGTGGAAGAGGTTAATCTGACTTCATCTGAATGATGTTAACTTTTCTCAATCAGCACAATTAGAGCGTGTAGCGTGTGTTCTAATTTGTATTTTTTTTGTAGCTGATTAACGCGCACGCACGCACACACACACACACGCGCACACAAACACACACAGCCACACACACACACACACACACACACACACACACACACGCTTTTAACCTTACTTGAAACACCCCTTTGAGATAATCCCCTTAGACCAGTCTATGATACCTCAGAACAGGTGCCTAAATCACAATTATGGAAAATTAACTCCCATTCACTCTAGTCTAAAGATTTATAAGCAACTTTTACAGCGATTTACCAAAACAAATGACCATTTTTATTAAACAAATTTAAGAATGTCACCTCAAAGCATGTATTTACTGGCATCTTCAGAAAACACACTCTTGGAGTTTACAGCTGTGTGTGTGTGTGTGTGTGTGTGTGTGTGTGTGTGTGTGTGTGTGTGTGTGTGTGTGTGTGTGTGTGTGTGTGTGTGTCATTCTTTAATCTGTATAGCTGTTCATAGTCAATCTTTCAGCAGTTTGAACGCTTAGTTATCATCCTATATCGTCACATATAACTTTATCACCCTAAGCTGTTTATAGATTTCCACCCATGTTACTCACACACTGTTTTTGTAAAGTTTGTCATAACATTATAACTAGTAGGCGGGAATCTTTCTCGCTCTGAGGAAGACAGTGTTCACTAATGAGCAATTCCTTCTTTATTCATGCATGTCGTCTTCCACTGAAGCAACCTGATTTGATATCAATAGAAACAAAGTCAATGTGGTCTCCATCTGTTCTCCTCTTATCTGTAAAATGAAAAACAATTCCTTTATGCATTGCATTTCACGGTTCACAGAGTCACTCAGGATGGGAGAAGGAGAACTGGGCTATGAGATTGATTCTGAAAATGTTCTTCTCGATTGTGCTGTCAACCCGAGGAACATTGTGTTACGGTGAATCTCTGAGAAGATCATCAAGGATCAACGATTTTTTTTCTCCCAGATACATTTAGCTTTTATTAAAGGGTTCGTCAAAGGGCACATTCAGACGTAACTTCTAAGCATTTTTACGATGGGTAAAGTGAGTCATGGGTTTTTTTTTTGTGGGGAAATCGCAAATAAACATTTTGTGTGTGTGTGTGTGTGTGTGGGATCACAGGCACTTCAGTCGGACCATTAGTTGACCATTAGTTGTTCCTCCTATGTTTCGTGTGAAAACACACTGAGAATAGCCATCCAGCGGCTCCCGCTCACACAGCGAAGGTATTTTGAGCTGCGCCGTGGCCTCTCTCACATTCCCAGTCTGTTATTGTCTCGGCACCCTGACTTTTATTGGAAGTGTGAGGGCCGAGACGGGTCTTCTTCTGCGAAGTTGCGCGGTAAACGTCTGCGCCGTTGCTACGAACGGGGAAGAGGTTGCCATGGGCGCGCACGCGCATCCAACGCCAGAACCGTGGCGGCCGGTGTGTCAAACAGCCGCTGATTTGTCGAGCGAGGGGAAGGGACGTCTGGTCGTCACGACGATCCCAAGCCCAAGGGCCCCGGCAGGGAAACACTTTGGGGTGAAGAGGAAGAGGAAAAAAAAAAAGAACATGGAAAAAGTGAAAATAGAGGGAGACTAAACTTTTGTATGTGAGGAATCTCTAACAATAGCAGAGAGTCACAGTGGCTCCTGGGCTGAACACACACACACACACACATGTAGATGTGTGTCTGATATGTTATGTCTCATGTGTGTGTTTGCATTTGCTGGAGCGTGATTCAGGCGTGGATAGGGAAAGGCTACAGTATATAGTGTAGGAATCTGTTGCTCAACACAACTTTATGTAATATATAGAGGCGGTGCTACTCTGCGCAGTGCGCACAATAGTGGGCACCAGACTACAGTCAGTCCACAGTCTACCAAACTGCAGGTCATCTGCGGGCAATAAAGAAGATTCTTATTGTGCATACAACTCAAGTGTTGACCCGTTCGCCTTCCACAGACATGGGGGGTGGGGGTGGGGGGGGGGGGGGGGGCGTGATGTCATGTCTTGGAGTGAACCGCTCCGAGACATGGGGCAGAACTGAACTTCGTCTCCTCACAGATGTAGGTGATGCATCAATCAAAAGATTATTTGGCTTGAACAGACTCTGTCATTTACCGTTGGGTCTTAGCTGTAGCTTGTCATTAGGGCTGCCATGGTGTTGCTGTAACTCAATGGCTGGTGAAGAGCTGTGGCTTTTGATTGCTGTTGCTGTCCTTTGGACAGAGCGAGTGAGTGTCTGCTGACCTGTGTACAGTCACAACGCACAGAGAGCCATAATTGCACTCCGCCAAAAAAGGCACAACATTTCCTCATTGAGTTGTGTGGTCTCTCAACCGGGACAAAGATTGTGTATTTCTCTCGATTGGTTATACATTTGGTAGTTATACATGCGGTTTAAAGTTGTTAAATAATCAATTCTGTTGTAATGGCTCGAATGGGGAGGCTCAATCGCTTTCTGGATGAAATGTAAGTTCATCTAATAGACGGAAGAGGTCAGCGTGCATAGCTTACCAGAGGAGGACTTTAAGCAGATTTATGTTTTTATTTCACATGCAAGAGTGTCATTGAAGTTAGGCCAGTCTTGGTTGTAATATCAGTAGCTGTAAGGTCTTTGCAATAGCAAGAAAAGGGTTTGGTCTTGTTAAAAAAAAGATAACGCCTTCAAAATAATGTGCTCAAAGACTCCATTGTGTTGCTTCATTTCATTTTATTTGTACAATGAAACGTGTGCATATGCTCGGTTTCCATGTACCAGCTGGTTGACATGGTAACTGAAGGTAACTCATTGTGTGACACGATTATGCCATTAAACTTGCTAAAATAAGTGCAAATTACAACAATTTGACGGTTGCATTCATTGAGATGGCTTTCATAGCATTCTTTCTATTTAAATTGTCAAGCTTTGGGTTAAGTACAGTAATTACATTGTACTTGTTTATCATGTGAGGATTTGTTAATAGTGATTAAAATGTTCTCAAAATCATAATCTCTTGAGCATCAAGTAACAAGCAAGTCAATCTCTGAAATAATCAGCTATATTATATCTCATAGTAGAGGATGCCAGCAACTTATTTTCTCTTGTTTACACATTCCCTCTGTTCTGTTGTCTTATTGAGTGAATGTCCACAGCGTGTGCAATATTAGAATAATATACAATATTAGAAGAGTCATTCAGCAAACCAAACAAGGGCTCCATGCTGTGGTATAATTGCCTCCATTGAAATAAAATTGAACCATCATTTGGCTGTTATTTCAACACACAACACACAAACAAAAAAAACGGTTGTAACAGTCCAATCAGGTGGGGGCTTTGTTGTTCAGAGCTGTGCTCAGGCGTAGTCAAAATGTAAATTGCTCTATGGATAGGTAGACAAATAGCGTCGTCCCAGGCCACAGTAGTGGCAGTGTTTGTGGTGGTCTAAGTAGCCTCCCCGCGTAGCGCGCTGTGTAGCAAACTATGCTGATAATTGCGCAATCTGTCTTTCCCCAGGGCTTGCATGGGCCCAGGTGATGATCCATGACCACGGCCATGGAAGGGCCCCTCTGAGCTGATACACCACAGAAGGCTTCGGGAACCAGGGGGAGGGAGCGGCGGTGGTGGTGGTGGGGGAGGTGGTGGTGGTGGTGGTGGTGGTGGCATTACACAGCCTTGCTCGGACCATGGTCAGAGCTCCGCCGAACCGCCCTCTGAAACGAGGAAAGGCTTCGAAGGAGCAGAAGGGCAACGTAAGAGGACGAAAACACAAGCACAGGGCCAAGAAGAGGAAGGAGGAGAGCAGGGCCAATCGGAGCGGAGGACGCAGAAAGGCGGCGCCGGCGGGCGATGGGGACGCGCTCGACTGCTGCGTTCTGCTCACGCGTCTGGAGGAGCGGAGGCTTCTGGGTAAGGTGAAGCAAGCCTCAAAGTTGGCAAAGCTGAAAAGCGCAAAGGACAAAAAGAAGGAGCGAGCCAGCACAAGCCGACGACGGACCAAACCCCGCCCGCCGCTCAAGAGGAGCTCGTCCGGAAGCGGCCGCCGAGCCGCAGAACCGGAAACCAGCCGGCCGGAAGCCTTACTCCCGCCCCCCCCCGGCCGCGCTGTGGGCGTTCGAGCCTCGCCAGAGGAGAATGGCCTCGCTCAACGCCGAGGCCGTCAACAGCCTGCTGCTGCACAGCAGCGACGGCCAGACGTCGGCCCCCCACAAGAAGCAGCAGCAGACCGGCAAGGCCCTCGCTGCCGACGGCGGGCCCCCTCAGGCCGCGGCGCCCGAAGACCCTAAAGGGGAGGAGCCCAGCCAGGACCCCCCGGCCGACGCCGGCGGCGGGCGACCGCGCAAGAAGAAGGCCAGGAAGGAGCCGGAGAACATCGACTGGTCGGCGGTGTTCACGCCGGCCCCGCGGCGCCAGGCCGGCCTCACCGCCGCCACGCTGCTCAAGCTCACCAGCGCCCCGTACGGAGGCAGGCGGCAGAAGAAGGCGGACGCCGCGCCGGCCAGCGACCCCAAGGCCTCGCCGTCCCCCCGGGGGGAGGGGGCCGGCCAGCCGGCGGCCGGAGGAGCCAAGAGGTCAGCGCAGCCCGTGCGCGGCGAGCTCCAAGCCAAACACGCCAAGCAGGACCCGAGGGAGCCGGCGCGCCCGCAGCAGGGCCCTCCCGTCCTGACGGCCGGCGGCGTCTGTAAAAGCGAGACGTTCGACTGCCAGGACCAGTGGCGGGGGAGCGCGGGCGCACAGGGCTGCTACAAGTGCGGGTCCCGGTGTGGCCCCGTGGTGGGGTTCTCCCTGAAGGCCATCAAAGAGGAGCAGGCGGAGAGCGGCCTGGTGCCCTGCTACTGCTGCTCCCAGGAGATGTGCATGGAGTACTGCCACAGACTGGCCCTCTTCCTCAAGGACAAGAGCTTCAAGGAGTCCGAGGAGGGCTCGCTGTCCAAGGTGTTCCACCACCACCATCACCACCACCACCACCACCACCACCACCACCTGCAGCCGCCGCCGCCGCCGCCCCACCCCATCGCCCACCCGGCGGCCATTTCGGACGCCCGTTACCCACACGAGTACACGTGTTGCCCCGGCTACTACGTCCACTTCAGCCACTCGGACGCCCCGCCCTCGCCCATCGCCCCGCTGTCGCTCTGCTCCAGGGGCGGTAAGAGAGCCAAGTTGCTCCCCGACAGCGGCAAGCAAATCCCCGGGATCTCGCATCCGTTGTACTGCTGCAATGCCGTGGGGGCATGCTACGGCGAGGCCTGCAGGATGAGCGGCTACGCTGCCTACGCTGGCGGGATCCCGAGCAGCATGGGCAGAAAGGGCTGCTCTCTCTGTGCGGCCAATGACCGCGCCAAATGTAACCATGGCATCAAAACCGGTGAGCCGATTTTTGTTTGTTATTTGATGACGCTGTGTTTGATAGTGTGACACTCTTTGGTTTTTAGTCATACGGTCAGATGATGAAATGGGCTTTATTATGCCTTGCATATATTCGTCATACAGAAGTACAAAAATACACAGCAGCAAAAAACATGGACAACAATCGCCTCAAGTGTGACAGTCCATCGGGCCACATAGAGAGAGAGAGAGAGTGCAGAGGAGATGGGTGGATGACTTTGTGTTTGCATTAAAAATAGCGGTGGCAGAGGCGATGAAAGAGGTTTGAGTCTGTTGTTCTAGGACAGGGGGCCCGTGGGCGGCGGCCGGAGGGGGAGAAAGGTCGTCTTATTGTTCAGGAGGTGGCCGGGGTCGGACAGGATTGTTATTGTGTTCAAGGTATTGAGTTGGAGTGCAGGACGTTTAATGTCAAGTTACATTGACAATGACTGCCAGCCAAGTCATCAACATTTCGAAATGCTTTGTGGGTACAAAAATAAATAGAGGAAAGTGCTCTACGGCTGTCATGTGCCAGTATTGTCCCCTCCATCAAGTACACCCCTGTGAAAGCACCCACAGTTTCCCCCTTATTGTGGCAGCCAGGATCACAGGCATGGCTGGCTGTAGTGCGACTTGCATAAGTCATGCTAGCCGCCCCTGCGGTGGGTTAGAGATGCCCACAGCCTGCCCGTGTGTATCCATGTGTGTTTGTGGCTCCCCTCCCCCCCCCCGCTATGCCGTTACAACCACTAATTGCTGTTTATTTTCCTGCAACCTCGGTGCAACAAAAAAACAATTGAGTGTGACTCATGTTTCAATTATTTAGCCGTGAGGCGGAATGCGCGCGGCATGCGTCCGCCGGCTGCGGTCAGCGGAGGAATGTACAAAAAAGAAATGTCCAGGCCGTTCACTTCAGCTAATGCACGTTGTTTGTTTTTTTTTTGTTTTGTTTGTTTGTATTTGTATCGCCGTCGTTTCTCCACAGAGAGCTTCTCCCCGGCGGTGGGCGATCACCGCGGCCCCTCCTCCGTCCCCGTCTCCCCCAGCCCGCGGACCCTCAGCGGCTGCCCCGTTCCCGCCGTGCCTCCGGCCGGCCAGTCGGCGCCCCACGTTCAGACGCCGCTCTCGGACGCCCGGCAGCCGCAGCCGCCGTCGCAGGCGGCCCGAGAGAGCCAGCAGAGCGCCAAGGCGCCCAGCGGCACCAAGTCTGGCGCCCGCGGCGCAAACGTCGACTCGGCCGTGCCGGCGCGTGGCGGCGGCGGCGGTGACAAGAAAGCCCAGAAGCCGGGCGCGGCCCGCGGTGGAGACAACGCGCTCGACAAGAAGTCAAAGAACAGCCGCCGGAAAGCCACCAACGGCTGGCTGCCGCTGGGCCCGTCCTACCAGAAGGAGGTGTTCACCGTGGTGCGTGATGAGGCCTCGCTGCTCCGTTGTCATGTTCTCTTCTGGGGCGAGACGCTTTAGTGTGGCAGTGATGGCTGCTGCCGCCGCCGCCTCCCCACAGCTCTGGTACGTGTGTGTGTGTGTGTGTGTTCTTGCCCGGGGGAAATCATCCCCGTGCCTGTGTGTTACCAGGAGGAGGAGGCCCCCGTGCTGAGGAAGTGTTTCCAGGGGGTCCACCGGGACGGGGAGGTGATCCGCGTCAGGGACACGGTGCTCCTGAGGTCCGGGCCCAGGAAGAAGTCCCTGCCGTTCGTGGCCAAGATCTCAGCCCTCTGGGAGGACCCTGAGTCAGGTAGGAGGACTCCCGCGCTCAACAAGCAATGAGCCGCCATGCGTTACCGCCAGCAGATGCATTCAGGCTCTGTATTGTTCCAAGGACCGCTTCCTGGTGCATTGTTCTGCTTCACCGTCATGGAGCAGACAGTAACAGGACAGGTGTTTATGGGCTTGCAGCCGCCATGGTTAATCGGGGCTGTTTTGTGCGTGTGATTTGCAACAGGAGAGATGATGATGAGTTTGTTTTGGTACTACCGGCCAGAACACACACAAGGCGGGCACAACCCCAGCGTGCATTGTGAGGTGAGCACACATGTTATGAATGTTTCATATCCGTGTATCCTGTTTGACAGGCTGTTTGACTCTGAATTAGACACCGTCTCGTGGTTTATTTCAAGACGGCAGAGAGAGAGAGAGAGAGAGAGAGAGAGTGGTGCTGCTAAAACGGTCCCAGCGTGTGACCTGGTGAGGCGGCTCGATGACAGATGTGTTGTAACTAACTAGTGACTGTAACCTGTGTTCTGGCTGCAGAATGAGATCTTTGCATCGCGCCACCAGGATGTGAACAGCGTCGCCTGCATTGAAGAAAAGTGCTATGTCCTAACATTGGCACAGTATTGCCGGTGAGTGAGCGAGCGCTTGAGTGACTGATTGGTTGAGAGCATGAGCAAGGTACTGAACGAGCGAGTGAGTGATTCAGAGAACACATGAACGAGTGAGCAACGGGAGAGAAAGAGCGGGGCGGGCGATTTGAGGGGAGCTTACGAGCGAGCGTTGGAATGAACACCTGAACTGAAGTGAGCGACGAGGGAGAGAGCGGGAGTAATTGAGGAATGGGTCGAGGCAACATGCAAACAACTTAGTCAGCAGAGTGAGTGAGAGAGCGAGCAGGTGAGCATCCCTCACGGTGACGCGCAAAACTACACTACAGACAGTGAGTCTCAAACACACGCAATGTAAAAGGGTAAAGGGGGCATTTAGCAGACGCTAAAGAGACTTACAATCAGTACATTTGTGGGGTTCGACATGGTGGACAGTTAGAGGAGGGGGGGGGGGGGGGGGGTCAAGGGGATCGAACCGCAGAACCTGCGGTTAGTGGACGACCCGCTCTGTCCACCCGCTCTGAGCTGAGCTGCTGCCGCCCCCCTACTGATGTCCCCCCCCCGTCCCCGTCTCCCCTCCAGATTTTGTGCCTTGGTGAAGTGCCGTCGCGAGGGCGTCCGCACCAACGCCGCTGCCCTGGTGGTCCCGCCCACCTTCACCCACGCCATGCCAGCCCACCGCTGTGTGCCCGACGCCGTCGACGGCGACCTGGTGTTCGTCTGTCGACACGTCTACGACTTCCGCTACGGACGCCTGCTGAAGAACCTGCAGTAGCACCCTGTGTCCCCCACGCTTTACTTTCTGTTCTGTCCCCCCCCCCCCCCCCCCCCCGTCGGTTCCTTTCTCTCCAGTACCCGTTGTTAAGTCGGCCTACCTACCCACCTACCTGCCTGCCTGCCTACCGGCCTACGTGTCACCTGTTATGAGAGGACGGCGATCACACGAGTCTTGACTTCTCAGACAAACATTTCAGAGATCAGCTTATTTTAGTAGGGAATGTGTCTTGTCTAAAAAAAAAAAACCCGAAAAAAAACGAAAAAAAAACCTACAAAAATGTCATTGCTACGAGGAAAAAAAAATTCAGTACGGGGGAAATCTAGGCATCGACTCGGCAGTTCTAGGAACACAATGTGAATAGTCGGTGTAATCGCTCGCTGGCGCTGTAACAGAGTGTGAAGTGTTTGAGGGAGCCGTACGGTTCTCCGCTGCTGTGAAGGCGCAGCGCCGCGGTGGCGTTGAGAGTGAAACGTGAGAGCTGACGGAGGAGGCGCGGCGTGGCGCTGAAAGATGAAACAGGTAGGAGCCGTGTCTGGCAGCAACACGAGCTGCCGAGGGTCTCCGTGAAGCACATTAACCCGCGCCGCGGGAGCCAGGGCCCACCGCCGGGCTCCCAGTAAAGCCATTAGCAGGCCGGCAGAACAAGACCAGAGACTTCTCGCAACGCAGACGCCAAAGTCTTAATCTCATTTTTATTTGGATTGTACTGCTTGGCCTTGCCTGGCCGTCCACTTTAAACAGGGCGGGGCTTGGGGGGGGGGGGCGGGGTCCCGGGAATGTCTTGCATCTTAATGGCTAGTAAGGACGAGAGTTTAGTCTCCAGGGTGCATCTTTCCCGTTGGACGTGGGTGTTGAAGGCCCCGGGGGGGTGGCGGTTCACCACGCGCCACGCAGGCCACCCTGAACAGGGCGCCACGGCAACGCTCCGCTGCTGTCGTCGAGACGCAGAGCGGAGATCACATCCCATCGGCTGGGTGTAGCCGTGGTAACGTTGGGGCCAAAGAGCCAACCTGTTTCAAAGATTTCCTATATTGGTCGGGTGTTGTGATGCTAATGCTCAAGTGAGTGTGTGTGTGTGTGTGTGTGTGTATATATATACACACACACTTTTTTTTTTTTCTCCCCCCTAGCAGGTTGCTAGTGGTATGAATTGAAATCATGTGTCATCAGGTTGTGTATTTGCATTTCTATATGTGGGTGAGCACACACGGCGGTTGGAATCAGTTAGTCACATTTTGTTGTGTCTTCCTGACTGAGATGAGGTTTACTGAACGTAGATCTGATGTGATGACTCATTCCTGTGTTTTCCAAGAAGATATGTATTTATTTCTTTATCGAGAAGTTATAATTTATTTTTGAAAAAAAGGTCAATTTGAAACAGATATATTAGAGAGTGGTAAAAAGGATGACTTTCATTCCTGGTCTTGAGAAGGAGTGTGAGCGTGTGTTTCCTCTCCAGCTGCACTGTCTTTACAATGTCTTTACAGAGTTAGGTGTGTCAGTTGCTTGCCATAGACTTATTACACTTTTAAACAGGGTCTTATTAAACACGGCCTTTCCAATGTAACCAATAACACTTCTTCAATAACGTGTACTCCCCTCAAGATGATACTAAGGAGATGGTTTCGAAATGATGAGAACTTAAAGACATTTCCTCTTTGTTTACCTTACATGCTCCCTCTCATTTCTGTTCTGCGTCACATGTTCTTCCTTCACCCCGATGTGGACAACTTAAGTTATGTCCCTTACCCCTTAAGAAACTACGCTTGAGTTTGTTCCCCTAATAGAAACATGTAGGCTGTTGGCCTTTACCCTTGCTTGTGCTGCCTTATTGAACATTCCTGAGCTAGAGTTTAGCAATGTGTTGATCATCCCAGCCTGTGCTAAAGCTGAGCACAGCTCACCCTGTGTTCCCCAACCATCGCCATTACTCTGGCGGACCAATGCAAGTTTAACCTGAGCCCCACCACGGATGTATAATGTAGTTTCAAAAGAGTGGTTTCCTCTGAAGATCAACATGAAAGATGGCTGTGTGCTTGTTTGTAAAAAGCACAACAATTTCCATGGGCCCAGCCTCTTGATTCTCCTTTAAAAGTGCACCAGATGGATCTGTTAAAGTTCAAATGTAGAAAACATTTGTCCCAGGGGGGCTGCCACCAGACCCTGCTAATGGATTTGAGGTCGCCCTCCACGCCACAGTTTTCCCATAATCCTGTGGGGCAGCTCTGCTGGGTGGCCAATCCTAATGATATGATCAAATGGATGAAACGGAGATGGATCAGTTGGATCAGAACCCAACTCTTTTAGCTTCCATCAACTCACATATAGTTCAAAATTCGAGTCCAGCTATGGATCAAATATAATTCCATTGTTTCCTACTCCATTGGAAAATACATGTTCGTGTTTAACAGATGTTAAGAGGGGTTCACTCCCAGCCTCTGAACCTGCCTTCTGAATAAGCCAAAGGATTTTAAGTTTAAATTCATCCATCTCCTGAGGATCTGAGTGGAGATATAATCTCAGAATGGACACCCCAACACCCCAAACGTCACCCAACGTTGCATAGAAGAATAGTTTGTAGCTCTGGATTGCTTAGTCGTCCCTTGACGTTCTTCCTCTGACGTGGAAGTCCCTTATTATAGCTGCCTTAGGAGTCACTATAGATCCATCATGGTTTATGAAGATGTGTGATGCATTGTCTTACACGGCCCTTCCTTGTGCCTGTTCCAATTAACCTGTATTTCACGTTTTGATGCGGACAATGAGCAATTACTGTTATATGAATGCACCTTCCAAATACATTTTATTTTTGTCAATGCTGGTTTGATCTTGAATCACAACAAAGAAATATTCTCTGTACCAAAAAGGAGTAGGGTAATTGGGAAGAAAAAGAAAAAAGTCCAACTTGTACAAAGTCTTTACTTAATCAAGTGGTTTATTTGTTGTGGATTTATATTCCTATTCTTAGCATGGAATTCTGAGAGCATCTGGGAACTATTAATCACAGCACAGATCATTTGTATGGTTTTAAATGGATTTATGTAATATAAAAGAAAATATTTAATTGTAATAAATAATATATGAGTTTGAAAGAAAGTGACTTATTTCATTGGTTTGTTATTGTGGGATTTTGTGTTCAGGATTGTGTTGTTTCTCTTTCTCCACAAGGGGGCAATCCACACCTTGTTCCGCACGCTCTCAAGCCTGCCCACTTCAGATGAGTTCATTTAGCCAGTAACAGGGGGGCGGAACTGAATGTGATCTAAATCCACCTTGGTCAGTTTCATGGCCAATTCAGATGATAACATTTTATATTACACTTTGATTTGGCCATACTTTAAGAATGACAATATGGAGAGATTATTTTCAAATCTAGGTCATTCTTTTTAAATAAATACCATATAGCGAAACAACTAAGGTGTAATTTTAAAAGTGCAGGAGGGGTCGAAATAAAATGTTGCTTTTTGGCCCCTGCAAAATTTGTTTAATTAGTCCAATACCGCACAGCATTGATTTCGATTTAGTTTAATTTGAATCACATACACATAATTTGAATCTAATTACACAGGAAAAATAATACATACAACATAAACTATTATAGGCTGATGATACTGGGCGGGTTGCATCAAAACTGCACAGGAATTAACATTACAGTAATGACAACCAGCATTTGCAGTGACACACACACAAACACACACACACACACACACACATTAAAATGCATTGTTTCTGGGTAACACTGCATATGGCATTTAACAATTCCCAACTGCAAGACATGCCAGACAATTACGAAACGAACCTGTTGATTTATAAATACTATATTATCTATAATATCTATAACATGGTCAAACACAACAGAAAAAAGGCAGGATATATTAGATTCAGGGCTTCAATCAGGTTTGACTCCACAGGGACTACTGCTATTGCCTAAACACTTTTCCACTACACAGCAAGAATGCAGGAAGCGGACCATAATGGATCATTCTAGACCTACAAAAGAAGACTACCGGATATACTGTATATATACACACACAAACACACACACACTCATTTCTCTGGGTGGTGAGCGTCGTCGTCCTCAGAGCTGGCCCTCTCCTCACTCACTTCATTCCCATCCCCATTCGGTGTGTGGTCCGGCGTGGATGTGCTGCCATGCGGGGACTCTCTGCTCTGAGACGGCCTCAACAGAAACTCCAGCTCCTCGGCACTGATGGCTACCTTCTCTGGGATCAGCCACCTCTTGAAGTGTTCCAGGGCACTGGGGGGGAGAAATGCACACTAAGACAAGGGACTCATGGGACACTAGGGGACATACACCACCAGTATGTCTCCCCCTGTGTTATCGACACACTGGAAGTAAATAACAGGGTTTGACTGGGTGAGTGTCCTGCCCCCCAGAATTGACTGATTCATTGGGAATGTATTGGTCAAATGCAGTCTATATAAAAAAAAATATGTCTAATAATAATTTTAAAAAGTGGTATTGTGTTGTGCATCCATGCGATACTGACCCCTCGTCCAGGTCACCGCTTTGGAAGAGCTCAGAGGTCTGTGTGTCGTGCAGGAATCTGTCCCAGCATTCCTTCTTGGCTTGAGACAAAGACTTCAACATGTCCCTGGAGGTTACATCACTGGAGTGGCCCTTTAGTCTCTTAAGACGATTCTCTAAATAGTAAAAAAAATATATATATATATTTGGTCTACATATAATAAGCATTATATACTGGTGACGTTGAGAAATAATCAAATGAGTGTAGTACTTTGGGGTACGGTTAAGAAGTTTAAATTAGACACATTTCATGAGCACATTCAAATTAACAGGTACAACTTCAGAGTGAATAATTTGTTAAAAGCGATGAAGTCAACTAATGGGACATAACAAATACCTAAACTGGCTATGTAGATTTCGGAATCATCCATAGGTTCCCACTTTGTGCTGGTGCCATTTGGAGATTGCACATTTGTTGATTGTCCATTCGACTGTCCGTTCACTTGCGAGGATGGCTTGAATGAGTCTGTGAAGCGAGTATCGTTTTCTTCATTTGCCACTTCGTCTTTCACTTCTGGTAAAGTAGAACAGATGTCGGACCACAGTTCTCCGCTAGACCGGACTTCTTGGACACCGAAATCGTCCATTATTCTGATGCACTCACTTGGTTGCTAAACAGGCAAGCATGCAAAAACCAAGGTTATGGTAAGATTGTCTGGTAGGCACATAGACAGCCTGTTGAATCCTAGATACAGGCAGAAAGAGAAAGCAAGGGAATAGTGTTAAAAATAATGCATCCCTTTACGAGACCATTTGTACATCATTTTTATGTTGCATACTTAAGAGCAGTCAAACATTAGCGTGCTGATGTTTACAGGCTTAGCTAGCAAGTTTAGCAGAACCGCTTGATGTTGAATCTTGAATTCATTCATCATTTCAAACAACGACTTATTTCAATGGCATCTAAATATTACATGAATACATCTTACCTATGTAACTAAAAGGAATAGAGCATTAGCTGTTCAGGTATCCTATTCTATCTTTGCATGCCCATGGCTTATGCGTCGCTACAAACGACTTCCTTGTTTTGAGAACAATGATTGGATGCCGTAGCTCTCCATCAATCATTTCGAAAAGTGATTGGATGACATTATTTTCGCTCCAACTATCATTGGCCAAAAGTGATTCGAGTCCGCGAAGGGGTCATGTCGTTATGTGTCCCTCTTCTTGGACGTCAATATTGATAACAGCACATTAAGGTACCGTTTCTGCAGTTCAATCGTCTACATTATTAACCATCTTAACAATTGGTGTATTATAGTTGTACTTGGCACGTTGTTTAACGACCGGTAGTCGTTAGTAGTAGTAGTAGTAGTAGTAGTAGTAGTATATGCCATCTTAATTGCTGAATTGTGATCACAGGGAGATCTTTCTATGAAATGCGAGCAGTACTCCGGCTGGTCGTAGCGGTGATCCCCATGGGCGTGCTGCTGTCCCGGACCATGGCGTGGATGTCGAGTGGCAAAACCCACCTTGAACTCATTAGTCGACTAAGGGGTAGAGTGGCACCAACAAGAAAGATCTCGACCCACTGACACGTTAAACGTCAACCTGTCTTCCCTCTGAATCCATGCTGAAACCTATGATGAATAAATTGTTGTTTGTACTACATAGGTTATCCAGCTTATTTGTGTTCTTGCTACTCCTTCAGAGCATGGAGTGATCCGCAGTGAAGGGGTGTTTGATGCCATGCTGGCTACAGACAGAGGGATATATTCTAGAAACTATGCTTATGCTGACTCTCCACAGTCCATTGGTATGCACACACACACACACACACACACGATTATGTTATAGTGAAAGTTATGATTTCCAATATATTGCTTGTTCTTCACACAGGATACAGTGCAACAATAAGTGCCCCACACATGGTGAGTAGTCAAATACATCATTTACAAATGGGCTGTAACAGATTGGATTTAGTATATATCAGCATATTTGTTGGATATTTAAGAATTGTGTAATAATGGGTTGTTTCGGGCTTTCCCTTCAGCATGGCCATGCTCTGGAAGTGTTGAGTGAGAAGCTAGTCGAGGGGGCATCAGCACTTGATGTGGGCTCAGGAAGCGGCTATCTCACCGCCTGCTTTGCAAGGATGGTAAACTTCATATTCAGTAAATTACCCCTATTTTACTACCAGGTGGGAGGTTGCTTTGTCATAAATGGCTTGTAATGACAATGGGCCCTGGAAGGTTTCTTGCATTCGTACATGCCTTTGTTGTGACTCTGTGGTGGGATTTTCTGACCATGCTTTACATGGATTTTGTACTGCAGGTCGGACCCAGCGGTAAAGTGGTGGGGATTGAGCATATAAATGAACTGGTCCAGATGTCAATGAAAAATGTGCAAGCTGACGACCCAGAGCTGCTTTCCTCTGGACGGATCAAATTTGTAGGTGAGTCTGACATTGGCATAGCCTCAGACAGACAGAGAGACAGACAGACAGACAGACAGAAATAATTTAATGATCCCTGAGGGAAATTGCATGAAGAGATCCAGACTAAGAGGAACCTAACACAATGAGTCTCCCACTTAAAAAAAAAAAAAAACCTGCAAACATTTCCTCAAAATCCATATAATCCATTTTATATCCATTTACTTCAAAGGGCTTAAGTAACCTCCAGTGTGTGTGTTTGCGCTCTACAGTGGGGGACGGGAGGCTCGGCCATCCAGATGCTGCACCATACGATGCCATTCATGTCGGGGCGGCCGCACCGACCCTGCCCAAGGCTGTAAGAACTGCTTCATTTCTACCATAAAGACGTACACTGCACAGGTGTAACCATATGTAACACGAGACGAGCGGACGCATTCGACATGACAAGGGGACGTCTGCCATGTGCTTTCCGTTCTTTTCCTTTAAGCTCCTAGAGCAGCTGAAGCCCGGCGGTCGCCTGGTGCTGCCGGTGGGTCCGGAGGGCGGCAGCCAGGTTCTGGAGCAGTACGACCGACAGCCAGACGGGACGTTTGTCAGAAAAGCCCTGATGGGTGTGATCTACGTTCCTCTGACGGACAAGAGGCGGCAGTGGCCTGGGTATGGCTCGTACACAGAGCTCAGTGTTCATTCCTCCAAATGCACAGGCTAAACACAACTATACTACTATAGCTAATTATAAAGAAATATGTCATTTAGTATCATGCTTCATATTTACTAGTAAGGTGAAAGTTCTTGCCTTCTATTGTTTGTCACAAATACATCTATTTTTTAACCAAGATCATATCCTTTCAATTCTTCCTTTCCCAGAGATGATCTCTGACCACAGTGTGGTTGCCTCTGCAGGAGGTGGCGCTGGTGTTGCATTTCTTGAGGTCCATACAACTGGCCACAGGCTTCATTGGCTCGGCCCATCAGCCCTGCCACACTGTCCCCCAGCAACCTGGCAGAATCTTCTGCTTCTGTATGCCTGTCTTGTTATTTCAGATATGTCCATACTTTGTTGCTCAAGCTCTCGAAAAAAATTTAATCTGAAGTGTGATCGAACAAATAAATGGATGGCATATGAATGGTATGTGGACTTCTATAATATAAAATAGCATCTTTTTGATTAGTGTATAAAACATTTTATAACATATTATTTTGGAATAATATACTGCATTTGTCCGCGAGGAACACTAACCATTGTTCAGTGTCAGTTTATCTCCTGACGATGACAGGCTGTGGTACATTTCATTTTTTTAACAATACAATATTGTAAATGTATTTGATCGATGTAAATAAACAAAACATCTGATGTTTGTTTAATTTGTTCAAAATTATACTTTTTAATTTTACTATATAGCCCAAAGCATCATACAATTATTTATTTATTTTGCAAACCCAATGCAACTCCGGCTTAGAAAACGTACGTCATCATTAAGCGACCACACGGTGGACATCTAAGTGCAATGCACGTGAGTGTTTACCCTGGAAGTGCGGTATAATGTGCAATTTTGTAGCAGTATTGACTTAACGAAAAGCACACATGATCTACTATTTGTCAAGACGATATCTTAACAGAAGCACTTTGTTACGTATTCAATTTAATCCATTTGATTTTACCTCGAGTTCGGGTTGTCATTTTTTGATTCATCGCAATAAATCAACTGAACGAAAACACGCCACGCTTAACGATCGAAATACACGTACCATTTTTAATTCACGGCATCAACATACAAACCCTCTCCGCACAATGGCGGAGCAAGGGCATGCAATCACAAGATCTGAAGACAATAATGGTGTGACAGTCAAGGATACCACATTGGCAGAGGGGACCACATTGGCAGAGGGGACCACGGTGACAGAGGGGACCACAGTGGCAGAGGGGACCACGGTGACAGAGGGGACCACAGTGGCAGAGGGGACAGGTAAACGCAAGAGCGAAGAGGTGGAAGAACCCGAGAAAAGCTCTCGGGGGAAAAGACGTCGAGGAGGTGGAGGGAAGAAAGCGCGTCCTGGCGAGAGATACATCCCCCCTCCTCAAAAGCGAAATCCAGGCGTCAGCTTCAGCCAGGAACATTTCAACGAAACAACGTATTACTTTGAAGGTGGTCTCCGCAAAGTCCACCCCTATTACTTTGACTTCAAAACCTACTGTAAAGGTCGGTGGATTGGGAAAACCCTCCGTGAGGTGTTCAACAATGAGTTCAGATCAGAGTCTATAGAATATTTTCAGAGGGCTGCCAAAGATGGACGCATCCGACTGAACGAGACCCCCGTGGAGGACCTGTCCGTAGTACTCAGGGTAGGTGTCATTTCATTTGCTCAGAAATATATCAGGACTATAATATGTTTTAACAGCTTGTATCATTATCAGTACTGAAATGTTAAAATGCAGTTAAAGAAATTCCATTAAATATGCCACCATCTCCACCAGTACATAACTGTGCTCTTGTGTGGCCCTTCGTGTTGTCAAGCCAAAACCAAAGCCTGACCTCCCTGGTCTGTTTTTCTCTCCACAGAACAACGACCACATGAGGAACACGGTGCATCGCCACGAGCCCCCCGTGGTGGGCAGACCTCTGCAGTTGATCGCCAACGACGGAGAGGTGCTGGTGGTGGACAAGCCCGCGTCCATCCCCGTTCACCCGTGCGGTCGTTTCCGCCACAACACGGTGATCTTCATCCTGGGGAAGGAGCTGGGCATCTCCGAGCTCCACACGGTCCACAGGCTGGACCGGCTCACCTCTGGCGTGCTGCTGTTCGCCCGCACGCTGGAGATGTCCAAGAAACTGGATCAGTTGGTGAGGGACCGACAGGTACGTTTCGGGAATAGCGTTGGAAGACGGGTTCTTGGAGATCTTGGACGATGGGAGTAGTTTTTCCATTTCATGGTCCACAAAATGTTCCCGTTCTTGTTTGTTTTCAGCTCGAAAAGGAGTATGTGTGTCGCGTGGACGGGGAGTTCCCCGAGGAGGAATTGGTCTGCGAGGAGCCCATCCTGGTCGTCTCCTTCAAAGTGGGCCTCTGCCGGGTCCACCCCAAGGGCAAGGACTGCCGGACGGTCTTCCAGAGGCTCAGCTTCAACGGCAGCACCAGCGTGGTCCGCTGCCGGCCCCTCACCGGCCGCACACACCAGATCCGCGTCCACCTCCAGTACCTGGGCTTCCCCATCCTGAACGACCCCATCTACGGGGCCTCGGCGTGGGGCCCGCTACGGGGCAAGGGAGGGCAGGTGGGCAAAAGCGACGAGGAGCTGTTGATGGATCTGGTGGAGGAGCATCGCTCCAAGGAGAGCCTACACCTGCTCGACATACCAGACGAGGAGGTGAAAGCGGCCCCGGGGGAACGGGGAGCCAGCGCAGAGACTCAGGACTCAACAGGGCAGGAGAACAGAGATTCACTGAATGCTGTTAAGACGGAAGGTATCCCCCCTGCTGAGACGGGATCCCCAAGCACGCCGCAAGACGGTGAAACCAGGTCGTGTATCTCAGCGGGGGAGGTCGGCGATGACGTTAGCCATACCGACAATCACCCTATGGAGAACCTAAGCGGCGATAAGGACTCTGTTAGAAACGCCCAATGCCATGATGCAGCCAAAGCAAATGAGGAGCAAACTGGGGCAGATGACTCTTTGAAGCCCATTTCTGCAGGGAGCAGAGACAAATTGTGCAGCGAATGCAAGATCGTACGGCAAGATCCCACGGAGAAGGAGCTCGTCATGTATCTCCACGCCTTACGGTACAAAGGGCCAGATTTTGAATACTCTACACGCATGCCTGATTGGGCTCAAGAAGACTGGGTGGAGGACAAATAGTCTTTATGTTTCATGCCTTTAAAGACCGAGGTGTTATGGATGTATTCCTCATAACCATCTAAATCGAAGGGTGAAATGTGTCATGTACTATAGCTCTGACATTTAAATTTCATAAGTTAAATTTCCTTTGACACAGAATGTATTATGTGTGAATGACAATAGACGCTGTAACACAATGGCTGACAATTAAGTTATTTTTTCAATAAAGCTTTCAGCTTTGAATAAAAGAGTTTGAATTTCATAAAACTGTCATTTGTTTTTATTTCCCAAAGTTAACAGTTTGACAATTGTAAACAATAAGGGTGGCAACATTTCTTATTTTTTGTGTTTGCACAAAGCCTGTGATTAATCAATTTTGTAATGCATACAATGCATATATCGTAATGCATTTCCTTAAGACACATCCTTCAAGAGTCTGTTGTCAACAAGAAGACTAAATTGACCCTGCTTGTCACATTTATCCACCAAACACCTCTGTTGCAGACTGTACACATCACCTTTATTACTTTAAATATCTCTTGTGATTTACTTTTCACTTTTGTAAAAGACAACACACACACGCACACACACACACCCAATTAGAGTTGTTTCGGAAAATAAAACAACTTGTTGCAGAATCTTGGCACATGCTGCACATTGTCTAAACCATTTCTTTAATGGTACTGGACAAAAATATAATCTCCCATGTAGTGTAATCTTGACTGGCCGCTGTAAGATGGAGCCTGTTTCTATGAGACCTGCTACATGATGCAGTGGTGCTGCATGGAGCTTTGTAAAGTGAACAGATACATGCAGTGGCACAATGATTGCTTTAGGAAATGACTAATTAGCAATAACCCTTTTCCTGTCAAAAAAGTAGGGCGCACACCACGCACAAGATATCTGCAGTCTGTAATATTGGGTGTTATTGGTAATTACTCTTCTTGAGCTCTCCTTAGTTAAATCAAGTTAAATCACATGTTATGGCACAGACATTGTTAAAACAGCATATTTGAGTTTCAACATTGACTGCACGGGTAAAGCTACAAATAACATTGCAAGCTTATGTGTCTAATTTACGACATCAAGACTATCAGCACAACACACAAAACCGCCTCTTTAATGTGAAGCATTTGCTGTTAGGAAATATTTTTTGAATAAAATTGACTTGACTTGTTCCATCTCTGTGGAGACCAAATGAACTCCTCTTCAGCCAACCTGATATGACCTTTACATCTCTACAGCATTTCATCAATGTTAATGGTTTTTCTTTCCTTAAACAATAATACTCTTATAGGTTTCTCTTCATGTTTTCTTTGGCCATCCTTAAGAACTATACCTTAGAGGCAAATAAGGTATACAAAAATAACAAAGCAGCATTAGAACTTTCTTTAAAATTTGAACAAGGGTACACAAAAGTATGGCTTGACACTATTCTAGTCTAGAACAATCTGTCATACTGGTGGCAGAATTGTATGTGTTATACTGTTGAAATATGGAATAAGGACTTCAGGCACAAAGTGACATTCTTCACCAATATGCAACTGTTAATACTGTATTTTTTTCAATGATGTGTTCTTGTGACAGATGATTCACGAAATGTGTGCAGTCTTTGTAGCATGATAAAAGTACCATGCTTTGATTTGACCATCAAAATGAACATTCATGCTCAATTCATTTGAAAATCCATGTATCTTGGTTTGTGACCTCAGTCACACCAGCATTAGCATTAGAGATGCATGCTGTTGTTTTATGTTACTTCATAACTAGTTTATTTTCCCTTTGAGCATATTAAAATGATGGTACCCTTTATAGTTACCAAGCACCCTGTTTGGGAACAGTAACTAATTGCACAGTGTTATCATGATCTACCTCAGCTGTAGTCAGCATGTTCTCTCTGGCCATCTCTCTTGATCCACACATCTGGCAGGTCTGGCTTACTGTTGGGTATGATCACCACTTCCTCACTCTGACTGGTTCTACCCTTCCCACTGCCACCTGAGGACGTTTCATAAACGGTTTCCTTAAGAGACAGTCTCAGTGTATCCCTCTTCCCATTGAGGTATCCTGGCTGTAATTGCTCCTCCTCCTCTGCCTGCGGAGTTTTGGATGGTCCTGGTTCAATATCACTAAGACAAGTCTCATTGGAGTCCTCCAGGCCATCGCAGGAGCTCTGGGACTGGTATAGGAGCCTTGCACGGGAGTGCTGCTGGAGCTGGTCCTCTGCTGCATGACCCTCTTTACAGCGCGATGACTGGTCCATGGGCTCCAGGGTCTGGCTGATGACAGTCTCCTCCAAGCTGGAGGAAGAGGAAAAGGACCCCCTCCTCCAGAGCTTCACCCCTCCAGTTTGGCCTCTGCACGTCTTGCAGAGCAATATTTCCTTAGCAACATCGCCTTGTGGTTGTGTCACCGGTCGCAGAGTGCTGTCATTGTAAGGTGAGGATGTCTGGAGGGCTGGCGGTTGATGGCACGCCTTATGCTGATGACTACACAGCTCTTCGTTCTCTGCCTCTATCCTGTTACTCTCCACATCCCTCCTGCAGTCTTCAATCTCATCGGAGAGTACCGAGAGCCGATTGGAAAGCTTACTGGTGCACGTGCTGTTCTCAAAGCTGTCACTCAGACGGCAAGCCAACGGCTGAAGCTCATACTGCTCAGGACCACGCCCACCACCGACACCTCCAGCGCCAGGCTGTTTGTCTCTCTGCTGCCGCTGATGGTGGTTGTGGTACTCCCCGGCGACTTTGTCATAGTCCTTTCTGACTCTAGATCGGCAGAAAGCCCCGTTGGCGGCAGAAGCTGAACCGGAGCCGGGCTCTGTTGCTGAGCAAGAGGACAGCACCCTATCCGCTGTTTGCTCCGTCAGACACGGCAACATGATCTTACCGAAATCTTTCTCAGGCCCAAAGAAACAGCACAGCGACTGGAAAAAAAATGTCGCAAATCCACATGCAATACATTTGACAAGAAAGAGGAAAATTCCCAACTTTCTGAACAGCAAGGCCGTGGCAGGCAACATAATGATCCCGACGCAGAAGAATGCACCAGAGCCTATTGCAACCGGACAACCCATTCTTTTGGTAGCATGGGCCACTCTCCCTATTCTGTCTGAGTGTGGGGCTGAGTTATAGGAAATGCAGTAGTTGGCAATGAAGTCGACAGACAGCCCTGCTGCAGTGGAAATAAGTAGAGCCTCGATGCCACTCAGCTGCCATTCCAAAAGAACCAGAAGACCAACTGTGACAAACACACAGCCTCCTACAGCTAAAGTGCCATATATGCTTAACAGAATATTCCAGGTAGTCAAGAGAAGAGAAGTCAATGTGAGGGCTATTGAGAACCCAGCAACTACAAGGGTCTCAGAGCTTAGAGCTTGTTGCAGGTCAAAGAGGGACAACGGACTGATGAACCAGCCTTCCTTCAGCCCCTGTGGTGCACCTGACATTTCATTTGAGAACCATGTCGATATCTCTTTATGAAAATGACTGGTCTTGCTGTAGTTGAAGCTGTTTAAGTATGTGGTTTTGAATGCCAATACAAGCGCAGCAATTCTACCATCTGCTTGGAAGTACAGACCTCCGCCGTTGGCCAGATGGCCATCAGCATGCCTCTCTGCCAGCATAATCCGGAGACATTGCTCAAAGGTACTGGATGGGTAGGGAAACTGCATATTCTTACAACAAACCTGATGGCCATCGTCACCATATGGACAATGTCTAGCAGATATCCAGCGTACCAACTGCTCAACAAAGCAGATGTTTTCTGGCATTACATCTTTATCTCCAGATGTTTGCGGTAAATAGAATGTTTGGTTCTGAATCCTGCCACACAAATCATTTAGCCAGACCTGAGAATCTGGTCTACTCATGTTAAAGTTTGGGTCAAGGATCAAAGAGCCATTGCTCCTTGGATTAAAGTGGTCCCCATTATCGGTTGGTCTGACCCCCCAAACAAGCATTACAGTGACAGGCTTGTCTTCCCCGTTAGTCTGCCTCTCAAACATGAACATGTTGCGGTACTCTGCGTCAAATCTTTCAAACGGATGGCTGGAGCGAAAGAGCTGCGTGGAGCTGCTGTCTAACGTAGGAAGCTTCATACCAGGATCAACACAAGATATGTATGTCCCACCGGCAGCAAGAACCGCAAACCAGCACATCCAGATGTACCTAAACTTCACCACGCCACACGGCAGTATTTTCAGAAACAGCAAGCCGGCAGTGTCACTTAGTCCCCGTTTTAACCCCCTCAACCTTTGGGCTATTGTGAATAGGCATCGCTTCCTTGAGCTTGTGTCCCAAAAGCCTCCTGGGTTTTTGGCACAACAGGGTTTCCATCTCTGGATAGCCATGGAGGAGGATGCTACTGTGTAGCGCTCCCGCAGGATAAAGGAGCAGGGCAGCCACACTATGGCAAACAGTGAACTGATTAGGGAGGCCGTTCCGAGGTAGACGGAAAAACACCTGATGGCAGTGATGCTGCTGAGATAGCCAGAGAAGAAGGCCACACTGGAGGTCAAGCCTGAGGCCAAAATCAAATATCCCACTTCCTGCATGGCTCGATGCACCCTCTTCTCCAGGGAGGCTGAGGGGTTCTGTGACAGCTGCAGATTCCAGAAGTCAGCGAAGGTGAACACGTGATTGGAGCAGCTGCCGAGGAGAATGAGGGCTGCTGATAGGTTGAGCAAGGGAAAAAATGTCAGGCGAAACACAACCTTGTAAATTAAATAGGAAGTAAAGAGAGAACCTGTGACTGCGATCAGAGACAACACTGATATGAAGATAGATTTGAGGTATACAGTCATTGTGACAAAAAGAGAAACAACGGCCAATACAGGATACACAGAATCTCGGGCCAGGTAATACTTGAACAATGTCTGCTTGATACCGAGATCCATGCCCGTAATAGTCGTGTTGTTATAAGTCAGTTCGCGACCTTCGAGACTGTTCATATAAATATCCAACACGTCATCACCCTTCTCAACAGGTAGGATCAGAAGGCTATACTTCAGGGACGGGACTTGGTATTCAACAGTCTCTGGGCCAACAAAATCTTTGTCCACCAGGTAGTGTAGGATGTGAAACACCACAAGCGTTTCTTTGCAGCGAGAGGGCACTGCAGCACAGCCGCCATGTTTGGGTGTCTTGATGCAGGCTTCCACCAACTGTCCGCTGTGATAGAACGGAGCGCAGTAACGTAGCAGGCCCAGGGACTCAGACACCTCCATGGGAAAATAACAAAGTTTAAGTTAACAGAAGGTAGACACTGTCTCTTTGCTCAACGTCTTATTTTGTTATTCTCGCGGTACAACAACACCATGAAATGATTGATTGCCATGAAATTAATTCTTGCACAAAGGACAGAACTACCTGGTGTGAGGTTAGACTGAGGCACGAGGAAGCATTGGTATGGACTGCCAGGTAGTTGCCCAGGGACCAGCTGGGACAACAGCCACCTCTGGAAACTTTCTCCCCCGAATCTCCCCTCAGGTGCTGCTGGCATAAGTCCTGGAATCCTGCCTGGGAGCGAATCTAGTCAAACAAAGGAATGCTTTTGTTTAGTTGTGTTACTGAAATGCACAAAACGGTGCAGTATTTGGCAGTATTCATCACACTTTCCCGCCAATTTTCTATTCAATCTCAAATCAAATGACAACTAACCACATATATACAAGCACATATTGTACGTATATATTTTATACAATTGTTTTCTTTCTCAGCACAAATGGATACAAATGTGTTGGGGATGAAATGGATGGTTAAAGTTGTGGTAAGAGAAAACAACATGAGGGAAGCGAGAGAAGGGGAAGGGAGGAGGCGGGGCAGAGCACTACCATGGCATGATTGGGGTAACAAAGCATTACCATGGCTTGCTCCATCTCACACATGGAGTGGATGGCCTTGAGGCTCCAGAGGCTGGCTGAGTTCCCTGAGCGGAACACCAGCTGGGCGTAGCGTTCGCCTGCGTGGAGCGAGAGAGACATAAGGACCCAATGAAAATCAGACTGACAGCGCCGAGTCAAGCCGGTGACACACCAGCGCACACCATCATCCGCGGTTTCATCACGGTTATTCGTTTCAGATGCTCAAATGAGTCTCATGCCAAGGTTTTAACCGTGGTGTAAGATAACATTGGTTCACTTGAATTCATTCCCTCGTTTTATTTAGAGTTTCATTGCGCAGCACAACACACTTAAAGAGCCCTGAGTGATAAATAGGTTGAATTCGACGTGCTGTTTGGAAATTGCCGTGTTTAGATTGCTGGCACGGTTCTTTGGAACAACCGTCTTAAGAGACGACCGCAGGGAAATGTCTAAATACGCGTGAAAAATACAGGTCTTGAACTTGACTATTAACTTGTGAATTTCTGAATTCTGACCCATTGGGTGCTAAAAAGGAGTAGCAGCAGTTTGAGTTGTTAACAATTTGTATTTAGACGTGACCTGGGGCGTCGCATAGGAACGTATCTGGAGACGAATCTCTGTTCAGCATTCTTCTGGTGCGCTGTCTGGTCAGGTCCTGGCCTCCACTGATGTTCCCACTGAGCACAGACACGCATACACATGTGTACACACGCACAGACATACACACAAACACACACACACACGCACACACACACACACACACACACACACACACACACACACACACACACACACACAGGGGTGAACATCTACCTCATTAGTAGTAATAACAGTTAACTAGTAGCGTTGTCAGATTATTTCGGCAAGGGGCTCCATAGAAACACTGTTCACCACACGTTATCATTGTTTACCCCCTCATGTGTGCCGTGTGCCCAGTGCAGTACAGTACCTTCTCAGTGGCCCGTCTTGGACCTGCCACGGTGCATAAGACAACACCTTCCCTGGCCCGGTGTTCTCCTGCAGTTTGTCCAGGCTGGACTGACGCACGCCGATGTTGGTCCCTCGTGGCTCAAAGCCCTGAAGAGCAGAGCGACCAGACACACGCGGATGAACAACACGTCTGAACAATCCTACACCATCAGAGCCACTGACTTGGGGAGATGCATGCGGAGCAGCGGTGCGCTGCATGAATTTACATTCAGAATGAGTACATTGTGTCACTCCACCTTCAGTGAGCGAGATGGGGGGTGGAGTGTTTGTGTCTGTCGCTTTTGAGAGGCTTGATATAGCAGGCAGTACAGCAGCTGCACATTACAGGTCATAAACCATTGTTTGATGTGTTTTATAGATTGTGATTTGTCATAGTGATTTTCTCTTGATTCATTAATTGAATTGTGTTGATGGAGAGACTCTTGGCCTGTAAGTATTACCTTTGCAGTCCTTAATTAATACTGACAACAATGTAATTAAATATGGTTAATTAGATTAGAGACTTGATTAGATGGATGTGACTCAGTGTCACTGTGTTCAGGACTATTTGGAGAGGCTGTAATTTGTGGTAACCCTGGTGGGGAGTTTTGACTTGGACAGAATACAGACAGCACAAGTATCAGTTATAAGCAGCTGTGTGTGTGTGTGTGTGTGTGTGTGTGTGTGTGTGTGTGTGTGTGTGTGTGTGTGTCTCTCTCTCTCTCTCTCTCTCTCTCTCTCTCTCTCTCTCTCTCTCTCACTCTCTCTCTCTCTCTCTCTCTCTCTCTCTCTCTCTCTCTCTCTCTCTCTCTCTCTCTCTCTCTCTCTCTCTCTCTCACTCTGTTTCAGGGCCCTCCACACACTGGTCGACTCACCAGTAGTGGGTCAGAGAAGTCTGGCAGCGGTCCAATGAGCAGGCCGGCCAGAGAACATCCCAGAAGGACCAGGGCACAGCCCACCAGCACGGCCAGGGGATAGTC
>JAXIVH010000014.1:8788500-8791000 GCA_036785325.1 Urophycis tenuis | reverse complement strand
TAGACACACTTTTCCGTAAGACCGATTGTGAAACAGGCATAAAAACAAACCCATCTGTCTACGATGAACAGCAATAATGGCTTATTTCCAAGGCTACTAACTAAAACTGCACGGGGCTGTTTGAGTTAATCTGCCCCGAACTGCGCCGTGATTGGCGGAGGCCGTGGTGATGCTGCTGTTGTAGAAATTGTTGGCGAGTAGATGGTCGCTGTCCAACCGAAGGTGGTGCTGGAGGAGACACGATGGATATACAACGTGGGGTCAATGCTTTATCGTCAATTTGCGTAGGCCTATATGGGTGAAACGTAGAAAAAGCACGACATAAAACTAAATGATGTGGGTTTTTTTTCGCTTTAAGTATCGGGCGGTTCAAGATTAAATATGAGAACCGTGACCCCCTTGACCGGTAATAGTGACTAACGAGGTGGTCATGTAGTCTGACTCATATTGTGAACATGAATCACCGCAGCTCAGGAGCGTCATGGCTTTAGGTTATGATGATGATGATGATGAGGATGATAATAATAGCAGAATAATATGAGATGCAAGAATCTAGTCTACTCGGTAAACGCCTCGGGGAAGAACACACGATGTGTTGTTGTGATATGGACAATATTAACACAGCCACACGAGCACAAGTATTGTGAGGAGAATTACATCGACAAATGAGTCGGTTAAATACGACTGTAACCTAATACAGATTTCTCTCTCTAAAATACAAAAATAAGCATACCGTATTCCGGCATGTATCTAAACAATGAATTCTGCTAGGCTAATTAGAAACACTTTGATGATTATTATGATTTGATGACTGAATGATTATTAAAAATGTGCAATCAATGCATTTGAACACGATGCTCGGCAGTAAAAACATGGTGTGCTGCCACCTGCTGGTCAATTTGTAGTACACTACAGTGTCGCTCTTCTCTCAGTAACCTTACATTTCTCACCCTGAATTTCTCCCTCTCAAATACAATTCAATATACAGGGGCGAATCTAGGTTCCCAGTTTTGGGGGGGCTAAGCCCCAAGTTCAAACCTATTTTTTCTCGCGAGACTCACTGCCAAACAGAGCGTGGCCTTGGAACAGGCGGAATTCCTGCGCTACTCGAGACTATTTTATTTCTAATTCTAAAAATTAAACCTGATCTGTTCACTAAATTAGTTGTTAGGTGTGAATTTTACGATCTCAAAAAAAAAACAAAAAAAAAAATCTATATTTTTGGGGGGGCTAATGAAAGTTTTGGGGGGGCTCCAGCCCCCCCAAAATAGGGCTAGATACATTTTACATAACACAAATAAACTATGTATAGGCCTTATCTGTGTTATGTGGGTATTTACACAGGTATTCACATTAAACATTACAGTATAGGCATTTATACCAACTGTATTTTTAATTGTAGGCTATGTCTTTACGTGTAACCTATTTTACATTATAAAATATCAGATTTATAACTAAAGGCTATCTAATAATCCTTTTCTCGCCTGGAGCCTGTGGGGGGGGGGGGGGGGAGAGAGAGAGAGAGAGAGAGAGAGAGAGAGAGAGCTACCGAGGGAATTGGCCGCAGCGGGAGGTGAGGCGTTTTGGGAAAGTTGTGCTGGGAGTGTAAGGTTACCATCGGACACGCCCCCAGAGGGCGTGTCCTGCTGAGAGGTGAGGCGAGCCAACAGCAGCCGACCATCCTGGAACCAGTCGGCTCCCAAACCCTCTCCACGAGTGGACGCTGACACATCTCCACCCCGGCGGACCGTGTGTTGTACTTTCTGCTCGGGTTGTCAAGCGTAATGCATGTAATGGGCAACCCGTTATGTGCGGCCGCGTTGCTGGCTTTTGTCGTAAGCTCCGTATCGGTTTCCCTTCTGATCAGAAGTTTACAGCTGGGGGCGAATAAAGGAAACTTTTCCAATGGAACTGCTGATGAACGGGAATTTGCTACGCGGCGGAGTGCGCTGATCTATCAACTCAATGAAAGACGCAAAGAAATTATCCCATTGCTTTCTGCTCGTGGCAATGATAAAAAACTGTTGGCAGAATCTCTATATTTCCCCCAACAGCATCCATCATTTAGCGCAATGTTTGATTACAATCTGTGGAATGAAATTACAGATGGATCTAGGCAAATGCTTATGGATGAAATGGACTGTGGTTCCCTGGTCGGCGTGCAAACCGGGAACGTGCTCGGCTCTGGATACACGAAACTTGTTCTGAAAGTTGTTTTGCCCGAAGACCAACCGGTGGCGTTAAAGTTTGTCAACGAGCAGGGAAACGACATGGAAAAGTGTCTGGAGGATTTTAAAGACCCTCGTGGCTGCCACGAGCTCGTGGCTTACAAACTTAAGAAAGAAATAGTGTTGCTGCAGAGGTTGAAACACCCCAATATCATCAAGGTAACCCCCATACCCCTTAGTCTGTCTGTCTGTCTGTCTGTCTGTCTGTCTGTCTGTCTGTCTGTCTGTCTGTCTGTCTGTCTGTCTGTCTGTGTGTGTGTGTGTGTGTGTGT
>JAXIVH010000014.1:8781077-8788300 GCA_036785325.1 Urophycis tenuis | reverse complement strand
ATGGCATGGCCATGGAGCGCCAATGCAGAGAAACAACAACACCAGGACAGGCAATGTTGGTGTGTGTGTGTGTGCGTGTGTGTGTGCGTGTGTGTGCGTGGGTGTATCTGCATGACAGAAGGGCAACGATTTAATCATTAACTTGACTTCTCGCTTTCCTGTCTCTTCCTATATATTTTGCCCCATGACAGCCATATGAATACACGATTCGTCATATATTCAGCTATCATCATTAGCGCTGCGTAGATAGCAATCTGGTTTAATGACTGTCCCATTTAGGAGGCTGAGGTCACATGGAGATAATCAATGTGGGTTTTTTTTTATTTCCATATCGTACCCTCGGGGGAGGCTTTTATTGTGAAGTCCTTCAGTGGCATCTCATCCATTTGTTCGGTGCCCTTCTCCTCTCCCTCCCGTCTCCCCCCATGCCCCTCATCCCCCTCCCCCCGCCCACCGCAGCACTGTGAGGAGAGCCAACTCCAACGAGCACATGGGAACGCTCACCCCGGAGGGATTCAGGGGAGTCCAAGGGCCAACCGAACCCGGGCCGGCTCCACTGGCAGCAACTCCAGTGGCAAGAGAAGTGACAGGTAGCTCCACAGCGGCCCTGCTCTGCCCCCGTCTGACCCAGCCAATAAGAACCTCAGGTCTCTCTCACCATACTGGAGACAGCCTGCCTATAGGGTCCAATGGAAGGGTTGTCATTGAAGGCAATCTAGGAATGTAATGTACATATTTCACATATATAACATATTTGATGTTTTGATTAAATATTTTTTTCAATTATTTTAGGACACCATAGATGACATATTAGTTGTTCTGGAGAGAAGTGATTGAACTGTTGGGAGACATACATATGTAAGGGAGAGACAGAGAGCCGTGTGGAGAATGAACATTGACGGTGGCTTGTTTACCTGTTTACATTGCAGCAGCAAGCAGAGGGACCCCATATTCAATGCAGGTAAGAAAACAAGGCAATCCTACTGCTGTCAGCGGCAATGATTAAACCCTTCCTGGGAACAGGGTGTGTGTTTGTGGTTGTGTGTGTGCGTGTGCATGTGCGTGTGCGTGTGTGTGTGTGTGTGTGTGTGTGTATGTGTGTGTGTGTGTGTGTGTGTGTGTGTGTGTGTGTGTATTAGTGTGACTGTATGTGTGCTGGTGCGTGTGGGGTTTGTGTATATTGAATGAATCCACTGTTGGTTAAATAAGAAGGTATTGATATTTGCATATCTTATTTGCGCTGTTGATTAAAATCCATCACTAAACTCTGAGGACAACTGATGGTTACACTGTAGATCCCATTCTAAGGATCTCCTTCTACACCATCTGTGGGGAAACCCTTACCCACAATGCATTTCTCCATGCATATCTAGCCATAATCCAACCATCCTCTATCGCCTACTCACACCCGGTCACCCACCCTTTTTGTTTTCCTGTTTCATTTGTCTGTGTCGTGAATATAATTTGATTTCAGTGGTTTCGTGAGGCGTACCTTCTAGTAAGCTTGAATTTATAAGAGACAGCGGTTTAAAAACGTTGGTTTATTCAGCACAACAAATAACGGCAGCTGCAGTGACGTGTCGCACCTTTTTGTTTTTGTAAAAACATTTTAGTTTTTTCCGTTAAAAAAAACCTGCTCTATTAACATCCAAGGTCCTCAATTCATGGGTAAAGCCATGAGCCGGAGTGAACAATCCTACGATTTAGCTTCTAATTACTGTCTGTTTAGCCGTCGTAAATCCTTGTAAATGTAGCGCAAATCTGCCTCCCAAAGTGCTAAGGAGGACGGTATCTGGCACCAACCTGCCCCGCAAGAGAAACCTTCTTCGGGGGGAAAACAGATGACTTAGACATTTAAGTCAATTACAGGCCCATTACGGGCCCCAGAAGCTGCACAGTCAGGGCAGTTTCAGAGAGGTAAACTACAGCTGCAATCAGCCAGAAACAACCCCAGAACTCGTCTCAGGACACCAGTGGAGATCACCCTTATGGTGCAGTCAATGCACTGATTGCATGCAGATGCTCACCAACATAATGATAATAACGATAATGATAATGCCGCTGAAGATCTATTGTTTTCTCGTCCAAACTGACTTAACATGTGGGGGGGGGGGGGGGGGGGGGGGGGGATTATTTTTAGCGTATCTCAACAAAGAGCATCAGTCCACTGAATGGTTGTTTCCAGTCTTTGTGGTATAAGGACCCCTATGATTATGTCATACGAGACAAACAGAGGCAGGGAGAGAGCATGGAGGGCACGAGAGCATCCACCAGAGACCATTACAGAGGCTGCTAGAGCCCATTATTCATGAACAGCAGGAGAGGCAGCGACCTCAGCCCTCACCTGAGGGGGGGGGGGGGTGAGGACACACTCTCCCTCACCTGGTCCTTCTGTCTCTCTCTGTGGCCACAAGGGACGCGACGGGTGACCCACTGCAAAGGTAGGCCCCTCCCCCGCACCCCCCCCCCCCCCCTCCCCAGCCCAGCCCGGCCGGGCCCAGCCCACCAGCACCACCCCCCCCGGCCCCCACGCCACCCCGCCCCCACTTCCCCTGGACCCCCTCTGGCCTCCACAGCTCTCAGAGTGTGGCTGCAGCCACGCGGCCTCTCCCGATAACAGCCTGTGTGACGGATGTGAACCTCCTGAAAGGGGAAAGTTCGGGCCACTTTTCGGACGGTTAACCGTAAAACCGAGCCCCACTGCAAAGTGGGCGACGTCACGGTTTGAGAGAGGCGGACTGCTGCGCCTTCTCCCGAGTGGTCCTTTCAACACACACAGAGAGCTGTGGACGCAGAGGCAAGGGGCAGGACCAGATCATGTGTCTCCCCCCTGTGTGGTAGCTGCTGCCCCTGACACTGAGCCGACTAATTCACATGCGCGTGCGCGCACTACGCGCGGTGCTGCCTAACCTGACACTGAGATGTCTGTCCACGTGTGTTCGCTTGCAGTGGTTGCAGTGCGCTTCTCTGTCAACACCAGTCGTTTAGCTGCGGATGAAAACTGCCACTTTTCGTCGATGTGTGTGTCTGTGTGTCTGCCTGTGCGTGCATGTGCGTGTGTGTGTGTGTGTGTGTGTGTGTGTGTGTGTGTGTGTGTGTGTGTGTGTGTGTGTTTGCCCACAACCCTGGCCCCACTTTTTGCACTTGGGGTGTTTAGGCGCTCTGTCGCCATAGTAACATCACAAAGAATCCTGACACTTTTCTTCACGCAGCGTTCCAAGAACCCTTTACACCGCTGTTCCCAGACTCCTTGTGCTTCTGAATAAGTAGAGGATTTCCGCCTGTGCGCCCTCTCTCTCCCTCTCTCTCTCTCTCTCTCTCTCTCTCTCTCTCTCTTCTCTCTCTCTCTCCTCTCTCTCTCTCTCTGCTCTCTCTTCTCTCTCTCTCTCTCTCTCTCTCTCTCTCTCTCTCTCTCTCTCTCTCTCTCTCTCTCTCTCTTCCTCATCCAATATTTTGATTATTTGCATTGAGAACAGTACCAGTGTTTGTTTGGTTTCTATAGAGATTTGTCCGATTTGTGCTCCTTGTGGTTTTTGACACAGGGAACATTGACTCTCTCATGTAGTCCCTGAAGCAAATTATTCATGAAACTGACAGGGAAATAATCCCACAAGTAAAAGACATGGTTATGATCACAGGGCTTATTGAAGCTTTCTGGTAAATCTGTCTGGTAAACAACTTGAAAATTCAAATAGACATTTTTTTGTAACGAAGGCATTTTAAACCAATAAATAAGATTTCTTCAAACCAGAGATCTAAATGTGCAGAATGCATTCCCTGTGTATGTGCATTACAGCCAAACATAAAGTACAGCCAATCCAAATTCTGACTTTGATCTTTTTTGCATCCATCTCCACCAACTCCTTCCTGGTCCCGAGTGACTGGCTCCACCATTACCCATTATCTCTTCTCCCATTGGTTCTGTGTGTTCTACATTCTGACTTGCCCCGCCCCCGCCCCTTCCATCTGCTACTATAGTAACAATACAGCTGTACCTCAGCTCCTCTGCCAAACCTAACCGGAAGCGACCGCACCTCCGCGGATTCGACGGCCGTAGCGGCCTCCTTGGCCATCAGCCCCTCCGCCCCAGCCTGCCAGGCCGGGGGCTCCAGCAGGACCGCGGGGGGTAGAAAGACCCCCAGTTTTAGCCTCAAGTTGAGGAAATCAAGGAGCCTAACTCAGTCGTCCTACTCAGCCCTCGATATTCCCAGCTACCGAATCCCCGTCAGGTCCCCCAGTTACTACTTCCAGATATGCTACTGAGATCCACTTATGCTAATGGTTATTCTAATGGCTTCCAGTCTGATACTGAGATCCAGATATGCTAATGATATCTAGATATGACACTGAGATCCAGATAAGCTACTGAGATCTGCATATGCTAATGGTTTCCAGAATTATACTGCAATCCAGATATGCTAATGAGATCCAGATATGATGCTGAGATCCAGATATGCTAATGAGATCCAGATATGCTACTGAGCCCTGGATATGCTAATGAGAGCCAGGTATGCTAATGAGATCCAGGTGTGCTAATGCAGTCCTGCTATGCTACTTTGATCCAGACATGCTACTGAGATCAACGAAAAGGCTGCTAGCCTTGACACATGCTAGCTAGCCTGACAGTGACACTGACACTATTTTTACCACAGTACACTGTTTGAAGCCAACATCCTTGTTCCTTCACATTCAAACAGACACTGAATGCCAGTACGAAAGGATTGAGTGTAATGTAATGCTGCGTTGTTCTTTGGGTAAAATATGCTTGTTGAAATGTTACGTCAACATTCTGACACTGAAAGAGATTACATGATTTTTTGTACTGTTTCGTACCTTCAGAGACAACATATCTTTTTATCATATTTTCTTTCCACTCCATAATGCCTCTCTAAGCTGTCCTTAGAGGAGCCTATTATGTTTGGAAAACCATTTTGTTACTATTACCAACGTTGCTGATGAAGTGAATACATTTCAATCTATTAGCTTCAGGCAGTGGAAGCAAACAATATTTAAATACATGTGTAATTATTGCGGTAGATATTTTCGGATATACTTGGAAAGGTGTTTTTGTCATTCATCTAATATTGTTTGGACTTATTTTTGGAATAATTTGGCCTCCTTTATGTTTTCTGCATGTTATTTGCTTATTGAAATATAAAACTTGCATGTATGTTTAACTTACATGTTTTGCTTGTGTCTGTGTTTGATGTTGTTTAACCTCCCCTAAAACCTACAGTCAGACCGGTTATGTTTTCACTTCATTTCCCGCATTTTGTTGTTATCAGAATGTGTTTGAAATGACTAATAAAGTCAGTTGAAAAGGCATTTTGTTTGTTTCTGCATATTCTGCATTTTGCTGCGTAACTTGAGTACTTTTCGTGTTTAAAATTGCTTTCATCTCTCATTTTTGTCACAAATTCATTCTCCTTCTTCTATTGTATTGCAATCCTGCTCTGCATATTCATATTTTCATTCATAATCCACTCATGGCCATTCAGAGATCATATAACTCATGTCATGTATCCATGTCATGTCATTGATGGAGCCCATGACTCTCAAGCACCCTTCTCATGTAGAACGTCCGTCTCCTCTTTGTGTGGCGTGTTCACCCGCTGACTCCATTTTGTCCGGTGTCTTCCTCCAGAGGAGGGTTATGTGAAAATGTTTCTGAAGGGCCGCCCCGTCACCATGTTCATGCCCAGAGACCTGGTGGAGCCCTACTGCCTGGAGGCCCGGGCCGACCTGCCCAGCAGCAAGCTCAAGCTGGACTGGGTGTATCCTTCAGCTCTGTCGTCTGTTTCGGTCTCCCCTGCTGACGGGTTAATCGTGTATTGATCCGTTGTAAGGTTAGGGGAGGGAGGGGTTTGTGATTGACAGCTCTGCTTCCCATTTGTCAGAATGAATTTGAGTTAGTTTTTTGTTTTTGTTTTTTACTGCAGCCCTGCCGCAGTACACGGTGTCCCTTATTTCCAACCGGACCAGCATGTTGTCAACTGGCTCAACAGCTGGCCAGAAACAGGCCAGAAACAACTGCTTTCCTTCTTCCTCTGTGTTCATTTTCCTTTTTTCCTTTTTTTTCTTTTTTGTCCCTGGAGACTTGAAGACAAAACAGCAGTGATCCAGAGTTGAGATAGAGTTGCCAAATCTGCAAAAACAAAGCCAGAACAATGACACTAATAACCCTGGTTTTAAAGATAAAAGGGCGGCATGACCAAAACAAAATAGTACAGCTTAATTTCAGGTCAGGTTGAAAACAACTGTTGATTGTCAGGAGTAAACCGTAAACACACACGCTCAGTACAGTACAGGACGTGAACGCGTTGTTTTGCTGTGACGTGGAGCTCCGCGCCATCGCCGTGCGCTCCTTGACCACGGAGACGCTCAGCTACGGTTACCGGGGCCGCGACTGTCGCTCCAACCTGTACCTGCTGCCCACCGGGGAGACGGTGTACTTCCTGGCCTCCGTGGTGGTCCTGTACAACGTGGACGAGCAGCAGCAGAGGCACTACAACCGGACACACCGACGACATCAAATGGTGAGAGGCACGCGCGCACGCAAGCACAAACACACACACACACGCACGCACACATGCATGCAAACACACACATACACGCGCACGCACACACACATGCACACACACACACACACACATTCCTGTGTTTCTGTAGAGTATAGAGAGGATTGATGCTTCATCATAACATTGTTATAATCAGGGGGTTGTCGTGTGTGTGTGCGTGCGTGTGTGTGTGTGTGTGTGTGTGCCCGCATGTGTGTGTGCCCGCATATGTGTGCTCATTATCTTCCTTTTATCGTCCATTTTTCTCCTGCCAAGACACCATGTGTGATGAGTGACAGTGGGGGGGGGGGGGGGGGTTAATGACTGAAGAAGGTGTTTCTTTGATGTGTTATTAACATGCCCTCTCATCTCGTTTCTCACTGGGATCAAGCTATTTCATCATATTATCCCTCTCTGGGTTTGGTTCATGTTGGTTTTTATCCTTTCCCACCAGCCTGGCCGTTCATCCGGACAAAATCACCATAGCAACCGGCCAGGTAGCGGGAACTTCCTGCGACGGCAAAGTAAGTGATTCGTTCCGATACATTTACCACCTCAGCGTCTCACATGAATCAATGTAATGAGGTGGTATGATCCAAGTATTGATAGCTAACCATGTTTATCCGTAATATTTCATAGAATATTTGATATTTCAGCGCTGATTTA
>JAXIVH010000014.1:8771077-8778577 GCA_036785325.1 Urophycis tenuis | reverse complement strand
GATGGATGATGGTGGAAGGGTTTGTTAAGGTGGTGAACGAGGCCAACGGGGTAGAAGGTGTTTACCTCAGTGGGGTTTGTGCTGAACATGGTTTAGTGTGTGATAGAAGGCTGTTGTTGTTAATGTGCTCATGAGCTGATTGAATGTCACATCCCTTTGTCAAATGACAAAGGGATGTGACATTTAAATTATCATCAATGAATGTTCATTACATACTCGATAAATAAAACTCGATTAAAATAAGCAATGATGTTTTATGTCGCCATGATGCTATCAGGATGACTGTATTGTACATGAATACTATGTGTTAACTTTGATGTGCGGTAGTTATTCACATTACATGAACTATGGAAAACACAGTGTATACAAGAACAAACAAGCAGAACAGAAATCGATGTGAAAACGGCGATCCATCTGCAGAATGGTTATTAAGTGATGCTCCTCCATCACCCCCTCTCTCTATCAGGTGCCAGAGTTGTTCGGCCCGATCCGAACCATAGCTGAGGGCCGGGGGGAGAGTGTGCTCATCGGAACCACCAAGAACTTTGTTTTACAAGGCAGCCTGGACGGGGAATTCACACCCATAACACAGGTGTGTTCTGCCCCCCTCCCCCCTGCCCATCGCTACGGCAACATGATCACCATCACCACTGAAGCTTTGACATGATCACAGCCTTTCCTATGGCTTGCTACTGCAGACACACGCGCTATGGTTTGTAATGAAAGAAACGATATTGACATAGTCCGTGTTACTGTCTCCAGGGCCATACTGATGAGCTATGGGGCTTGGCGGTCCATCCCTGCAAGTCCATCTTCCTGACCTGTGGCTATGACAAGCAAGTCACCCTATGGGAGTCCCGCACCCATCAGCCCATCTGGACCAAGCATATGGACGTAAGCATAGTCAACACTGCCCTCTGTGGGAAAACATGAGCATCGCACCAAGTACAATTCAGGTTTTGGTAGTGTGACAGTCTTTCCTGTCTGAGTGTTTTCAAAATATGTTTGCGTGTTTTCCTTTTCATTTAAATGGCTGGATCAATTATGTTCCTCCTTCTGTGTTCTTGTCAGGAATCTGCCCAATCAGCTTGCTTCCACCCATCTGGAGGGGTTGTTGCCGTGGGAACACACACTGGCAGGTAATGAACTCCAGTGAGACAAGTTGGCAACAACAACAGCCTGACTACCAAAATCACAGTCATCATCACACATTACACATTAGAATACTTCAATATTTGAATAAAGAATAATCATTTAAACTGCAGAATTCATGTGGTAATATTTTACTCAATGAGTAAAGCTGTCTTGCCCTTACAGGTGGCTGGTCCTGGACACGGACTCTAAAGATCTGGTTACAGTCCACACAGACGGGAGTGAGCAGCTCTCTGTAATGTGTTACGGACCAGGTTTGTCAAACTTATGAAACCCTTTGGCTAACATATCATTTCCACCTATCATTTAACTATGGAAAAAGATCCAACATATCAATGACCTTACATTCACATCTCCGCGTGTCCTTTTATCTAGATGGAAACTTCCTGGCCATTGGCTCCCATGACAACTACATCTATATCTACGCTGTGGCAGAAAATGGCAGGAAGTACGGCCGGGTTGGGAAGTGCTCGGTGAGCATCTTTATTTATAGTCCCCATTTAACAGCTCCGTTGCGTATTTGATGTCCCCTCACCAGTAACGACAACTTTATATTTAGGTTCCCTCACACCCCTTAGATTTGGTTCCTTTGGCTCCGCCCCCATCCACCCCATGTGCCCTCTTCTCAGTATTTGTGCTAATAATAATGAAATAAAATAAAGACATTAAAGATGCATTCTCTGTTCAAGTCATACACATGTGTCTCTGTGTGTGTGTGTGTGTGTGTGTGTGTGTGTGTGTGTGTGTGTGTGTGTGTGTGTGTGTGTGTGTGTGTGTGTGTCTGTGTGTGTGTGTGTGTGTGTGTGTGTGTGTGTGTGTGTGTGTGTGTGTGTGTGTGTGTGTGTGTGTGTGTGTGACTCGTGAAATGAGGCATGGTAATTACGTTTGTTTCCCCCTCCCAGGGTCACTCTAGCTTCATCACCCATCTGGACTGGTCTCTAGACTCCCAGTACCTGGTGTCCAACTCTGGAGACTACGAGATACTCTACTGTAAGCAGCGGTTGCCGTCTTCACACACACACACAGACCGACTAGAAAACAATTAAATTCAGCCGTTCGGAATTTGTTTCTGTCTTCAACACCAGCGTTTGATTATTTGTATGCGTGTTTCCAAAGGGATCCCATCTGTGTGTAAGCAAGTGGTGAGTGTGGAGACCACCCGAGACATTCTCTGGGCAACCAACACATGCTCCCTGGGCTTCGAGGTCTTTGGTAAGTAACATGCTCCTACTCTCTCTCTCTCTCTCTCTCTCTCTCTCTCTCTCTCTCTCTCTCTCTCTCTCTCTCTCTCTCTCTCTCTCTCTCTCTCTCTCTCTCTCTCTCTCTCTCTCTCTCGCTGACTCACTCACCAGGTTTGTAGTACTCGAGTCCGGTCTTGGACTCGAGTCCAGACTCAAGACGTTTTTTCTATGGTCTCGGACTTGTCTCGGACTTGCTGGTATTTGGACTTGGACTTGTCTCGGTCTCTGCTACTGGTCTTGCCAAATATTGTTTTTGGTCTCGACCAAGTCTAGGTGTCTTTATTATGTTCAGAACACTGGCCACTTGATAACCAATCACACAGTAGTCTTTAGTAGTCATAAAGTTTGCGCGCCCTGCATCTGCGTGCCCAACTAACATAACGTCATTGTCATTCATTTTCATTGATTCACACACACTGACAAACAAATATCCACCAATTCTGCCATAATAAAATACGGCTTGTTTTTTCTGTCCTGGACTCGGTCTTGACTCAGACTCAAATATTTTTGGACTCGATCTTGTCTTGGACTCCAACCTCTTTGCACTCGGTCTTGACTTGTTCTCGACCAGTCCTGGTCTTGGACTTGTCTTGGACCCGACAAAGGTGGTCTTGACTACAGCCCTGTCACTCACTCACTCACTCACTCACTCACTCACTCACTCACTCACTCACTCACTCACTCACTCACTCACTCACTCACTCACTCACTCACTCACTCACTCACTCACTCACTCACTCACTCTCTCACTCACTCACTCACTCACTCACTCACTCACTCACTCACTCACTCACTCACTCACTCACTCACTCACTCACTCACTCACTCACTCACTCACTCACTCACTCTGTCTCCTGCCGGACTCTCATCTCTGCCTGACTGTGTTGTGTTCCTCAGGGCTGTGGCCCGACGGCTCAGATGGGACTGATATCAACGCGGTGTGCAGCTCCAACGACAAGAGCCTGCTGGCTTCCGGGGACGACTTCGGGAAGGTCCACCTCTTCTCGTTCCCGTGCTCACAGTTCAGGGTAAGAGACCCACACTGCGGTGGTTACCGGAGATGCAAGCCGCCATCTGCCAGCGGCTGTTATCCAACACCACTTTACAAGCCTGGCTGAAAATGATCACAGCATACAATCAATGATGGAGAAACTGCCGCATGACCACCGAGGTTCCTGAGTGCAAAGTAGCGTTAGGATGAATCTAAGAATAGGAACACAGTACATTCTGACTTCAACAACGAATTCAATTCAACAACTACAGTAGCAAAAAATGTTGAAATATAAATACTCATCTTATCATCATTATAGATCATTTTCACATAGCAAAGGTCATGTTACTGACAGATGAATGATACAGAAGGTTGACTGACTACATTTTTGCTCTAACACACTGATGGACTTTGTTTTGCCCCCCCCCCCCCCCTCCCAGGCACCCAGTCATGCTTATGGTGGCCACAGCAGTCACGTGACCAATGTGAACTTCCTGCATGACGACAGCGTCCTGGTGTCCACGGGTGGGAAGGACATGAGCGTGATGCAATGGAGGATAGTCTGACGCCTGGGGGGGGGAACACCTGGGACCACCGCCTCCCCACCATCACTGGGCCTGCTTCTCACGCCTGGGAATCGAGGAGCATAATATCTGAACTGCACTAAAAGCCTACCAAACCAAACCCAAACCGAGACGAGACACACACCGACGGACGGAGCATGACTGAAGCGGGCCGCTGAGCTGCGTTGAGCTGAGCCCGGCACTGAGTTGAGACGATGTGAAGTGAAGTGACTGAGAGGCGCAGAACAAGACTAGACAATTGTGACTTGAAAAAAAAAAACGACAAAAAAACAAACAAAACAAACCTTGGCGTGTCTGAGGTTTCCGCTAAAGAACAAATCTGTTGGGACGTGTCGCGTTGCTTTAAAAGTCCAGAAATAAAATAAACACAAAACACATTGCTTCACTTTTGCCGTTCACTCTAAATGCTAAATATTTATTTTAACAGTACTGTTAAAGGTGATGTGTAACAAGTCATGAATAGAATTGCAACATGAGAATTCACTGGTTGCTCTCCAACTAGCCAACAAAACCAAAGGCTCAGTGATAACATTTAGCTATTTTATTTAGTGTATCCTGTTGTATGTTTTGAACTAAATAACTTTCTCTATTATTGTTCCCAATCAATGGTTTAATATTGAGCACATTGGAACTACAACGTGCAGAACAAAGCGATTTTGAATTATTTTGTATTTAACAACTCAGGAAAGCACTTAAGGAAGTTTAAGATTCTCTTGTTATAGCCTTTTCTTCTCCCAGGTACACCAATCAACCATGGTAAAACACTAACCAACATTCATTCATATGTACACGGTCCAAGCCTCTGAAATAGATCTGCTCAAAACACATTTTGATGGCGACAATAAGTAAAATATAAATATTATAATTGTAATCATTAGGAATAACTAAGAATAGATTCTGTACTAGATATACCACTTCATGCAATTCCCATGTGTATGGCACTGTAATAAGGACAGATTGGTTTGGCAGTCTGCAGCATCACATGGTACGGTGCAGGGGTTTTAATCCAGACACGTTTTTCCAAGTAGCACAGCGTCATGGGTAATAACAGAACAACGTGCCTTCCTCGACTGTAATCTGGACGTGTCACAACTGGTTGTGCTTCCTAATTGAATAACCGGACAGGCATCTTTGAGTTGAAATGACACCGGTCACGACCTAAACTGCCAATTTATTTTGTCATGAGTCTGATGTTGCGGGAAAGAAGCGAGGCGCGGGTCTACCGTGCCTCAGGCGTTCAACATGTATAAATAGACTGAAAGGCTTTAAAGTTGATATCGTTGAGCGGTGAAGATGTACTGTTTGAAAAGTAACGTGTAACATGCATGAGGTTTGTTTGGTACTGTCTAATGTTTCTTTAGGGTTTTTTTTTTACCGGGCACTTGAATCGCCTCAAAGGCAGACATGCGGAGGCAGAGGAAAAACTAAACCAAGCGCCTATTAAGTTGTTCTGTAACTTGATATTGTCTATTGTTCCCAAATCACGTTTTCTACCTGCAGGCGTGTCATGGCCTGGATGATGAGTGAGCAGATGACCGTTGCACTGTAACTGTTTACTTCTGGTGTGCTCTTCCCTCGTCCATTCTCAGCTAACAACAGCATCACAGAAAACATAGGGAAACCTAGAGGTTTGTAACTGGAAAAAAAACACACACTGCTTAAAATGCTTCCATTACCAAACATGACTTATTCACACAATGAACATGCAAATAAACAAGCGCTAATTAAAGGTTGTTGTACTATGTAGTATGTTCTGTGTGCCCTCGTCAACCACATCTATACAACTGACGTGATAGCAAGATCACAGACATGTGAATAAACCTGATTTCTGATTGAAGTTTTATAAAAATAAAAAGTTTTTTTTTACCATAGTTAGTATGAATAACAAATGCATTTTATTTTTTTCTAATTAAGTTGAATTATGTTGACAAAAATCCCTACAGGAAATCAAAGAGTATAAATTTGTCTACAGTTTAGCTAAATGTAAATAGTAGGCCTACTTAATTTCCATCCATCCATTATCGTAACCGCTTATCCTCTACGAGGGTCGCGGGGGGGCTGGAGCCAATCCCAGCTGCAACGGGCGAGAGGCGGGGTACACCCTGGACAGGTCGCCAGCCTATCACAGGGCTAACATACATAGACAAACAACCATTCACACTCACATACACACCTATGGTAAATGTAAATCTACTACACTATGTGATTATTGTAAAACATTGGGCTATCGCCAAGGCGAGCATTTTATGAAGAAACTTGTCAGTGTTTTCATTCTACTAAGAACAAACGCGCGCGCGTTGCCTGAAGCGTGTGCGCGCGGAGAGGGCGGGGACGGCGCAGAGGCTGCAATTATACATCTCGTCCGCAGGTGGGCAGCATCGAGCCAACGTGTGCATCCTTCACCCGCTGCCTGCCGTACATTATCAAATCTCCACCTCACCAAAACACTCGAATGGGAAGAAAATATTCCATCAGGGAGGCGGCGGCTAACAACCACAATTCATCGTTTTTTTGCCAACCACGAACATCGTCTGAAGATGGAAGTGAGAACTATCAACACATGTGGAGAGAGACAACGGAGCACAAAGAAGAGGGGAGACAACGCTTGTATTCTCTCATAGCGTCTCGACATGCCCGATAGTCCATAATATCCTATAGGGACGCAATAGGACACAAGGTGTAGGCCATTGCATTGTCTGACTGGTGTGCTACCTGCCACAGCGACCGTATCCTACTTTCTTTTTTGGGGGGAGAAAACGAAGAAGATTGCCGGGGACGTGATCCCGGGTTTCATGTCATCTACCATTGACTAGAAGACGAGAACATGAGGTAAGCAGCGACTAGCAGCACGCGCTCGCCTGGACCGCTCGCGTCATGACGGAGCGCAAATAGAGCCGCTTCATAAAAGCATCGGCCATCATCAGCCTTTATTTTATTCCGCCGTTTAAATACTTTACACAGAGCAGAACGGGGCGTTGGGTACCTCTTATTGCAGTTATGTAGGCGATAGTTTTTTTGGGGGGGGATAACGGTTTATTTATCTTCCATTAGGATAACATTTTGATTTGAGGCCCACCCACCGACCTTCTGATGAATGGAATACTCATGAATTAGCTTTCTGAACTATTCCTCTATCGGTAAACCTAAAAAAAAATCACACACATTTATAAGGGTAATTAGGACCCATTGTCGTTTGTGGTCACGCCCATTTCATTGAATGCAGGGTTAAGGAAGACCAATGTTGTCATGGGAACGTCAGCATCGCCTCCCTATACGCCATATGCTGTATGTGCTAAAAGAAAATTGTTACGTTGAATTGTACGGAGTTGTTTGCGTTTGCAGACACAGGAAACGAATTGATTGACGGGTCACAGCACATGGTTGAGGCTTTCTCTGCATATCCAGGGAAGGGTGGTATTTATTCTTGCGGTTGCCGGGCAGGTTACCTCTAACATGCACCCCCGCGCGCGCCCGCACTGACACCAAGAGCAAATCGCACATCAATTGATCCTCTGACTCCTACATAAACACA
>JAXIVH010000014.1:8746077-8763577 GCA_036785325.1 Urophycis tenuis | reverse complement strand
CATTTTGGTGGGAGACTGCAGCCCCAGTGTGTGTGTGTGTGTCTGTGTGTGTGTGGGTGTGTGTGCGCGTGCATGCGTGTGTGCAATAGAGTTTGTGCATGCCGACATGTACAGTTCAAATCTATTCAGTGAACTTCACCAATATATCACTATTGGTGGCCCATGAAAATGACAGGATGCTTTTGGTGGAGCTGCTGCAGCTGGTTGCCCTAGACCGTTTGGGAGGGATGGCTGATAAATATAGCATGATGTGTGAAGCCTTTGCCCAGCGCTGCGTTATTATTATATTCTAAACATGCAGAGCTCCGTGTTTTGTGTATGCTTTGAATAGGCAGCCTGGACGACAGCTCCTTTACATGTTTTATTCACTACAATCTCAACAAGAGTGTGGCTCCTGGCTAAAACCATAACCTCTCGGTCCACTGCCCGTCTCTACCGGCAGTCTCTCACTCACTCACTCACTCACTCACTCTCATTCACTCTCTACAACTCTGTCTCTCTCTACAACGCTGTCTGTCTGTCTGTCTCTCTCTCTCTTTCACTCTCTCCCTCTCTCCCACTCTCTCTCTCTCGCTACAACTCTTTGTCCCTCTCTCCCTTTTCCTCTCAGTCTGAGGGCTTTAAGGTCAACTGACCTGGATAGCCAACAGTCGAAGGACAATGAGGGTTTATCTTTACATTATGGAGAATATATTTGTGAAGCCAGCTGGGCCAGCTGCCTCCTGGTCTTTATCCCGCTCCATTAGAGCCGTACAGTCACAGACTTCTACATCATCATGTACTTTGCACTTGACTCTCAAATGTGCCGTGTTCAGGAAATGTCCCGTAAAACATGTAAAAGTGTTTTAGCGAGTGAGTAAAAGTAAATTCCTTTCAGATGTTTCGCATGGGTAATAAAGTGAAATAGTAGAAAATATGGCTTGAATTATGTTAAGCATTAAAACAGTATCACATATTTATGTTACTACCTCGTAATGGAATGTTTTGTAAATTAAGTAATTTAACTTCAGACGTTTTACGTAAGACGTTGGGAAAATTCCTTTTAAAACATAGTGACTACAAATTAGCCTTTTCTGAAAAGCACCTTAGGTGAAAAATTATAACCCATTAAACATTTGAGGTGACATTTTGGTGCTTTATTCAAGTGTGGTAATAGACTGCTCATAGACTTCTCACCGGGGTGGCAGCGTGAGTGTAAACCTGAATCCAAAGGAAAAGCAATCAAAGGGGAACTCAAGGTAGAATATAGGTCAACCTTTGTTTCGGAGATGACTTGATGACGTCACACACAGTCTACAAAGGCATTGGATCAGGCTTTTTGCACACCGCACGCAGGACATTTAGCTGAGAACATAAGCACTTCAATGGCGACGCTATTAATGCCATTAGGAGGACCTATACCGTGGCTCTCCCAGCCTGGTCTCTTGCCCATTCAGGACTACAGTCTGACCTGTTCAGTGTTCTTCTTCTACTGTATTTTCTGTGTTTATCTGATAGGCGGCAGAAAGCCTCACATAGAGCACAGTTCTATCCTGGAAAAAGTGACTCAGTCTTTAAGGTCAGAGTTTAAGTGGTATAGGATGAGGGTGTATTATATAAAATGTGAGCTGTATCTATGGCTCTTTCAAGCTTTCAATGCTCCCAAGTTTTAAAGTTGTTTGAACAGTGGCTGACATTGTATGTATGTACATTTTCCGAGCATTTCTGAAATCGCCTCATTCCATGATGCTACTGTGACTTGTCTCTGGTGAGAACGCATGAGGCGTACGTGCGGTCTGCCCTTCATGCTTTTCTTTGCGGCCTGGTCACGAAGCGGGTCACGGCCGTTTACAAGCACCCTGCGTTCGCGCCATTTCCGCGTACGGGTGGTGTGAACAAACGCCGCACTGTTGTGATAAAAGGAATAAAGTGCTTCTCCTCCGAGCCTCGTGGCCACAGGGCCACATCACAAGAGCAGGCGGCACTGAAGCCCCTCGCTGTGCGCCACAGCATCACACTGCCGTCTTGTTGTGAGGGCAGAGGCGGTCGCCTCCCTGCCCTGTAACCGCGCTTAGTTTCCCCCCGCGCTGTTTTTAGTCTCTCTCTCTCCGCCGGTCTGCCCTGGCTTGCGCTGCCTCTGAACTGTGCTTTCCCCATGGAGCTGATTAGCGGGCTGGTAAGAGAGTTAAATCCGAGTTCATCTAGATTTAAGACTAGTGAGGTAATGATGTGCCTGCCAGGCTCGGCCTCTAATCCAGGTAGAGTCACAAAGACCCGTGCCCCCCTGACACACACACACACACACACACATGCACGCACACACACATATGCACAGGGACACGCACAAACGCTGTCACGCTGTGACGTACTCACACACACACTGGCAGCCCACACACAAACAGCCCACACACACACACACTTTTGGCTCAGCTTTGCCCCAAAACTCCTTGTAAACCCCCATGTAAATTAAGAGTATAATCTATGTGTGTTTAGTGTTCATTTGGGTGTTTGCAAGTGTACATATTTGCACACGCAGCTACGTAACGAAATCCAGCTAAAAATAACTGGTTATTTTTGGACATGTACATTATACGGTGATCCCATTTCCTGAGCGGAACAGGAAGTTGGTATTACAGGGCAAAATCGGGAAGAGTTATATACGTTGTTCTGGCTGAAACTTGTACGACTCAAAGCAAACATGGTATATTGTAAGTGTATTTATTCACGTGCATTTATGGCGCACTTAACATGTGTGCCATAAATACTGTTTGCTATGTAGATAAAGGGATAGCTCTTTTTTCTTTTAAGCCAGGTTTCATGCGTTTTATGACTTCATTCATCAAGACAGTTTGTCATCATCACAAGCTTTGTCTTGATTTATGTTGGTCGGTTGTTCCAACAGTATGCAGACGCACGCCGGTCTCTGTTGACACGGCAACTCTGCATGGCCTGTTGTGCGCAGCACTGTGTTTCCCTGGCTGTTATACTTACCAACATGACTGTGAGTAAGCCAGCCGTAGTGGGGCGCCTGCCACTGCACCAGAAATAGTAAACAATTACCGTGGCAACAGGAGCCTGCCACCCCGGGGTGCCATCTATAGAGCCGTCATGGCACCCTGCAGCACTATCATTACCAGACCTCGCCCCTGGTGCCACGCAGTCCAGGCTCTTCTGAACACCACTCAGCCAAAGAGCATTTACACAGTGGGAGTTATTTCAATTCCAACATTCAATCCCATACCAATATTTCAATATATCAAAGTCAGAATTTATGAGTCATTCACTTGGTTTTTCGTTGATCTACAATTATCTTGTGTGTATTGTAATGGTGAAATGATATATGTATCATGATATGTGAGCACAGCTGAAACGACACTTAAGTGTTTTTCCTCAAAGAACGTACTGTTGTTGGCCAACATATTTTACCTCAGAGACGCATGCCTAGCCTCTTCTGTGGCTCATAGGGCTCTCTGAAATATGTATTCTGTGTATATATACATGTATATATATATATATATATATATATATATATATATATATATATATAGTTTATTAGCATATAGGCATTGCCAAGAGATATACAATTGAATTCCATGGAGTAAACCAAGTATAACTTACAACAATGTACACATACACACACTAGTTATGTATCAGGTCAAAACATGACCCCCAAGCCCTACGGATTTTGCTAATGGATTTTGCTGATGGAGAAACCACACTGTGTGTGTGTGTGTGTGTGTGTGTGTGTGTGTGTGTGTGTGTGTGTGTGTGTGTGTGTGTGTGTGTGTGTGTGTGTGTGTGTGTGTGTGTGTGTGTGTGTGTGTGTGTGGTGCCTTTTGCGGAATGGCAGTGTATGTATGTGGCCTCCTTTCTACTGCTGGCCTACAAGCCTGGTACTACACAGGAAAGTGCTCAGCGTGGCAAAATGCTTCCTCGGGTCTTCTCTCCTCTGCTGTGGATCCTTCCTCACACTCCTTTTCCTAACCCATATTTTCACTCTCTGGCTCAGCCCGGGCTGCTAGCCGCATCACACCAGCCCTGTTCAATCTCAGCCAATCATTACAACCGCAACATGCCAGGGTCAGATAGACTACTACGTAGTGAAATCAATCCTCCCTTGAAATTGTCAACGCTGCCTCCAATATATTGATTATATAGCCGTTCTTTTTGTTGACCTATCTCCAATTTCTTCTGCATGCTGTTGTTTTTTTTATACTATTGTCATTCTAATGATGTTGGCAATTATTGAATCCATTTAACAGGCTTTTGTATATGTTAAAGGTACTATGTGTAAGAGTCAGACATGCCTTCTCATTATGGCCCCTTTGGTTGGTAAGTGAACTGATAATAATGATGATGATAAATGTTGTGCAAATGTAATGGGGATGAAAGAACTGCCATGTTTGCCATTATCCACGCTTAGACACCACAGGCTGTTCTGTGCAATGGATTGAGTCGGGGAAGATCATATATTTTATGTTAAATTACAACGTGTTGATGTAATGGTAAGTTAAAGTCATTTGTGCATGTAAAAATCCTACAAATAGTCCCTCTAATGCATGGCAATTTGTTTTCACTCACCTCTTGTTTTGGGCTATTATAGCCTGATGATATTGAACACACATTCATTTGAGAACTATATGGCAGAAATAATATCCTGTTAGCCCTGCAGCTCTTAAAGCTTCAATATTACGATGGAACAGCGATAACCCATAAGATTAGCAGAAGTTTGTGTGTAATTATGTGTGCATGTCTCATGAGGTTGTAACCTACAATATTTCCTCTTTTATTCATGAGGAGGGCAGTGAGGGAGCTATTCATGCATTTTTAAACACATCTATACAGTCCTCTACAGGAAAGAGATGCCAGTGAAAACATGACGATGATATTATCCAATTGTATTTTTTTTGTATTTTTTTTTGCTTTCTTATTTGGCCGAAAGGATGAGTCAAACCACTCTTCTGGCCGGTCTCCGCTTGTCCTACCATGATACCATGCTATAGCCTGACCTTCATACCATGATACCATCATACCATGATACCATGCTATAGGCTGACCTTCATACCATGATACCATCATACCATGATACCATAGCCTGACCTTCATACCATGATACCATTCTATAGCCTGACCTTCATACCATGATACCATTCTATAGGCTGACCTTCATACCATGATACCATGCTATAGCCTGACCTTCATACCATGATACCATTCTATAGGCTGACCTTCATACCATGAACAAGGCTATAGGCTGAGCATAATACCATGATACCATGCTATAGGTTGACCTTTGCGTTCACACTGTACGTCCCACGCTGTGTCCTGACTGCAAGCCAGTCGTCACCCACGGTTTGCAGAACCTCCCCCCCCCACTCCCGCTGCCTCTCTCTCCCCCCCCCCTGCCGTCTCTCCCTCCTCCCCCCTGCCGTCTCCCTCTCCTCCCCTCCTCTGTGCCCGGATGCTGTTTTGGCTCTCCATCCACCATCCAGCGGGCTCAGCCTGTCAGGCCTCCGCTATGCAGGCCTTGGGCCCCGGGTTTTATTAGCAGACGCAGCTGTCAGGTGGTTATTACGTGGCTTACATGCCCTCTGTCCACCTTCTCAGGTGGCATTCAGACACCCCGCCCGTACCCGTGGAAATGGTATCACTCTTACTTTTCTGCCCTGGTGTTCAGATTTAAACGCTGTTTATTGTTTTTATCCCTATTTGAGCCTCCGAAGACACACTGAGCGCTTTTGACGCGACCGGAACCTGGATGCGCGCGGCAGGCGTGTCAATGGTGCGCCCAGTGGCATTTCATCTCACGGAGGCGAGCTCTGCTTGTCTCAGGCCAAACCTAAGGAGGCGCTCAGATGCAGAAAGGAAAATGTCTGTAGCGCTGCGTTCAGGCACAGACCGAGGGCCACAGGGATGATGAAGTGCACTCTACATCTCGTGATGTGTTGAATAAGCAATGTCAGTGGAGGAGGATCAGGCGTGTGCCTCACTTCTAACGGCTCTCCCTGATGGCGGAGCGAAACGCTCAGCCTGGCAGCTGGGCCATGCTAGCTCTCTAGCCCCCCAAACATGTCCAGAAATAGGGCTTGTTTTAGTAACTCTGTACCCCCAAACTAGTCCAGTAATAGGGCTTGTTTTGGTCGCTCTGTACCCCCAAACCGGTCCAGAAATAGGGCTTGTTTTTGTAAGAAGATCCATCATAGAGTGTGGTGACGCCGGACGGACGAAGGACTCGCTGCTGAAGATCTGTGTCATGTGGTTTTGGAGACTTTGGAACTGAAGTTCCCATCGTAGTTACTCATCGAACAATAGGACCGTAGCGGTTTGAAACAGGACTCTTTTTCTCTGAAATACGAGAAAATAATAGCGATAAATTCTTCAAATGACAACCGAGAAGAAATTGATTTTGAATCCTCTCAGCTTTCAGTCAGATGATATGTCGACAATACGCTGTTCCTGTTTCAGGCAGCAGACCAGGGTAACAATATGCATCCAGTACCATAGGCCAAACACTTCCCATTCCTTTTACTTTAGTTCAGCGACATTTCTCAGGCTTCCTTTAAATTAATCTTGGATTGAATCATGAAGTCCCACGCCTTAACAGGCATGCAGCCTCCATGCAGAAGGATCATGTTTGAGACATGACTCCTGGATTAGTTGCTCGGTTCTTGGATAGATTTTTCTCTCTACTTTTCCATTCTCGATCGCCGAGTATGCCTCAGGAATGCTAGGATGGGTTTCTATTTCACAGTGTCCACGTACACAGTAGTCGAGTCTGCAAGGTTGTTTAAGGTTGTTTTGCAATGTTCAATAGCGGACCAACATCCTGGTGTCGTTGTATTAAACAGCAGACAAAGCGTCTGCTACATGTAAATGTAAGTCTTAAATGACATCATGTGGCCTTTGGAAGAGAACATTTGATTGCATGTGGAAAACGTGGTCATAATTTGCCTCTATGACCAGTTGAATAGAACTGATACTGTTGGGGAAAGGAAAGTCCAATAGGAGCCTGACTTACTCCATAAAAGTTATTCCAGGCTGTCGGGGATAATAAGGCGTTACAAGAAACCATATGACTTGGAAGTGGCCACTTGAGATGTGTTTGAAATGCATGGAAACGCATGTAGCTGCAGGGTGGTGACGACAATGGTGAACCCTGTCAACGAAACCCAACGCTCTGCCAGCAGCATAGTGCGTTTGTCATCCCAACGTATGTTTTTGTCCCACCGTTTCCAACATGCATGTATGCTGCGTGCCCAATCACCCATTGCTCTGTGAGCAATAGCATTCAATAGAACATGAACAGGGCGTGGTGCCATGGGTCGCCAATTACCCGGGGTTGTGAAAGACCGCTCACCGGGATCACTGGTAGCTTGGGACCAAGCTCTGGGTCAGACCAGGGGGCTACCAGGCGGCCCTTAACTACAGGGAGGGGGCGACACACACAGAGACAGGAGGAGGAGAGAGAGAGAGAGGTCCAAAGGCACAGAGGTCACGTGGGATCATTTGAATGTTACTAGTGTCCTCTGGGCCTTGGAAACAGCTCCCCGCTCCCCCCGTGACCCGTCTGGAAGACTGATGATGCCCCTGATTTACTGCCCGGGTTCAGCGCTCTCCGTAGCATTCATATCCTCACAGTGTTCCTGTAGAACCATTGTGAGGCCGGTGTCTGACGTGCAGATGGCCCTCCTGATCAGCTGACGATAACTGTCAGTCGGGTTTATTTTTGACCCTGAATCTTTCACATTTCTGAACAGCAAATATAAAGATAGAACGCCAGACCTTGTTGACAGACACCGGGTCGCTATGATGTGACCAACAACTGTATAAATAACTGACGTATCACACACACACACACACTCACACACACACATACACACTCACACACTCACACACTCACACGCTCCCACAACACCAACCGACCGTCACCATGCTAGCATACCTCGGCAGACCTCTGAGAGTCGATAAGCCGCTCCGACCGTCACGTCCCGGCGCTGACGAGGCCCAGACGTGCGCCTTTGCCGGCTGAATGTGCGCCAGGCTTTAGGGCCTCGCTGACAGGGTGCTTGACCCCCCCCCCCCCCCCCCCCCTCTCCGTGGCGTGAAAGGTGCAAATGAGCACAGCGCTTCGCGGCTTCCACAAAGCAGACCTTCTGTTTGCCAAAAACCTTGTTGACCGCCCAGCGCCTGCCGGCCCTCCAGGAAACACATTGCCTCCTGGCTAAATCCTGACGGAGCCGCATCTCTAACACATTGTGGTCTATTCATTCACGTGGTCTCTGAACTGCGTTTGTTGGGAGTATAATTGCATCTTTGAAGTACTCATTTGTGATGAACTTGGTTAATCGCAGAAGAACTAAAGCCTGTAATCGAGTGTCCAAAATTATCTCGTCTTGTTCACGGGGGGAAGATTTCCCTTTGTAGTTATTTGTAGAAGTGACATTGGGGTGTGTTTGTTTGTGTGTGTGTGTGTGCGTGTGCGTGTGCATGCGAGCATGTGTGTGTGTGTCTGTCTGCACTTTTCAACATTTAGCCGGCAATCGGTTTGTTGATGAGACACTTGATAACATACCATGTGATTACACACCATGTCATTACCCAGAAGGTCCACACACACCCATGGGCTCACTGTGTCTCAGAACATTCAGCGGCGTGGAACTTGAATGCCACCACATGGGTGCCACCAGGCCACACCAAAGGCTCGCAGGGAAAGGGGCGTGGCCTGGGCCGAAGTGGAGGGTTCTGTCAGGAGGCTTGTTTCGAGGGTTCCAAAATGGCTGCCCCACCCACTCATTGGGTACTGGCTGTCATATTCCTATAGTGGAAACATTATTATTATTCCTCAAAGGTCTCAGTTCTGGTGGTTGAATGAAAAAGAGGCGCAACTCCTCTCTCTACCCACAAGCGAACCCGCTAATTATGTGGTGCTTAGGGTCCTGCGAATCCATTTCACCTATTATTGGAAATATTGTTTTATTCATGAACCTTCATGAGGTCTACTAGAAATGATGTGGTCCCTATATTGCCCCATAAACTAAACAGCTAATTACACACATAGTAGTCCAGTACAAGTGTTGTGATCACATCCATGTGGTTGCTACAAACTGTATTCATCTATATCTGTTGAACACACAGAATATAAACCATACAGGTACAAGGAGTCTAACATCACATTCGTCTAAACCTTTGAGGGGCTGGCTACACTAGAGGTCATGGCGTCATTTTCTCCATTACTGGCCTTCAAGCCAAGAAGGTACTAGGTTCGATCCCCAAGTCCTACGTGTAGTAGGTATCCCTGTGTAAGCGCCCTATAACCCCAACGTGCTCCTCGATGACATTGTGACCGACTCCGCTGTGGATCACAGCCTCTGCCCCACCGCCCAGTGTTCACCATGTCCCCCTGAACCCCCCGTTTCTCCATGTCCCCCTGAACCCCCCGTTTCTCCATGTCCCCCTGAACCCCCCTGTGTCTCCATGTCCCCCTGAACCCCCCTGTGTCTCCATGTCCCCCTGAACCCCCCGTTTCTCCATGTCCCCCTGAACCCCCCTGTGTCTCCATGTCCCCCTGAACCCCCCTGTGTCTCCATGTCCCCCTGAACCCCCCTGTGTCTCCATGTCCTCCTGAACCCCCCTGTGTCTCCATGTCCCCCTGAACCCCCCTGTGTCTCCATGTCCCCCTGAACCCCCCTGTGTCTCCATGTCCTCCTGAACCCCCCTGTTTCTCCATGTCCCCCTGAACCCCCCTGTTTCTCCATGTCCCCCTGAACCCCCCTGTGTCTCCATGTCCCCCTGAACCCCCCTGTGTCTCCATGTCCCCCTGACCCCCCCTGTGTCTCCATGTCCTCCTGAACCCCACTGTGTCTCCATGTCCTCCTGAACCCCCCTGTGTCTCGTCCTCTCCCCAGTGAGCAGAGCATCTGCCAGGCGCGGGCCTCCGTCATGGTGTACGACGACGCCAGCAAGAAGTGGGTCCCCATCAAGCCCGGCCAGCAGGGCTTCAGCCGCATCAACATCTACCACAACACCACCAACAACACCTTCAGGGTGGTGGGCGTCAAGCTGCAGGACCAGCAGGTAGGCGCGGTCCAGGCCCGGCCCCGTATGGATGTGTCGGCTTGTCTCGGTGGTTCTGTGCTGAATGCTCGCTCGGAGCCAAATTTCAGCCACCGAGAACGGAGGTCTTTTGAAAAAAAGCGCTGTTCTCGGGCTGCCGTAAGGACAGACATTTCAGAGGGTGATGTGTCATTGCAGTGTTGGTATGCATTTTTGTTATGTCTGTGGATGGAAGAATGGACTGAACATTGTTGACACAAAAACTGCATTTTTCCATTTAAACAAATGCTTACGCACACTGCTTACATGGCCTAAAGGTGGCTGCAAGGACTCTTTGGAGTACATTAAATTTGACTGAATTTGATTAACAAAGGAAGACTGCAGGCCTACTTGAGTCTTTAAACAAAGCTGGCAGCCATTTTGAAGCTAGGAAAAAAATTAAGGCAGTGATTCATTTACATTAACATTGCATTCAGTCTTTTAGCAGATGTTTTTATCTTGTATATCTTTTATCTAGCCACTGATAAAAGAAGCTGAGAGCATTCCAAGTGTACAATAAAAATTGGCATAACTACAAATGCTGGATGAGCAAGATGATAAAAAGCATCAGTATAGATGTCTTATCATAGTATTGCATCATTTCATCTCGAAGATAAAAAGATGCTACATCAAACAACATGCATTGTAAATTCAACTCAATGTAAAGGCAACGTAGGTAAAATGCCTTCCCTCAATCACTTATGTCAAGGTGCTGATAAGAGCAAGTGACCTTATCACAAAGTTCTGGTGTAACTGTACAAATAGTATTGCATTATGATCACTTATCTTTAAGTGAAAATGAATATGACATGAATGTGAGTCTTAAGTCTTTGCATCTAAAGTCAAAAAGTCATTCTGTGTCAGGTCAGTGTGGGTGTGAGTTTAAATGAAAAATGAAGACTAACACACATATCGCATGACGACACACGCAGCCTCCATCTTGAGCAGCGGCGCGGTTCATGCCAGCACATGGTCTCATTGTCTTGGCTCTCCTGTGTCTCGGCTTCAGGTGGTCATCAACTACTCCATCGTCAAAGGCCTCAAGTACAACCAGGCCACGCCCACCTTCCACCAGTGGCGGGATGCTCGCCAGGTGTACGGCCTGAACTTCGCCAGCAAGGAGGAGGCCACCACCTTCTCCAACGCCATGCTGTTCGCCCTCAACGTCCTCAGCTCGCCTGACGGCGGTGGAGGTAACCATCTAGAACCATCTAGAACCCGTAACGCGAGGGCCGCCGCCTCGTGTTGCCGCTTGTCCCTCTCTGGTCCCGCCAAAGCTTGATACAGTCGCTAAAGGACCGCCCTCTTGTATCAAAGAGATGGGGCGGCAGTAGTGGATAGAGCGGGTGGACAGAGCAGGTCGTCCACTAACCGTAGGGTCGGTGGTTCGATCCCCTTGATCCCCCTCCTCCACATGTCGAACCCCACAAATGTAGCTTGGACAAAAGTGTCTAAATGCCCCTTTACTTTACTTATGTACATGCAGCCATTCGCTTTCAGGTGTTTTCATGAAGGTCAATGTAGAAATGTAGCTGTGTGTGTTTGTCTAGATGAGTGTACTTTTGTGTAGTGGGTTAGAATCTTAGTGTATGAAGTGCATCTTCAGACTTTGTTATTTTTCTCCATTATATTTTTGGACCACAGAAATAATTAGTGAAGTTTGCAATTGTTACTAGTTTCGGTAAACGTAGGCACCTCGGGGTTCTGAGGCAATCTTCAAAGTATAAACTAGTTCGATCCAAGCAGTTGGGTCATCTGTCTTTCATCAGAGTGTTCTGTTATTTTCTGTTTTGCGTTCCAACATTAAGATTCCATTGTGATTGATGTGCTCTGCTAAATCGATTTCATCCTGAGCTGCGGACCAATATTTACATGATATGTTTGGTCCTCCTCCCTTCTACCGGTGTGTCTTTATGTTCCCGAAGAGATGCACAACAGGACGATTGCTCTAGGTTTACCAAGCATGTGGTTAAAACACATTTTATAAGAGGGACTGAAAGCCATGTTTACAGAGTTTGCGCTCTGTTGCCTGATGTGCGGTTTTGGTTTGGTTGACAGTACAGGTTTTCCATTGCTCATTTACCACCTAGCCTTGCAATCCTAATAGTTGTCGACTGTCTATGTTGCCGACGTGGTACTTGTTCAGAATCTGCAGTTCAAGAAAACACTTAAAAAGACATAGTTTAATGGCATCCTTTTCATCAACTCCAATAAAATAACAAGGGAAGAGTAGTACTTATTATTACAGTGAAGTGAGCTTGACAGTACTGAGAATAATGGTTCTGCTCATTTGTGCTCAATGTGAGACTTAACATTTTGAACAGATTACTAGCTTAAATAACGTTAGCGCAAGTGTTACTGTTTACCTAAATAGTTTACAAGCTAGATAGTATAGTAGTATTGAGGGATCGCCACCCTAGCTACTGCATGTGCAATGTTATTATGTAACTCCCTGCAGGATGCATGTATTTATCCAAGTTGCGTTCTGGTACATCAGTGAGCCTACAGTTGTCAGTGACATGAGCACAAACAAATTCAACATTATTTTACATACAGGAATGGCAAGGCAAATTACTTCTGCCTTCTTTCAAAGACGGCCTATTTGTCAATGGATTTATCTTTCTTTATCTCTGACTATATTGTGTTAATGTTTTTGTGAATTATGATATTGACCTCAAAGTTGGTGCCACAATCACATATTCAAAACATATACAGTATATTTCAAATGGCATGCAATATATTACATTTCACCTTATATTAAAGGCTGTATTTAATGTGGTGAGATATCATTTAACCATGACAATAACATACTAAAGTTTAGAAGCAATGTTTCAGTAAGCTATGTGTAATGATTATCATATACATCAAGTCACAAGTCTCTGCTGCTGAACGACTTAAGCTGTCCCAGCCCCCCCCCCCCCCCCCTCCACACCTGTCACACGCAATTTTCACTCCTGATCCTGTGTGTGGGCAGGCTTGCATGTCAGACTCTAACTCTGTAGGACTATCTGTCAGAAATGGTCAGAGTGAAATAATGTCTTCATTTCAGAATGCAGTATCATAATACCATCTCGGCTGAGCCCTGCTGCCCTCTGGTGGTGATTTGTGCTTGCTGCAGCAGGAGTTTTCCGATTTTCCAAGCAAAGCGGATACTGTGTAGACGACCTCATAAAAAACTTAATTTAATACTGTATGCCATTTTTATGTTGCTTAACCATTGCAGTCGTTGAAGTAAACATAAATGAAGCCAAACAGAGCGATGTCCCACTGGATTATCTGCAGTTGCAGGGGGTGTACGTGGATTGTTACTATAAATTATGTTGGACCGTGACCTCTATCGGAAACTGAACCCAACTTTTAGTTTCCTAAATATTTTCTAATTGGCTTTGGTTACAGTCTACTTATAGTGTGTGTGTGTGTGTGTGTGTGTGTGTGTGTGTGTGTGTGTGTGTTGTGTGCACGCACATGCCCGCATGTGTGCGTGCGTGGGGAACTTATGGGTAATATTTGTGTCTCTCTGGTGTCACCCCAGTCCACTTTTGTAGCTTTCCTATTGGGCGCGCAGCTCTGGTTAAAATACCCAGGAGTCATCCTGTCATGTCCCCCCCCCCCCCCACCACCTCTTGGCTCATATGGCCCCTCTCCTGAGTCTGGCTGCACTTGGGACGTGAGATCATGGCCCCCTTCGCACAAGGCAACCTCTTTGGTCTGGGGATAACGGACTACAACTCTGCGTACAGAACCCGCCTTCCTCCACGCCTCCCGCGGAGCGCGTTGCGCGTCCCGTAGCCGCGGCCACCAGGGCCCGGTAACCGTGTGACGCGGCCCACCTCAGGCGGTCCGTCTATGCGCTTCCTCAGCCGCTCCGCCCAGACAGGTTCTTCCCCCCTCGACGCCATGCCCACCCCGGACATATCGCCCGGAACTCTCCGCAGGGTTTCGTCCGCCATCATCCTCCTCAGTGAGTAGCCCGGCGCCGCGGGGGGGGAGGGGAACGGAGCAGCATGGCAGCCGCGCCGCACGTCGGCCATCTTGACATGTGGTCTCGGGTCACGTCAGCATGAGGGCGTTCTGGTGTTGCCGTTCACGCACACACAATACCGTGCGGGTCGGGATGTTCTGTACCTTTAGGCAGACTCGATCAAAGTATCATGATTCAAGCTATTTATACAATGAAGTTAAATGTTGTGTCTTCTATCAGCCTGTACGTGGATGGACCTAACCATAGATAGAAGTATCGTGAACATGTCGTTAGAAAATGATTTGAAAAATTCTGAATACTAAATGTAATATTGTTACTAATTATATTAGTGTTTGACGGATGGAGAGGGGGATTAATATTACTGCCTACCCTAAATAGTACCTCAGCAGCATTGGCCAAGGGTACACACACACACACCTTGCATAAACATAGCCCCTCCCCCCCCCCCCCCCCCACACACACACGCACACACGGCCCCCCTCTCTCCCACACACACACACACACACAAACACAATCATTGTGCTTATGGGTCTGATCAGGCCCTCATCACCCGTGGGCAATGGCTTCCTACCTTCACCGTGGCAACAGCTGGCTAACATCTCCCCCCCCCAACACACACACACACACAGTATCCACACACTCATGTTTATACACGCTCACATGCACAGTACAGCGTCGGTCGATAATTGCCTACTTCACATCCACCTCATTAAGATTCGCAGGTGGCCTGTGAGCTGTTCATAATACGCTCAGGTTGGGCGTTCAGCGACCTCAAACTGGTGCTTTAGCAAATAATGAGGGAAACATATTCATGGTCACGGCCATGCACAGGAAGGAGTCGTGGCAATTACCTGCGTCGTTGTCTTGGGTCCGTTGGTATTCTGTACGCGTGGTTTCGGTTGCTGCGGATTAAGGCGCCGCCGCATCTTTCTTCGTCCGTGTTTGTTCGGCGGCTGTGTTAACGGCCCCGGCGGGGCTGGGACGCGGCAGGGCGTTCTCCATTGTCTTCGTCGTGTTGAACGTCGCTCGGGGATAATGAGTGTTTGTGCAACAAAACGCTGCTGTTGCCACAAGAACAGTGTCTCTGACAAACCTGTCTTTACGCGCGCTGCCAGCCTCCTCTCTCTGTACCGGAGCTCATGCTGGTGTCCACGTAACGAGTAGCCCGCGATGATCAGCGCGCACACAAATAAAACAAGTCGGCACAGTTGGCGTCGCGTTTTGTTGTGTTATTTCTCACTCGCCTCTCCCAAAATGGAGGCCATCTTAATGCTACGGCAGTGTTGACAACACTAGCGTAATCATTTTTACATACTCAATTCACCGTGCGGCTCTGTCAGCGGAGCCGATGATTACCACAGCCGCATGAGCAGGGATCACACAGTGTGATAAACAGGCAATCACCAAGTCATCTTGTGTTGCTGACTTCACCCACCCACCCACCCATCCATCCATCCCCTTTTAGCAGTGAAAGGGAAACAAACAGCCAACAAAACACAAGAGATTGCTCCATGGATGAACCACACACAGGCGCGCGAGCTGAACCCATTTTCCAGCCATCCTTCCGTCTCCCTAGTCACACAAGGCCTCTGGGCGCTGCTCACGTTGTGTTTTGACTAACTGGTAAACTAGCACTTAACCAGGCCACACACACTGGTTAACCTCTTCACACGAGGAGTTCATCTACTGCCTTCTCTAACAAGGAACTCTTTGAAATTGCAGTTAAACTGCCATGGGCCTTTGTATCCTGTTGCTTCCTGTTGACTTCCTCCCCCCCTCCCCAAATTCTCTAGACACAGCAAACGGAAATATCACCCCTGGGTGTTCTTGATGTCAGGGTGCGCGGGTGAATTTTAATAGCTGGTATTCTGGCTATGCGCTAAGTGCTCTCCCCGATGCTGGAGCTCAGAATAGGGTCTCTTATTGAGGACGCTCAGCATGGAGGGGGGGTGGGGGTGCGGGGGCCCTGCCTCAGTCAGCTGCACTTGTGTGGCTCCTGTACCCCACCCTTAACACACGCACACACACACACAGGCACACACACACACACACACACACGTGTCTATGGGATCTAACATGCAAAAGTTGTATGATAGTGACAGTGCAAAGCCATTAATCATTCGCATTTCTTAAACAGTGTTTGCTAAAAAAAAAAAAAAACAGTATCCATTAATGAGATTGATACGGCCTTCTCACAATAGTTACATGAACACACGCAGCTTGGTCACTAAAAGTTCAGGTGCGCCGTACTGTAATGCCGTAGGAACGTTGACCGCTCCACCGCACTTTAAAGGTTTACTCGTATAACGTCATGTGTAACTGCATTGTGGTCAGATGTGCCACCTCAATGGAGCGCCTCAGTCAGGTCCGTGTACACAGGGACTATGTGGCGACGGGAAAGGCTTTCATCGGGGGCGACACGCCTCGTCCAGATAGCAGCAGCCATTGTTTGAGGTGACCGTGGGTTGCGTCAGGCCCTAAGTGGTTTATTACGGTTGTTAGGTAGAGTGTGGCCTAGATGTTTCGGCGGCCAACAATTCTCCTTATCGACCTGATATGTCAAAGCCCCGCCCATCGCCAACTAGCGGCCGTGTGATTTACCGGTTGATCTTCACCTTTGTTTACATTGGAGTACAGGAGGGGTCCTCCAGCTCTATATCTGAAAGATTCTTATGAATATATAATAATAATTCTTATGCAATAAATGATTTGAGCTACTGAGCTACAGTCTGTTCTTTTCTGAAGTCTGGCTGATTTCCTCATATTGACGCAGGAGATGATAGGCACTGATGGGTTATGGTTTCCCATGTTATTGATCCTCCGGGTGGGCGCCGTGTGTGTGTGTGTGTTCACTGCAGGTCCGGTCCAGGTCCAACGCCAGAACGGGCCGTCCTCAGACGACAGCGAGGCGCAGAGGAGGTGAGTCATGCGCCTGCTGCCGTGTCGAAAACCACTCAGAAAACACTCGCCGTAACGCTGGCTCTTGACTTCAAACCGCGACACGCAGTTACATAACGTGGAATCAGAAGAGGAAAATTACAAATGACTGGGCTGTGACGTTGAAGAGTCTGTACATACTCTTTAGTGTCACAGCCCTTTGAAGACTTGTTTTGACAGATATCGGGAGATTTTAGACAGGGAGGTGTGGGAGAGAGAGAGATGCGAAGACTTGACGCAAACGACCACAGGCCGGAATCGAACCCGGGCCGCTGTCATAAGGACTGAGACTGACTGGCCCGCCGAGCCACCAAGGTGGCCCCGGTCATGGCCCTTTGATTCCAAACCTACTTTACAGTCCTCATAATAACCACCTTTTGTGGTTACCTTTTGTGGTTAGCAGTTTTTCCTCTTCCTTCTCCAAGTCCCGTTCCCCTCCGAGAGCCCAAGAGGTTCGGGGGAACACCGGGAGCGTTCCTGCTCCCTTTTTCTCTCTCCATGCGGTTACAT
>JAXIVH010000014.1:8686077-8741077 GCA_036785325.1 Urophycis tenuis | reverse complement strand
CAGGGGATTGTTGTTGAGCAAACTTTGGACCTGACCCATCCCCTTCTCTCTCTCCCCCTCTCTAATCAGATGCTTTGAAGAAGCCGTGGGAGCGGTCTAATTCGGCAGAGCGGTCCTCGCTGGTGTCTAGGTGTGTAGGGCATGAGAAGGATCAGTCAAGGCGCTGTTCCCGTTGTGCACGCCGGGTTCCACTGACGTGTCAACACCGGTTGACACGGTGCGCCGTGTGTGTTGTGTTGCAGGGTGAGGCCGGTCGGCAGCTCCAGTGAGGCGGACACAGAGTTTGACAGAATGAAACAGGTGGGGTGACGCACACTTTCACCGCTCTCCTCATCTCATTAACTGGCTGTCCCAAGGTCTCTGCCCGGTAAAGGGCAGTGTTTCCTTGCCACTGTCGCATAACGAAAAGTGCTTGCTCATGGTGGGAGTCGTTGGGGCTCTGTAAACAACAACATAAATAGTTTTGGCGCTAGATCTGCTCTGTGTGGAAAGTGCCTTGAGATGGCTTCTGTTATGAATTGGCGCCATATCAATTGAATTGAATTGACCTTTCTTCTGCAGGAAATCTTGGATGAAGTTGTACGTGAATTGCATAAGGTTAAAGATGAGATCATCAATGGTGAGGAACACAGCGTATGCATTGCTATTCATGTCACATGATGGAGGATTTTGCATATTTACCCACTCACGTCACAACAAACACTGTCCAGTCCCCCACTCTGTGCAAATCATCCACGTCATCCATTCATAAATGACCTGAGATCAATGACAGACACTACTACTCTGAGTGTCTTCTGAATGACTTCTGAATGTGTGGCCACACGTCTGGGGTTGACTCCAGCGCCTGCTCTTCGTGGAGCTAAACGGAAGCTGGTTGGTTGTCACCGCAGAGCGAAGCGTGGCGTAGCGTAAGAAAGTAGTCTAGCGTTGGACATAATGTTGTGCGATGGCCACAGCGGCGTTGCGTTGACCATTCCTAATTCAGTCTCTATCAACGTAAAGAGACCTGCAGTGTGCACATTTTCCCAGCACCTTCCCATGGCTAACACCTTCCCCCCCCCCCCGTCTCTTGCAGCCATTAGACAAGAGATTGGCAGAATCAGTACTTGCTAATGTCACCAACGGGTGGAGGGCGGAAAGCAGTGGGAGGCGCCCGAGGCGGATGGACAGACAGACACAGACCCCCGGAATGTTTCCCGCCAACGTTTCTGTGGCAGCGTGTTGAACAGTCAATGAGCCGCCATCGAGGTCACAGAGATGCTGCGGCCAAACATTTCTCCGTCTGCCCGGCGAAGCAAAGAGGTACGAGGAGGCGGTGGCGAGGAGCCCGGCGGAAAACCGACGACAACGGAGGGAGCCGACGATTAAACGAGAGGACGACGACCGGGAGGTGGACGAAAGTGAAGCGCGTTGAGGGATGTGCAAGTTGTGTGCGGAGAGACTTGGGATGGGAGGTGGAACAGTGAGGGACTGACGCTGGCGCGTTTGGTTTGGTCTGGTCTTCCGCTCCGTGCACCTAAAGACTCAGTCAGCCCAGTGTTGCAACTCTATTCTTTTCGGTCATACAAAAAAAAAAAAAAAACACAAACATTTTTTCTAAGTTTTTACTGTTTTATTTAAAAATGCTGTGATGACGATGATGATGACGATGACGATGATGATGATGTTGCAATTAATGACAATGATTATTTGATTGATATTGTAGGAGAAACCACCCTTGCACATACTTTGTCAGCCTTTTATATTTTCAACTGTTTTAATTTAGTCGTCCCCCTAGTCAAATCTGAAAGGTAAAAAAGCACAAGGACAAGAACAGGGGGCTGCAGACTCACCTGTCACGGTTCATGTTCACACTGTGTACCGATCCTTATTCTCCAGAAATGTCGGGTGCCATGTAGGTGATTGGATCATTTTAAATCATCGTTTGAAATAGCTCTTTAGATAATCCACCGCTTTTCACCCCAAGAGGCGTCCGAGGTCAGCAACAACAGGAATAACTGGAACTTCCTCCCCGGTCCAGCACCACTCCGGTGGGGCCCGTGCACCAGAAGGAGTCAGGTGTCTGTGTGGGTGTGTCAGTGCAGCCCTGAGGGCTTTGTTCTGGTGTGGGGGGGTTTGGGGGGGCTGGGGGTGGGTGGGGGAGAGGAATCATTCAAAAACAGGCCCATAACTGTAAATGTGCCACCTCTTTTTTGCCTAGATATGAAACAATGTAGTCGTAACTATTAGTCACCCTATGCTTTGTGAACCTTCCAGATATGCATGAAAACCCCTCTCACTATGAATTAGTTTTTCATTTGGTTGATAGAAAAAAAGATTTGAGGAGAAAAAAAGCCCGTTGCGGGGGGTCTGGTCCGTCTCCTCGAGGACGAGCCTTTCTCCGCGCAAACGCGCGTTTACCTTGGACAACGGTAGCTGTTTAAACATGTAACAGGTGGTGCTGGCAATATAGAAATGTTATGGCTTGAGATGTGCAGAAGGGGTAACGGTATGTGACAATGGCTAAATGTCTGTCTGAAGAGAGTATTCAATTGATCGCTTGTGGTTGCATTCTATCCATTCTATCTGCTCGCCGATGCCACTCAAAGTTAAGTCTTGGAAGTGAACTCATTCAAACAAAAACAATATACCTGTCAACAATTAACATGTTCAGTGGTGTGGTTTATTTCTCTGCAACCGTCTTACCTCTTGTTTCTAACGTGGTAGATTAAAAGCAATTTCACACAATGTATCTTTTAATGGTAGCCATAGAAGATACCGCCAGGGAGGCGGTAAGAATTGCACACTTAAATGAGTCATTTCTGAAGATCCTTGACTGTTTTTATAGACAGTTTTCATTGAAATAGTAATGGAAATCCTGACAACACAGCAGTTTTCGAGCCACAAGCATTTAAGAGGATTTCAAGTGATAGAAATGCAGTTCAAATAAAAGCAGTCACGGTAGCGTAACGTTTGACATTGTCAAAACACTTGACATTACTATGTTCATGTTCTTCTCTGCAAAACAGCTGTAATGTGGTGAGATTGCTACATCTCATGGTCATGCGTTCCTTGTATCAGTCTTGATTCTGTCCCTATGACTCGTAGAGCGATAGTGGTATCTTAGTGTTATAAATAACTCATCAACTATAAAATGTATGTGATTTTGATCTAAGAAAAATAGACCCCATAACATTTTATGGCCTTGGTATAATCTAAATATTCTAAAGATAATGTATCCATAGGTAATACAACACATAAAACGTTGTCTTTGTGACAACTTTTCCAATGCACTTCTTCAAACTCTTTTGAAAGTTTAGAGCCTAGTTTAGCTACTCATAGCAAAGTAGAGACCATTTAGTGCACATTTTCAATTTCATTTTTCAAGTGGATATACATACATCTACTTCATACTTCATCTACTTTACATATGACTACAGTGCACACAAGTACATGGACTGAACATACAAGAAACAACGTTGAGTTCATGTAATTGTGTGAAATAATCTAAATGTCATGAGCGCATCCAACTTTGGAAACTGACAGTATGGGAGGAAAAAAGTTAAAAAGCTGGGCGCAAATACGGTGTCTTTAGTCCTTGGTTTCACATTTGGGTCAGAATGAAACGTCAGCCATATTTAACCCTGCTTGACTAGTTTGTATTGCCGTTTAATTCGGGCATAGGGGCCAATGGTGTCATCAAACACAAAATCCCATAATACACGGGTCCAGGAAGTGTGCTGAGGCAAGGTGTCGTAATACTCCGCTGCAATCCGCTTCACCTGCGGAGAACAAAACAAATGTCAGGCGTTCATTTTGGAAATGACATCTGACCCATAGACGCTGGTCAAAGAACAGAAGGGACTATACTATATAACTATAACCAATCATACTGTAAATTATATATGACCCATTGACCATTGTGCTAGCATTTATGGTGGAAAATATGCTTTGAGGATTTTTTATCCAGTGCAGTAACATGTTTTACCTGAGGTAGTTTGCTGCCAGGGATACTGGGGAAATCATGGTGCTCCATGTGATACCCAACATTGAACGTGATCATGTTCAGCGCTCCATAGTAAGAATACGTTTCATGACCTTTCAAAAACATGTAGTGCTCCGCGATGAAATGCCCCGAGATGGGATGCAGTCCCATGCAAAGGATGGATCCCGCGATAAGGTAAACGATGGGCTTCAGTCCCCATAAGTAATAGATGAGGAGGTCTGCCGCCAACTGCACTGCTGCATTCTGCACCTCCAGCAGACCCATGGGCTTGGGGTTCACCACCAGGGGCCTCAGGGCATAGAAGAGCGGCTGCAGGAAAAGCCACAGGATCTTCCTGGCCGGCGTGGAGAAGAACCACCCCTCCACGTCAGTGGGAATGTCCACGTCCAGCTTGTCTCCCCCCAGGTAGCGGTGGTGGTCGATGTGGTACTTCTTGAAGGAGGCCGAGTACGGCACGCCGATGGGGAGGTTGGCCCACATGGCAAACCAGCGGTTCCACTTGGCCAGTTTGTTGCCGAAGGCCACGTTGTGGGAGATGTCGTGGATGGCCAGCGTCAGGGAGTGGTTGATGCAGCCGCCGAACGCGTAGGCCCAGAAGAAGATCCACTTCCAGGGAAGGTTGTGGACCATGTAGCAGGCGAGGAGCTGGGTGAGGACCATGCCCGATACTACCCACTTCAGCTGGGGGTCCGGCCCCATTAGGGTCTTGATCTCTGGGTATTTAGCTGAGGAAGAGAAGCAGATGGACATAAATAAGGCCATGGCTGAAGATAAGGAAGTGGAATTAGCTTTTTGTCTGGAAATGTTTGTATCTATATCAGTTTGATAACATAAGGTCGTTTTGCTTCACACCTTCACATTCACATGCATTGTTTGGTTTGTTGTGTTGGTATTATCATGCAGATACACATAAAAGGCATAACTCAGGGAAAGAACACCTGAATGGGATACATCAACTTAATCAGCTCTCAGGAAATATATAACTACATCTCATGACATGAGCTGAAAACAGCCAGCCAACCCATGTTTAGACTATAAAAGTATAATTCTAAATTCATCTTTGTGCATCCAGAAGGGGAGTTCACTGGGTTTGCATTTGCATTCTGTTAGCCGCTGCCCTTGACTTGCAGATTTACAGTAGCTTCGCTCCTGCTCATGTTAGGGTAGTTGTCTTTGAATTGCTGTCCAAAGATTTCTATTGGCTGTGTCCAAGTGTTGCTTATTTGGGTGCGAGTAACAACACATCAAGCTTGCAGCTTTGCCTACGTAGACTACTCCCCCAGAAGTGCATCGCAGGCAACCTAACCCCGTCCGGACACACAATGATGCGTTCAGAATTAAACAACTCATCTGAATCTGGGTAAGACGGGTAAACGGCCATTTACAGATACCTCGGTGTATCCCTTTAATGTCTCCCCAAGGGGGAGGAGCCCCCTGACAAAACTATTTTAATTGGCAGAGGTGTTTGTTTTGCTCTGGGACCTACCTCTCAAGGAGGTACGGGAACCAAATAATGAATAAAAAAGGCTGGGTTACAGCATGTGTGCTATGGTTACAACATCATTGAATGACGTGTTGTGTATTATGAAAGATGGTGGCAATAGCAGTTGGTTGGTGCAAAATATATGCTAAAAATAGATGAAAATGTGAAAGAATGTAAGGATTGGTTCTTGGTTGGTTCTTGGATTGGTTCATTAATCAATCCCGGAAAATCCAGTTCAGCAAAAACCTGTGTGCTGCGTCTATTTGACCTAGCACACAATGATCGTAAAAGATAAGAAAGAATCAAATATGTGGCTGGGAGCTCCTGTTATAATTCATGCAAATGTAGCTGCCTAAGGCTAGTTCTTATCCAAACAAGTTATTTTTCTTATTTGTATAGCAAATATACTTACAATTACAAATTGTTGGCCCTACCATTCACATGTGAACACTTAACAAATATATCTTGTAAAGCAGGACATCTTCACATTAATGAGAGTCAAAGTAATGCTTGCCATTTGGTCAATGATTCAACACCAACTCAGTGTGGCATTTTCCATGACTAAAATACCCATCAATAAGGCAATAGGCAATGTTTTAAGATATAAGGATTACTTCAGATTGGCTCAAAAGACAATGACATACTGAAAAAAGGCAAGATCTTTCAATGACTTTCATAATGGGTAATGCCCAAAAAAATCAATGAATAGCCAGACCGCATGAGGAAAACAGATCCTGAAACACAATACATATAACTCATTACCAACTCACTTTATCCCTCACTTGTGTTGAACGTGCAGAATAGTGATGAAAACATGAACGGTATATTGTCAGAAAAACAAGCCGTTATCTAATGGATACATTAGCCACTGATGAACCAATGTTTACTGTGACACATAGGCAATCATCTGCATAAGGCTGCCTATGAAAGGTTAGGATTATGAAAGGAGGTGGAGTGAGGCGCGGCTGCTGGAGTCACTGTTGCATGTGATCCTAACAACGTTTCCCTGCCATGACAGGACATGGCCAAGCATGATAATAAAGCCTTTAATAATGTAGCACCTGTAGGTGTCAGAGAGCCATCTAGATGTTCCCTCAGTCAAGGTGCGTGGTCTGCATGCTCCCTTTTAAGTTGCCTTCTAAACCATTCTGTTATTCTACTTTGAAAGCATGGTTAACCGAGGATATCTTTGCTGCGGTGCAAAAAAACTGACTTCACTTAGATTGAATGATTTTATGATTATTTGTTTTTTTTTTTAAAGGGGATTAAGGTCCCTGGCGGTCCCTCCCCGGTTCCCTGCCTCCATTGTCTCGCCCTGACAGACCCTACCACTCACTGTCATAGCGGTTGTTGGCCTGTCTGCGTTTGCCATTGGTAGGGAATGTGTCTTGTCACCTAGCTAGCCTGGAGGCTTTGTCAACTGCACCTGCTGTCAACATTTTTGTTTTACAATACCAAGGAACAAAAGAATAGATAGGGAGCTTAGAAATAAGGTAAGATCACATATCAGGGAGTTAACCAATTTGTTTGATTCTCAAAAACTCAGAAACTTCAAGATATCCATGTTTGAAATATCCAATTGATTTCCATCGCCTGTTTCTAGTCAGCATTGAGTCAGAATACATAACTTGGTGATGGTATTGTGTAGGACTTAGTAAGCCAGCTGTGTGCTGGTTTATGTTAGTAGGACTAGGTTTGTTTGGTCTGTTTGGATGCTCAAATATTCTCAGCAAATGGAATCAAGCGTAGAAGTAGAAAACGTTCAAGTAGAAAACGTTGTTGTCCTACATTGTCTTACTGCCCCGCCAAAACAAATACAATTGCCAACATTTCCTCCAGTTTGTATTTTAAATCGCAGCAGCAGTACTATTAGTAGTTGTATTAGTGGAGTAGTGGATTAGTGGGCTACAATTATGCATAAGACAGATACTGGCACCTACGCACTCATTCTTAAGCATCTATTGTGGACGAGTGGCCTGTCAGGTAACAGCAAACTGGTTTGACCGGCTACGTTTTTATAACCATTGGGTTGGGTAACAAAATCATAAGTCGTAAGTCTAAACCTTCTTGAAAATCAAGTTTTCAAGAAAGTTAAGTTAGTTTTTTTTTTTAATAGAACGCATCTTACCTAGTATTTCTCTTCTTCTTGAAGTGTGCGGCTGATCGGTGTAGACCCATTCAAAGTCTCCTCTTACACCTGTCTTCCCCATATCTGTGCTTGCGACGCGGAGGCCAGGGCGCTGAGGGCAACTGACTGCCGCACGTGAACGAACCTTCAGAGTTTCGGGGCACACCCACTTCATGCAGATCAAGGTGTGTGAGGAGCTCCTCCCATAGGGAATGAAAGGGTACGGTGCACCTGTTAAAAATCCGTTTGTTTATTGTTAACAGCCCTTGTTTTGTGGTTTTTGTGTTTCATAAATCACATTTATATGTATTTATTTATATCGTTTTAATGTAATACTACTTTGTATTTGACTTGGACTTTGTAAGCCTTTGTATACATTTAATCTTGCATGTACATTTTCTTTAATCACCCTATATCCAGACGTAAATAGAGAAATAAATAGATAGAGGAACCGGACTAAAAAGAATAAACTGAAATGTCATGGTTACTTTTAAATGAATGGTTGATTTAATAATGTTGCCACCAATTCCAAACATGTGAATTCATAGACCGCAGCCACGATGGTCTCTGAAGTTTGTCAACAAATCCAACGGAGCGCGGGCCAAATCGCGCGAGAGTGCGCAACTGAAGCGCATAGTGGCAACGAGACTAGCGGTGTAGAGTTGTGTTGGAGAAGAAGGAGGAAGGCAGAGAAGACAAGTCGGAAAGCGGGATAAAACCATTTTAATCAAGATAAAGTACTGGTTTTGATATGGCATCGGGTGACACTCTGTACATAGAGGCGGATGGGTCAGAAATGCCAGCCGAAATCGTGGAACTTCACGAAATCGAAGTGGAGACTATCGAGACAACAGTTGTTGGAGACGACGATGAACATCAGCCTATGATTGCTTTGCAGCCTCTTGACACAGATGATCCACATTCGATTCACCATCACCAAGGGGTGATTTTGGTGCAAACCAGAGAAGAAGTGGTGGGCGAGGAGGATTCTGAACTACACACAGATGATGGGTTCGAGGACCAGATCCTCATCCCCGTCCCGGTGCCCGCGGTGGAGCAGGACTACATCGAACAGACTCTGGTCACAGTCGCTGGGAAAAGCTCGTCGGTCGGGCGCAACAAAAAGGGGGGAAGTGGCAAGAAAGCGGGCAAAAAGAGCTATCTGAGTGGAGCAGAGATGGGTAGAAAATGGGAACAGAAGCAAGTTCAAATAAAGACTTTAGAGGGAGAGTTTTCAGTGACGATGTGGGCATCAGGTAAGTTGTCTAGGATGAATTCCTACATGCTGCTCGTCTGCATTGTTCTGGTGTGTGTAACATGCGTTCCGCCTGGCGCGGGCGATTCCCTCCACTAATATCCATGTCCATTTTGAAACTCTGAGGCACACATATTCCATTTGAAATGTTTTTGTTTTTATGGGAAGCCATGTTTTATCTGTTGATGGGCGCCGCCATATTTCCCCAGTGTAGAAGTATGGCGGCCCGAAAAAATGGCGTTTACTTGGCCGGGGAAGATGGCGGCGAGTGTGGGAGCGAGCGCTCCTGTTGCAGGCCGCTGTGGCGCAGTTCAGCAGCGTCTGAAGCGGGGGGGAGGGCCGTCCACCAGACAGGCTCCATGCTAACGCTAGTCTGTAGCCGTAGCAACAGCGGTACATGTGTGGCTTGCGCTACAATGCACCTGACAGCGGGGACATGTTATGTGTAGTTATGTCTGGTTCGCAATGTGAAGGTTCAAACCAAAGGCTGCCAAGTGTTTTTGCACAAGTGCATAGCGGCGTTGGACGCGCGTTAAGAATAATTTAAACCGAATTTACAACATTTGTTCCGCTTTAATGAATCCCGCAATCGTCCTTTGCTATTTGCTGATAAGATGTGTAACTATTGACGCGCCGATTCTGGTGGTAGTGAAGGATGGGGCAGCTGACCGACATCGCATTGAGCTTTGAGAAGATGATTTTTAAAATAAGCATTGTAATAAAACTAAACCTCCACACTAAACTCAGATGACAAGAAGGATATTGACCATGAGGAGGAAATCATCGGGGAAAATTCGCCGCCGGACTATTCCGAATACATGACGGGGAAGAAGCTTCCTCCGGGGGGGATCCCGGGCATCGACCTGTCGGACCCCAAGCAGCTGGCAGAGTTTGCACGGTGGGTACCAAAGGTATTTTTCTATTCAAACAGAGACGTATTTTCCGACCCAGTTAACATTGGACATTCATATTGGATTCTCAGCTCACTGGGCTGACGTTAACGCCCCCTCAGTAACTTAAGTTTTTTTTGTATTAAAGTTTATATTGTGTTTGTTTTTTGTTTGTTTTTTACTTCTCTAGAATGAAGCCAAGAAAGGTAAAAGAAGACGATTCTCCCCGAACGATAGCATGTCCGCACAAAGTGAGTGGGGGTTTTTCCGCATTTAAGTGAACATGTTTGCCGTCATTAAGCGTTCGATTTAATGGCAATATATTTTTATTTCGCTACATTTAAAATAGTATTTGAAGTTAAATCATGATGCCACGTTTTGCAATGTATCAAGTTGAGTTCCGGTTATTGGATTTAATCGCTGGCAGTGACATAGTTCCTGTTCTGAAAAAATGTCTTTGAACTGTTGGAATCAGTGAAGGATATGCTGATCGTCCCCTGTCTTTTGTGTCCCCGTATTGCAGGGATGTAGTAAGATGTTCAGGGACAACTCGGCGATGAGGAAGCACTTGCACACCCATGGGCCCAGGGTGCACGTGTGCGCAGAGTGTGGCAAAGCGTTTGTGGAGAGCTCAAAGTTGAAGAGACACCAACTTGTACACACAGGAGAAAAGCCGTTTCAGGTTGGTTCTTTGTGTTCATGTCAAATATTATCGTAACTGATTGTGGTAGTGTGAAAACCAGGCGGGTGGTACTAAAATACATGTTGGTACTAACACATGGATGTGTTGCACGAGAAATTCTACTTGTTGTCAGTGGACATCGTCTCTTAACAATGCGTTACTTTTCAGTCATGCCCCGACCTCTGGGCTGCCCTGAAATTTCTACATTGCCATCGGTGTCAAATATAATTGTTGTGCAATATGCCCTGCAGGGAGCATCACGAGACGCACAATGTAAAAGTGGCGAATTGACACTTGGCCAACGAGAACTGTTAGCTCCGCACTTTTTGACTGTGCTGCGTCCAGTGGCCGTGGAGTAGCTTCCAGAGGATTCTAATGGCAGCGCTTCCCTGCCTCATGAAACGGGCGCGGACCGCGCTGCCGGTGGAGCCCCTAGTGCCACTGCAGTGCTGTAACCCCGCTCTTCTCCTGTCCACAGTGCACGTTTGAAGGCTGTGGAAAGAGGTTCTCCCTGGACTTTAACTTGCGCACGCACGTGCGCATTCACACTGGAGACCGGCCGTACGTCTGTCCCTTCGACGGCTGCAATAAGAAGTTTGCCCAGTCGACGAACCTCAAGTCGCACATCCTCACACACGCCAAAGCCAAGAACAACCAGTGAGTCCAACGCGGTCGTCGCTAAGCTACCTGCAGCGAGAGAGGACGACTGCTGCTCGTCGGGCATCCCTCCGCTTCCACTGCAGAGAACAATTGTCTGTGAACTACTTTGTTGCAGGACATGAAGTCCCCTTTGTATCCTTTCTAGAAAAGCAAATGTTTTAAAACTAAAGCGACCTTTCACAGGAAACAAACATTTTTGATACGTAAACGAGTTGAGTACAAGAAACTCGTGAAAAGCGCGCCCCCCGTTCTGTCCCCCCCACAGCGTGCTTCGGTGTACCCGAGAGGAAAACATGCCTAAAGTTTCTTCGTATGAAGACGATAATTCATGGACGTCCCTTGAGATTTTATTTATATGTTCCCGTCTCCATTTCATGAATAATTTACACATTAAAAAAATCAATAATTGCCATTCATTCAATAAAAACCTGGAATTTGTATTCACCTTAAGTGTGCATATTGTACACTTTTTCTTTGGCATAAGCTTTGCGATAACAATATTCTTTTTTTTTTTAATAGCTCTTGTTGGGATGGTTGACCTTATTGTTTGCCCCTCTTTCTATGTGGACAATTGGGTGAAAGGGGTGATCAGAGATTGTTCTCCATAGGTTTTCTTTTTGTATAATGTTTGTTCCGATACGTCAGAATCATTTAGATAATAGCAATGTTATTTCAATAGTGAGGAGTGATTAAAACATTGTTTCCCTTGCACTACCAGATAGAAAAGTGTCATGTCTGTCCTTGCATTCTTTAACCCTTCAGAAACTCTTGACTGTCATATAGATTGTAACACTTTATTTTTCTTGCCATTTTAAAATGAAATCATTTGAATTTTGTCTCTTCAGCAGAGTACATTTTTTTAAGTGGATCTCAAAGCTGTTACAGTAAAAATGAGCCTTCTAAAGTATGTCTTCTATCATTCTTCAGATTCTACGTTGTTTTTATGTGGGGGTTGCAACTTGATTGAATATATTCTAAAGCCCAACACACATGGAGCGAAAACTGCAGTTCATAATAGTAGCGCAACCCAACAATGAAATGGAATCATGGTATTTTAACAGCAAGCAGAATGAACGCAAATGTAGGAAGCAGCATTTTCTCACTTCCTGTTAGACTCGAGTGTATTTTGAACACAGATAGATCTGATTTTACTGATCAGTCAATGCACAGCCGTGTGCTTTGGGCTTAAGATTCGTAGTTTCCTCCAAGATACTCCAGGTTTAATTGTGTCCAATGAAGGTAAATGAATGAATATTTAGGGAAACAAAAGGCCATGTGACGTGTGTGATCTGCTCTTGAAGCTCTGTAGTATTAAACATTAGCATTTAATCCCATCAATGTAAACAAAGACAGGAGAATGTGCATACTTAAGCCTGGGCTGTGTGTTAAGCATAGGGTTACCAGTGACTTTGACCTGCTCTCCAAATATTGTGCTCCCAAGTCTGAAAGATATCGGTACATTTATCAAAAGAGACTAAGTTTAGGCTGAGTTTAATTTGTTTTCATGTAAGACGCTGTAAAGCCCCTACAAATAAATATCTGTTGGCCGGGAAAAAAGAGTTATTATCACAACATAAGAGACAAGCTGAGGCTCATTGTTTAGGAGTTGCAAGGGATGTCAGAAAGTTTTTATTGGCTCACATGTTCGACATCCGGCAGAAAAGCACCAACTTTGATTCCCCCAATGTATTCCGAAAAGTCAGTTACTCTTACCCATAAAGGGTATACGTTGCTTTAAAGGGATATTCCGCCATTTTTGGAAATAAGCTCATTTTCCACCTTCCCTCGAGCAAAACAATCGATCTTTACCCTTTTCCCGTTCATCCAGCCGTTCTGTGAGTCTGGGGGTACAACTTTTAGCTGTAGCTTAGCATAGATCATTGAATCGGATTAGACCATTAGCATCTCGCCCGCTTAAAAGTGACTACGATTCCCAGAATTTTTCCAATTAAAACTTGTCTCTTCTCAAGTTTGAAAGTGCAATAAGACCAACGGAAAATGAAACGTGGCGATTTTCTAGGCTGATTTTACCCGGAACTATATTCTCTTTCTGGCGTTATAATCAAGGAAAGTTGCAAAGGTACCATGGGCGCAGTGATATGACGCGCCTCAAAGTATAGTCCCGGTAATCACGTTGGTTGTATTGCCGGAAGAAGCCTACAGGGACTATTGAGGCGCTGCGTCATATCACTACGCCCATGGTACCTTTGCAACTTTCCTTGATTATTACGCCAGAAAGAGAATATAGTTCCGGGTAAAATCAGCCTAGAAAATCGCCACGTTTCATTTTCCGTTGGTCTTATTGCACTTTCAAACTTGAGAAGAGACAAGTTTTAATTGGAAAAATTCTGGGAATCGTAGTCACTTTTAAGCGGGCGAGATGCTAATGGTCTAATCCGATTCAATGATCTATGCTAAGCTACAGCTAAAAGTTGTACCCCCAGACTCACAGAACGGCTGGATGAACGGGAAAAGGGTAAAGATCGATTGTTTTGCTCGAGGGAAGGTGGAAAATGAGCTTATTTCCTAAAATGGCGGAATATCCCTTTAATATGCCCGTGTTCAACATTTTTTGTAAGTATATGAAGTACACTTCTAAACAAACCTAGCAGTGACGGGACAGCCCCGAGGGGGGCTTCAAGCCCGGGGTCTGAGGTGATGTGGAGTCACCTGACATGCAGATGGTGTCTCGGAAGATTTCCGACTTCAAAACGTTCAGTGTGTTGTGCACAGAAATTCCACTAACCACATTTTCATTTTCCACATCAAGCACAATTTTTCATTGACCCCAAACTATACAGGCATAAACCATTTATCACAGCATTCTCCCACTTGACACATTTTACTAACCCATCTAATACCGTCCACATGCACCGAAACAAATGGAAGAGTTTGTCCCGTTACCTCAATACATCCATGCTGTACGTCTCTACCATGGCAACATCTGCCAGGGGAAGGGACGTTGAACTTTATTTGAAACCATAGAAAGGCTTCTCTCAGCATCTTGCTGCTGCAGCCAATGCTCTTAACGTTACTCCCAAGTTTACCTGTGATCCATGACCCTTAACCTGAGGCCATTCTGATTGGCTAACTGTAGCGCCGCAATACGTTTCTCCTCTAAAAGCATGCTGGTAAATATTTTAAATACATTATGTTTCAATACAAATGATGATAAACCAGAACATTAGGTCGAGTGATAAATTCTGAGTTAGAGCAATAACTGTCAGCGTGTACATTATTCATTAGTTCAGCCTCCTGGCTGCTCTTGTCTGAGTGTCCATAACACACTCCCACTTCCTCACTACAACCATCTACTGCTCTACCTTGGCAACATCTGCCAGGGAAAGGGGAAAAACAGTTGCCGGCTGCCATCCTTTTGCTGTCTCCATGCACTCTCTCTCTCCCTCCCGGAATGAAGGAAGTGATGACGCTGTTTTGTCTTAGCTCCTCTTTTCCCTGCAGCTGTCTGCTCCCCGGACTCTGCTGGACTTTCTCTGTTCAGCTGTTGCTGCCCTCACTCACTGCACAATAAAACGCTCGAGTGGCTCATGTGTGACTGAATATGTCACCCTCTCATTGCTGCGGTCACACTCTTTCTTGTGTCGCCCTTTCATTTACAGCCCTGGGCACTGTGGGCAGCGGGTCTGCTATCAACATATCTCTAGCTCAGACGTGGGCGATGTGTATGCCATGTTTCTGTATCTGAAGCACTGTTCATCTGCAGACCTGCAGGTGATTTTCCAGTTAGCTTGGTGATTGTAACCACAAGGGGTTTGTGGTCTGACAGAACAAGGTTTTTGACCCTGCGGACGGATTGACGGCCCTTTTGCCAAGAAACTCTTTTTAAAAATGTTGCCGTCTGATTGTACTTCCACCTCTTCCCGTGGATCGAAGACCCGCCGTGCTGTTGAGAGCGAAGCATTCGCTCTCAAGTGCTGCTTGGGGTTCAGGGAGCCACTGCCAATGCCGTGCCCTTCCTGAGCAGCTTTCAGGCTGGTGCTGTGATTGTGGCCTCTCTTGGCAAAATACTGTTGTTCCCAGTAGCCTCTGTAGACCCCTTTTATCCTCTGGCGGGGGCATCTGTGTGATCGCCGGCGCTTTGGATTTGCTGGGCACTGACCCCATCTGTGCTGAGAATGTGGCCCATGTGCTCCACGTCACTCAGTGTGTGCTATCTTATCAGTGTGGGGTTTCACGGTCAGCTTGGCTGCTGCGTGAATCACCTTCTTCAGAATGTGGTCATGCTGCTCCATGATGGCTGCTCCATGTCATTGTGATATAATGCACACCTTTAAACTGGACCTTCCCTCACAGGGTGTACTGCCAGGAGTCCTCCTTTTTGTCAGGGCTTATGGAGTATGGAGTGGTGGGCAGTGAATTGCCTTGTCCCTAACACACCTTCGGTGAGCCATTCCTCTTCTGTTATAAGTGATCCTGTTATAAGTTATATATTCCTGTTATATATTCTGTTATAAGTCCCTTTGATATCCAGTGTCTCTTTCAGCTGTTCCACCTGTTATCTAATACTGCAAATGGGATTGTCCTCCATGAACAACAATGATCTATGAATAGTGTGAACTTCGGGGTTTGAGCCCAAAACCTTGGGCTGGAAGTCAATAGTCTATTGACTTCCAGCCCAAGGTTTATATATAAAAATGTATGATCATCATTCACATAAGCAGTTATTGGGATCCATGTGCACATTTCCAAAATAAACAAAAACCATTGATATAAAGGTTCATCTTTATTCACAAATGAAACAGCACTGCAGACTTTCATACATGTTAGTTGGATCGAGGACACATTTTCAACTAAAACAAGTCCAGCACAGCTGGTACAGATTATTGCTGATCCACCTTTGCATAAAGCTTAGTGTCTCTGTTCAAGTTTTGACTAACGTAATGCTACTTTTAAATGACTTATCTTGTGGTTGGCCATGCAAAACAATTTCAATATATATTACACACACACACGCACACACACACACACACACACACACACACACACACACACAATCTAAAAATAGGGGCCAGAAAACTCACTTTTTGCACACAATCGCCAAATGGTTTACAAATAACTTACAATAGTTGCAACCTAAACATTTACTTGCAAACAACCTGAGAATAACCAACATAATATACTTCCTAAAAATAAAGTGACTTGTGTCACCAGAGTGGGTCTGAAAAGTCAATTATTTTGCGTCATATATTGTATGCTTCTTATGTATACATATAATTAAGATAAAGCAATCTAATTTTATGTAATGCATAAAATAGAAATTAGTGGCATCTCTTATTCATTATGAGATTGTCATTTAAAACCTTAAACCTTAAAATCTTTAGGATTATGGGAAATGCAAAGAATAACAATAATATTTTGGGATTCACAGTATTCTACTGTGAATCCCAATTCACAGACTGCAGTGTTCAACAGGCATTTAAGAGGCAGTGTTTTAAGCTTCAATGAGAGAAACTCATTTGTACCATTCAAATGAATTACACCTAAAACTAGAGACATACCATGTAGCCGACCCTGCTCTCGTGATGTTGTTTGTGATCACACTGCCTCCCTGTTGGTACAGAAGCTATTCCTGCAGGCGGGGCCCAGCGAGGGCCCAGCGAGGGCCCAGCCCCAGCGGGTGCGTCACTCCTCCAGCAGGGCTGCCAGCAGAGCCGGGTAGTTTGGCGTTCCCCAGCCCGTCACGGGGTCCCACGAGGGGGCTGCGCAGAAGCCCTTCCCCTGGACCGTCTCGTCCAGGCAGCTGAGGTGGCAGCCCTCGGTCACCTGGAGGTCAACCGGGAGCGCAGTGTTGAGACAACAGAACCCAGAGTGAGTCAGACCCTGGCGTCTAGGGGCGGGTTGGGGGAAACCCGTGGGCGCGGTTGAGGAGAACAGACAAACGAACAGAGAATAGCTCATTGACTCACGTCGAACAGGGCCTGTCCTTTCAGCTTGTAGAGGCGGGGGTTGAGGAAGCCCAAGGGGGCGAGGCCTTTCAGGAGTCGTTGATCGTTGATCAGGGCCAGCATGCCACCAACCACAGGAGTGGACGCCTGCAGGCACAGGGCAGGGCAGAGAACACCCATGAAATCTACTATGTGATACAATGCATCAAGGTCTAATTATAGTAGCGGTATATACACGCAAACAAACATAAATCAATACAAAAAGTGATCCCTTGACGACTGCAGATGGAGGTAGTTTACCGAGGTGCCAGAGACCCAGGGGACGGGCATTCTGTTGCTGACCACCCAGTAGTTATCAGACAGGGCCGCTAGGTCTGGGTAGGCTCTTCCACTGGTGTTGAAGTAAGTCAGTGGTGGCAGGCCTGCGGCCACTGTCTGCATGTAGTTATTAACCGCGCTGGCCTGTGTGGGCAAGGGAACACACACACACACACACACACACACACACACACACACACACACACACACACACACACACACACACACACAGACACACACACACACACACACACACACACACACACACACACACACACACACACACACACACACACACACACATGTATTGCTATGCATATTGTGTATATCGATATACGTATCGCAACTTAAGCATATTTTCCTTATATTGTATTGTGTATATGTTCTGTATCTCTTCTTAATCCACATCACTGTCTTGTGCTTCCTGTGACACCCTCACGTCCGGTCTGAGAAGGTTGAAGCACAGAGAGCCTTGAGGAGGGATACATAGGATGCAAGAAGCTCTTTCTTTTTAGTGGTCACACCCGCCGTCATTCCTGGTACCTGGTAGTCCGGCATCTTGAAGACATTGCTGAAGCCTCCGCCGCTGATGTAATCTGTAACCTCATAGGTCATCTTGAAGGGGTTCTTAAACGATGTCCCTCCCACTGTGGTCACATAGGGGCTGGGAAGCATGAGGGAACAGAGGGCTTTAGTGAGGCTTCCTTACAGTGGTCATTGACCTTCTGAGTGGATTGATAAGCGAGTGGATTGCAGGGCAACACTCCCGTTTGTCCAAGCGTCACAGTAGTGAGGTAGTGAAGTAGTGAAGAAGTGGCCTTGAACAGAAAGGCACCAGAACCTTCCAGGTAATATTAGCTGATAAATATTACGTTAGCATTTAATGTCGCAAATGTGTCCATGTCCAGTCTCACCAGCACTGCTCCCCATCTCACCAGCACTGCTCCTCACTGGTGGTTTTGTGTCGGTGAGCGAGTTTACCTGGAGGCAGGGAAGCTGGGCCTGAAGCAGTTCTCCTCTTTAGTCACATGTCTGCAGCCGGCACCGCTGTCCCCTGATCATGAGGAGGGTTGAACGGGACAGGAAACAAGCACAGCAAATGATCATTAAACATTGAACATTAAAACGGATTAAATTATCTTTGAGAGCAAAACTCACACCCCTGCTAAATTGAGGAGAGACTGAGATACCAGAGGCCATCAAACTGCTGTTGACACATTGACTATTTAAATTTCAACATTATAATCTCAATATTATAATTTTTAACTATAGCCAAAGAGATCAAGGCTGTTCATGTTCTACAAGTAATATTAATATTACATCAACTTAGCCTTTATCATTACATTGAACTTACATATGTCATTTATACAACTTAAATATTGATCAAATATACACTTTCACTGAATGTACTGTGTTTCCTGGTTCCCGTGAGCGCGGTACTTGCCGGAGGCGAAGAGCAGGGAGAGGCCCCGGACGCCGGCCTTCATGAACTCTGTGTTGATGCGCAGCATGTAGGCGGCCGACAGGCTGTCCTCGTCGTCCCCGTAGCTGACCGTGTGCACCCAGGGCAGGGCCGACATGTTGCTGAGGAGCACCATCCACTGGAGGAAGGGCTCCTGGGTCTCGTGGCGACCTGGCGGGGGAGACCAGGTGAGACATGTCTGGCATTGATGTACACCGCAAGCAGGATTATTAGGCATGTTGTATTTTTTGGAGGATTCGTTTTCTTGTTGAACAAATACATTGCTCTCAGTCAATCCACAATGTTGATAAACATCAAATCTGAATGTTTAGGAAGGTAAAAGTGAGTTTTGGGCTTTTTTAGGAGTATCCATTTGTGCGTACGTATTGGGCAGCTATTAGTGTGAAGAATTATTATGCAAGTAAATGAAAAATGATTTTTTTTCCCTTCTCACTTGTATATTTTCATCTTTTAAAGTGAGAATAACAAACAATCAACTCAACAATTTCCCCCAAAAAAACTTGACCAGTGACCAATATAGCCACCCTTCTTTTCAATAACAGCCTTCCATCCGTGGAGTCTGTCAGTTCCTTGATCTGTTGACGCTCATTTTTTTTTGTGCAGCAGCGACCACAGCCTCCCAGATGCTGTTCAGAGAGGTGTATTGTCTTCCCTCACTGTAACTCTCTGTTTAAGAAGGGCCTACAAGTTCTCAATAGGGTTTAGGTCAGGTGAGCAAGGGGGTCATGTCATAATTCTTTCTTCTTTAAGGCCTTCACTGGCTAACCCACGCAGGGGAGTATTTGGATGCATGTGGTGGAGCATTGTCCCGCATATAAATCATGGCCTTCATGAAAGATGCAGACTTTTTCCTGTACCACTGCTTGGAGAAAGTGTCTTATTGGAAAACTTACTGGCTACAAGCTGGCAGTGGGTTTGGGAGTTCATTTTAAGTCTAACTTCAACTTGAAAAGGTCCAACTAGCTCATCCTCAATAATACCAGCCCATACCAGTACCCCACCTCCACCCTGCTGCCGTCTGATTCAAAGTGGAGCTCTGTTCCATTACTGATCCAGCCACAGGCCCATCCATCTGGTCCACCAAGGGTCACTCTCATCTCATCAGGCCATAAAACCTATAAAATCTGTCTTCAGATATTTCTTGGCCCAGTCTTGACATTTCAATTTATGTGTCTTGCTTAATGGTGGTCGGATGTGAGCCTTCCTCTGAGCACTGAACACCTTGTACTTCTAGACACTTCAGGTAGGTTGCAGTTCTGGAATATGGGTTCCTGGTAGCTTCACGTTTGATTCTTCTCAAATCTTTAGCAGTTAATTTGCGCCTCTTTTTCTCAACACGTCTCAACACGAGGAAAACAACCTGCCTAATTATGCACACATTGATATAGGGTGTTGATCTCTTTAGACTACACCCTCCCTCATTGCACAAATACACATCACCTGATGTGCTTCATTCCAATAAGCATTCATAATAATTGTGCACACAGTGTTTAATTCAAATAAAGTGTAGATAAACACACACTGACACACACGCACATGGTGATCATATGCCTTGATGATGCAGTGTTAAGATCACTCATTAGCCAAGATCAATTTTTACTTTTCCACACACTATTTCTTTTGACCTCGTCAACTATGTAAACAAGACAATCACATCAAAATGCAAACAACAACAAATGCTTACATGTGTGTATTTACTAAGCCCAAAGCTAAAGTTAGAAAGACAAAGTGCACCGAACATAGCACTCCCCCTACCTGGGTTGGTGAAGACCCATGTGGAGATGTTGGCCCCCGTGCTCATAATGTACTCCACATCCAGACTGGCCTCCAGGCCAGCTTTGCCTGCTCCCTGGGTGCCCACCACCCGGTCCACCATGGACAGATGCTTGAAGCTTCCACCAAACAAGCTCATGAACTCAGCTAGGTCTGCAGGGTGGTAGTACTGCTCCAAGAACTACCGCAGACAAAAAAAACAGGAAGGCCGTTTGAATCAAGTGAGAATATGGCCTGATTGTAGATTTGGATTTCCAGTTCGAATTACCAGAGACTTAAAAGGTGTGATGTTTTTATGGCGTTATATTAGAGATAAAGGGCCAATCACGTTGTCCCAGCATACATGACGATGGGCAGGGTGCCATACCTGAGCCACAGCCTGGCTGTTATTCTGGGCTGATCCGATGTCAGAGATGCTCATGTTGTAGCGTGCCCTGAGGATAGCAGGGGTCACACCAAGGTGTAGGCCAGCCTTCGGGTGAACGCGCCTTCCGTGAGACGCTACATCCTGACCCCTGGGTGGGAAGCGGTGAAGACCTCCAACTGTGTATGAGAAGAAAAAAACAAACAAAACAAAAACACACGTAAACAACTGAATGTCTTGACGTATCCGAGGACCTCCAGAAAGAAAACGTTGATAGCTGCAGAACATGTTACGTGTTACGTGATGACCACAGGACTCACCGAAGTCCAGGTGCTCGTGAACTTCCTGGTGGACAGAATACGGCGACGAGGACCTGACCTGGAAATGTCCATCTTTGATGTAGCGGTGGAAGATGGCGCCTGGAAGAAGAGCCTCTGCCACTCTGGAATAGAGACAAACACACACAAGCGTGAGAGCCGACAGACAAACACACCACGCCAACTGAACCTGGGCAAGTGTTGAAGTCTTTTATGAATGTCCAATGTAATGCTTCTAAAGAAAACGTTAAAACCTTCAAAAGAAAAGAAAAAAAAGAAATCTAACAAATAATTTGGACTCACACACATTTCTGAATCAAGCAGTTCAAACTGTAAATGCGGTTCACCGTCAACGGCTACCAAAATGGGAACAGAGTCACGAGACGGAGAGAAGACGAGACACATGTGACGTCAAGATGTCTGTACAAGGGGGGGCTCTTACTGCACAGTCATGGTGCACTGGAGGAAGTCGCGCGTGCGGACAGACAGACACTGCGTGACCCCGTGGCTCTGCAGCCAGCGGTGCACCACTTTCTGGGTGAGCTCCGAGGGACGCACCAGAGAACACACTTCCTCCAGGCTCAGGTACTTAGCTGGGGAGGAGGAGGAACGTTTGAAACGGGTGAAACTCATAAAAACTCAAACTCATAAAACTCATAAAAACTCACAAAACTCAAACAGAGGAAGGGTAAATAAATTAAATGGTTAGAAATTAATAAATATGCATCCCCCTTATTTGTGTGCATTTCACAGCGTTTCATAGTGCTGGGCTGGTTGGGGTAGGTTTTACAGCGATTTCTGGCCATTTGATGTTGACAAAAAATATTTTTTAATCGAAATATTAAACATCAGATGGGGGGGGGGAGTCATTGAACAGCAAACACACAGGCAAGCCACAGTGGTACCATATTGTGGGGAGTCAGGGTCAGACACCCTGTGGAGTGTGTCCTCCAGCACATCAACGCCCTGCTGCTTCAGAGCAAAGGTCAGCTCCACCTGCTCTGTGGGCCCGACCCGACCCACATGGGACCAGTCATCTGGAACGCTAGAAAACATTAAAATACCAATTGTTAAGAGTGTAGGAACTTGTGGTGGATGACTGCAAACATACATGCATGCATACGTACGTACGCACGCACGCACATACATACATACATACATACATACATACATACATACATACATACATACATACATTACGTTTTACGTTATGGCAGTCCATCGATTACGATGATGACATTGCTCCATACATACATACATAAACCACAAAGGAGTTTCAGCCTCTACTTCAGTAGGCCTAATGTACTTGAGCATTATTCTATCCATTCATGAGCTATTCAACTTGAACTACTTCTGTGGTTTTTGTTCGGGAAAATCTCTGTGATACAAATGCACCATTTATATGAAGGCTGCCGTTGCCGTTACTTTTAACGTCGGTTTGGCCTACATATGTACGGCTATGTTTATGGACAATCATAAATATAGCAGTCGTTCAATTATCAATGACCCATACGTCAGGTTATTGTGGTGAAAAAACATCAGTGGTAGACTGAAATATACATTCATTTAAATCCACCTACAACTCCATACAGTACATGAGTAAAACCTGAGGTGAGGGCACACTAATTTGCTGATTAACAGTGAGCAGTCTATTTGTTCAGAAACACTTTGAAAAACGGTCGTTTTTCTCACAGAACATTTTGATCCTCCTCCAGGTATCCACAACGTACGGAGGAGCTGCAGATCAGCAGGACGATGTGGGTCAACCTGGCAAAGTCAAAGGAATGAAACCCGAAAACAAACACATTGGATTATGTATCTGGGCTATAAAAACAAGCATGTCTCAGTGACCATGCTGAATCGAATCATTGTTTCAGTTGCCAGCCCCAATGTACACGATTGACTACTACGGTCTCGAAATTGTTTGTAATTGAAGATCGCAGTAACAAACATGATCCGTAGCCGCCGGTTTTAAGATACAAGCTAAAGGGCACCACGTAGAACTACACTAATACCGAATAAATAACCGATTATACTCAAGTTATAGCGAGAAAACACAATAATAAACTTACACGCTCCTCATTGTCCTAAAGCGGTGACCTGCTGATGTCCAGGAGTGAACTGCAGGACAGACAAGAACGGCTGGGTCACATGACTGCGATGTCACGTGACACCAGAGTCCTCGCTTCCTTCCTCATCTGCCTGAGCTGTACTTTTATTCAGATACAATGTGTTTGTTTGTATATGGTTTAAAATATACGTCAATTCAACACCGATTATTTCGATGACCTACTTATGAAGGAAGTAGCTTATATTTTAAAGGCAGTCCAGACACTCGAGTCGTACCACTATATCACCACTGGGTGGCAATCGGTTAGTGTGTGTGTGCGTGTAAATTGCGAAACGCATTTTAAAATACAAAAACAAAAAACAAACATGTTTATTCGTTTTTCACAATAAAACTCTGACAATGAGCTGCTGACAAAATTGATTGAAAAACTAAAAAAACTGATAAAAAAAACAGGTACAAAAATCTAGATTATTGAACAGGCTATAAACCTTAGAAACCACATTTGCCTGACTACTTAAACTCATCAATATACAAATAAATTTAATTAACCATTAAAAGAATGCATATATACAATTATGAGTTACTTCAAACTGTCGTCTGCTCAAATAAGTCAGTAAAAGTAGTACATTCCAATAAAATAACATTTTCAAGCCCAGGACTCCGTCAGTTGCTGTCTGAGAAATACAAATCCTCCTCTTCTCCACTTTCATCATGGACTCCATTGTTGTCTGGAAACATCTCCCTTATGATAAAGCTATTGTCATCTGAGATAAACAAGGAAAATATAGTTTTATACATCGCATTCAGAACCTAGTTAGTGGTTTAGCATACAGTAGATTTAAACCTGTTTTCCTGGATAGGCTAAGAAGGTGTGAGGTCACAACTTCCTCCTAGAAATATGTTGCATAGAAAAAAACATATTGTATACCTACCCATGTTTGCACATTTCCTCATATTTTGTTTCACTGATGGCGTGAGTGAAAAAGTCTAAAAGAGAAGAAAACAATTATAGGAAAATGCAGCATTGATTGCTTTGGAATTGGAAATCAATATGAAACAATTGTAGCATTCAGGCACATCATGCATGATCTACCAGACTTAAGGAGGTTCCACATGAACTCCGAAATACTAATACCTTTTTTGTGGGGCTGACGTTACAGGCATTTACTTGTCTTCTTTTTATTCTCTTCTGCAGTTGGAAGATGTACTTGTCGTCATTATTCCTACAGACCACAATAACAAGAAAAGGTTAACTAGGATATCTGTATAGCTGGTTGTCTGAGGAATGCTGTTGAGGGCCATTCAGGCAAGCTTTCCTCTGCATGCAACCACAGAGGGGCTGAAGTTCTCTACAAAACCAAACCATGCATTCTGTACAAAACACAACCAGATACCCACTCATTGAGTCCAGACATGTCAATTGTATACCAAATACGATGTGGATGACATGTCCATGTTGCCGTATGTATGTGTTGTACGACAACAACAAATACATGACAAAGGGACAAGTAAGCCAGTAGGAAGTCTAATGGTCAGACCAAAAGTTGGCCGTGGACGAGTAACCGATGATATTCTATTGTCATGAGAATCACCTGTTGATGGAGCCCATCATGCCGGGTGTGATGTGCAGACAGGGAGGGGTCTTCACGGTGCAGTAGCTGGCCCCCCGAGGGGTCAGGGGCTCCAGCTCCGAGAGCACAAAGCCCTGCTCTTTCCCACCGGGGGACATGGAGGGCATCTGCGCAGCAGGACGTGCACAATCAAAACATGTCTTCCTCTCAAGTAGGGCCACTTGTTTTGATCAAGCGGTTATGACATGAGGGACCGAAGGGGGCGTTTCTAAGGGCAACTCATTCATGATCTGCATTCATTGCACAGATCAGATCAGTACATCACACTTTAACCGCTGAATGTGTGGTGGCGGCCGCGAGGACCAAGCGGGATGCAGGAAGTGAGACCCACCTGGAAGCGTTTGCTCTGCATGGAGGTGCTGCTGAAGACGTCATCGTGGTCTTCTTTGGGCATGGCCTCGATGAACTGCCGAACCTGCTGCTTCCTCTTCAGCGTGCCCACCCCGGCCGTGATGGTGCGTGGCTCTGGACGGACCAGACGAGGCACGGTCATTAAAGACAGACCAACACAAAGGCAACGGAGTGCTTAGTGTCGGCAGGAATCACTCACTCAATTCAAACGTTAAGACAACCATTGAAATGAGACATGCAAGGTGGAAGAATAAATACACCAGGGCAGACATACATTTTAACAACAACAACAAAAACGAAACGAACAAAAGGTTTGAGCCCCGATTTAAAAGTACGTAGAACAGAAACACAGGAAATATTCAAACAGTCTCGGCGTAAAGGGACTGGAGAATTTGAATCGTAAAAGTTGTAAGGATTATTGTAAGGACTATGTAAGGACTATTTCCCACATCCACAAGATGGCAAATGTGAAGCTTTAAAAAGGTTAATACACTGACACACGCACACACACACACACACACACACACACACACACACACACACACACACACACACACACACACACACACACACACACACACACACACACACACACACACACACACACACACACACACACACACACACACACACACACACACACACACACACAGGTCTGTGATCCACTACCTTGCTCGGTGGTCGATGCCTTGGTCTTCTTAGGGGCCATGGCTTTCTTACTGGGGGCCACGGCGCCACCCTGGAACGTGTGCTGCATCTGGCACTCTTCTGGCGACCGCGTTCCCACCATCATGGCCACATTCACCCAGTAGCAGCCCAGGTGTTTGGGGAAAGATGCCACAGCCCTTCAAACATAGATAGAATACAAAGTTAGATAGGGATGTGTGTTCCACGTACTGTTTTGTTTACGTAAAATGATGTCACCTTGTTTAAAGTGACAAAAAAACTAAACATCTGTACCAGATGTAACTGTTAGGCAAGATGCAGATGTTAGCATGATAACACTTGAATGCTACAACTCATAATGAGAATAATTCCCCCTCTGGTCACAGAAGACCTACTCTTTCAGCTTTGCAAGCTCTGCATCTGTCCAATGCTCGTCTTCTTCCTCTTCTTCCTTTTGAATGCTTTTCTTTGCCGTACATTGGTCTCCTTTCCTATCAGCCTGGGAAGGCGCACACACCGGAACAGGCTTTCGTGGCCTTCCGAGGACCTTGCCCTTCCTCGTGACGACCTTTCCCTTGTCCTTCCTTGACACAGTGAAGCTGGGGTCAGATGTGTTGAGAGACTGACTGGACGCGCTGCTGTCGTCGTCAGACGAAGATGAGGCGCTGTGAGCCGCGGCCGCCGGAATATTCCGTTCCCTTAGCAACGCAGTCTTTGGGACCCGGCCGGCGCCTCCCGCCGCGTTCCGACCCTCGGACCCCGCGTTGGGGGCGTGGTGCTTGGGGGCGTCCTGGCGCCGAGCATCGCGGCCCGTCTGTGGGGCAGCTTCTCGGACCGCGGGCGGCTTCTTGGACATCCCCCTGGATATGCACTCCTCATCTTCTGTGCTGCTGCTGCTGCTGCTGCTGCTGCTGCTGCTGGCGTTCCTCGTGGCGACCTTTCCCTTGCCCTTCCTCGCCACAGCCCTTCCCTTGTCCTTCATTGACACAGTGGCGCTGCCGTCAGACGTCCTGAGAGACTGACTGGACGGGGACAGGACACTTTGGTGCGCCCTCCTCCTCCTCCTGGTCACGGGGCCTTCGTCGTCAGATGAAGATGAGGCGCTGTGAGCCGCGGCCGGTTCACTGGCTGCTGGAATATTCTGTTCCCTTGGCAACGCAGTCTTTGGGACACCGCTGGCGTCTCCCGCCGCGTTCCGACCCTCGGACCCCGCGTCGACAAAGTGGCGCTTGGGGGCGTCCTGGCGCCGAGCATCGCGGCCCGTCTGCGGGGCAGCTTCTCGGACCACGGGTGGCTTCTTGGTCATCCCCTTGGGTACGAACTCCTCATCTTCTGTGCTGCTGCTGCTGCTGCTGGGGTAGCGGGGCCGGGCCTTCTCCGGAGGGGAGATGTGGTCGTTTGGCGGTTCACGGGTCTTTGCTTTGCGATTGCGAGCCACGGGCTTCACCTTCCTCTGTGGCGCGGAGGGCTGAGGGTCAACGGCTGGCCCATCGCTCAACTCGCCGCGCTGTGGGGCTGGAGACACACGAGGAACAGAGGCTAAGTGAGGGCTGTCAACACACATGGGGAGGTGCATGAGGAGGTGACTGCAGGTGTACCTTCAGTGTGCCGGACAACTCCACCCTGTTGTTGGGGCGGCCGAGAGTCCACCATGTTGTCCGGCGCGGTGGGTTTCTGAATATGTACATATGCAAAGAAAGGGTCATGGAGACTGGTAAAGATGGTCCACAGTGCATCAATGAAGCGCGTTCACCTGGCGGCCATCTTGGCACTAAGCGCTAGCTGGGTTGTGGGGCTGAATGCCGAAATACCTCCCAGCTGGAGCACAAGAGGCAAGAAGGCCGTGAGGAGGATAAGGCCCGTGGGCCGGCCGGGCTTTGCTGTGAGAGTGACACAGTGAGACCTACAGTCATGTACACGGTGGTCTCGTAGTCCTCCAGGATGGTCACGTTCATGCTGGCGTCCACGATCACCCGGCCTCCTCTCCAGAACTCCAGCGGTGGCTTCAGCATCCGGCCACTTCGAGATGTTTTCATGCCGCCATTTGACAATGTTGACGTGAGGGTTGGACAGGCTGCGGTTGATGAAAAGCAGAAAAGCAGAAATGCATTGGCTGACTACCAAGCCAAGGACATAACTTCATTGCGCCACCAACGGTCAAGTGCAATGACTAAATATACAATCCTGTTAATGGGTTCGTGGTTTTTTTTTTTGTTGTTGCAGGAATCATCTTACTAGGTGACTACTGGTACTGGTTGGTAGGTGGTACTTGATTTCACCTTGTGGAGGTGAAATCAACCACCTGAACTCAGTCTACTTACGCGTGACAAACGGCGTGGTCTCCTGCTTTTGGTACTTTGTGGTAGGATTAGCAGGAACCGGGTGCCTCGTTGGGTTGGCTTTACCGCTGCTCAATGCTGCTGTTCTGGCATATCAAAAACAATGGCGACATGCTGATGAGTGGGGCATCTATAAATAGTGGACATTTATGAAGTAGCCCAACAAGCCTTCAAACAATGCATCATGCTATTTAAATTTTCATTGAGTGCTGCACACACAAATTTGAATACAGATGTTCCTCTTACTTTGTGTGTGAAAGAAAATGGTCAACGTGCTTCTTCCACTTTACTGGGAAACCCTGACAAAATTTGTCCAAAAGCCAATTTGGCAATTCTGCAAAGGACAAAAGAAAGTATTATAGTAGTAGTACATAGTGCACAAAACACTGGAGTTCTGTAATTATATCCCCCCCCCCCCCCGAAATGAGTCAAAGCATTGTTGCATAATATATGTCTCTAATAAGAATCCCACTGAAAATGGTCTTACCAGAGGCATTATCAGTGTACATTTTGCCAATCAAAGTGTACGTCCGGCCTGACAGCGTTTTCAGCACAGACTTTGATATCCTTTCCACGACGATGGTACTGTGCCATGGTATGTTGTCTGACCTGGGAGGGAAACACAGGTCAGAACCGGCATCCAATGCGTTCACAGCAGACAGTCAGACACTGCATTATACAACGAGGGGGGGGGGGGGGGTGCTACAATACTGTGCAGTTATGAGCAAGCCGGGCAAAACACAAACACCGGGCCATCAGCAGCGTATACAGCTTGGTAACGTTCGCATTCAGGGTGTTTGACGCTGAAAGGTACTGGGTTGAATCCCGAATGTCCATAGCCTAGCCCCCTACCTACTTAGTATTAACAAAATCCTGATCTGGTCTCCTGATCGTAGTCTGGTGCAAAACCAGGATCGGAGACTTGTATCCAACTGGCAAAATGCAGGAGGCAGCATGCGGTCTACTACACCGCGTAAGAAATGTGTTGCCAGAGAGCGCCGCGTGTGGCCATGAAACTTACGTTCGGATTCCATCCACATAGATGCCATCCCGAGTAAACTTGATTTTCCACCGTTTAAGTTCATATCCGTTTCCCTGCTGAACAGAGAGGACTCAAATGAGGCAGGGAGGAACGCAAGTGCCACACAGTGGACGGTGGCGTTAGAACCCGTTTGAGATAATGTCCTCGTTCTCAACGTAAAGCTGATGAACAGAGTGAGGAAAGCTGGGTACCTGATTGGTTTGCTCCGAGGGTGCTGGGGCCCGCTTGGGCCTCTTGGGGAAGAACACGTGTGGGGAGTGGAGGACGAGCGGGTCTTCGACCAGGCGGGGCTGAGGTTTGGGGGCGGGGAAGGAAACGGCTTCTTTCCCAGTGCCCTCAGACGGGTCAGCGGCCGCTTTGGATGGGAATCGATGAGCGGGTAATTCCCCTTCCAGAGGGCGGACGACAGCATCCACGCGTGTCCCGTGATCAATTTCTTCTTGATCGGAATCTGTGGGGGTTGGCCTCTTTCGAGACGCAACTCTAGGGCCTGCAGAGAAAAAAGTAAATGGCGATAACACAGACCTGTCTAGGGAGAGACTTTTGGCCCAGCATCCTTTGTGCAGTATAATAAACGATTCATGTTCTCCTTCCATAATTGTAAAGACATAATAGACAGGCATGTGCAAGGTCTGGGACTGGACTGCCATGCTGCAGGGGTTAATTTGTGAAAAGGTTCCATCTCAGGTTGCCATGGTAATGGTAAACAGATTAATTGCAATCTAACAAACAACCTTGTCAAAACAACATCGTTCCATAATCAAATGTTCAACAATTTGCTGCAGATCTTGGAAAGCCGCTATGCGGTTTTACACTTTATATAAATGTATGTACGTTGTGTATAAATGTAAAACCCTTCAGTACTTTCCCACCTGCATTCCCGAGTTCCTTGGTGTTGCATCTTAAAGCACCAGCCTCTTGCTGCTGCTGCCTCTTCCTCTCCTTCATGTGGGTAAACATCTTGGCAGGAGACATCAGGTTCTCTAGTGGAATCAGTGTCTCTGTCAAAGCAACAGTAAACAGCAGAAAACCTGTCAATCTCCTTTTCCAGAGGATGACATTAAAAATGAAAAGACTAAAATCCAACGATCTGACCAGACAGCAACCGTGAAATGAAATGCACATCTTACGTCTCTTTGACAAGAAGGCCTCTGATGCGTGAGGAAGCCACTGATCTTTGACCGCGACAGCACAGCGAGCTGAAGGTGAAACGTCATCTGTGACATTGTTCACCGATGGGCTGACTGTGGGCTCAGGACTACATGGGTCACTCTCCGATGGGTCAACGGAAAACAAACTTTGCGATTCATTGTCAGATAGCTTCATGTCGACGTCATTCATCCCATCCATATTGAGAGCGTGGCTGTTTGGCTGGCCGGCATGAGCTACAGCAGCAAGATAAAGCAGTTAGAAGGATTGATGTGAATGTTCACAGGGGGCACCATTGTGGCAGTGTGAATCATTACAGGGCCTCGGGTAGGTCCACCATGCTCACCATCAATGTTATTACTAAACTACAATGACTATGGAACACACTTTCCTTTCAGAGCTTCATAGCCTTCATGCACTCCATAACAGCGCTGGTTTGCCTCTTATTCACCTGTGTTCATGACCTTCTTTGTGGGGATAGCACCATTCTCTCTCGTTCTCTTTTTTTCCCTTTCCGTGATGATAGCAAACATCTTGGCCGGTGACATCAATGGAATTCTTTCCAAGGACACCACTGCTTCTGTTAAAGCATCAATATCATCAGTCAATATAGAAAACGTAAACGTAAACGCGCTGATCTGAAGTATTAGGGTCAAACAAAACAGCACGCATTCATACATAATTTCAGAAAGAGGTACATTTAGCACACAGCATCTTTACCTTGCATAGTTCTTCGGCCAAATTCCGAAGTGGGCAATTGTTGTGGTGGCTTTTTTGATGGAGTTCTGACAATGTCTTTGTATAATCTTGATGGCGTTACCTTGTGAGACATCAATTCTTTCGATGTCTTGCCAGGTGACCTTATTGGCATATACACATTTCTTTCCATCAACCCGTGTCGTGTGTCCTTAACTGGAGAAAACTTTCTATGCCGGCTGTGGAAGTTGGACATTGACATGGGCACGTCATGTTGTGTGAACTTCGTAGGGGAAATTGTCAGGGCCTCAGCATCAATGTGATCAAAGATATCGGTCTCGTTTGTCGTCCACCTTGGTTCCAGCGTGCTCTCTGTTCCTTTCCGATGTGTCACAAACACGGATCCATCGGTCTCATATTTTTGCATCCCACCAGTGTTTCTACAAACGTTGGCTTTCAGTTTTGCAAAAACCCTAGCAGGAGACTGAAATTCTGCTCTCTGATCCAAAATGCGATAGTGCGATTTCATGCTTTTCGAGCTGGGGAAAATTACAGGATCCCCACAAACGATAGAGCCATCATCCATTATAGACTGCAGCGCGCTAGCAGCAGTATGTGCATCACCAAGTGTTGTTGACTCAAGTCCTCCGCTGCACTTGGGATACGTGTGGATCCTGCGGTCCCGACTGGGTCTGGGCTGCAGAAAGCAACCCTTGCTTGCATTTACTGTATTTGGGTTAAACAACGACATGTCTTCCAAAGTCACTGGTGTATTACCGTTGTAAGATCGAGTTCAAGTCCATATTCCCCTACTCCTTACAATGGTAACGATATACCAGCGAAAGGCTTTTCCAACGTGGCATCAATGTTTCTCATCCAACTTACATTACATGAATCGTCGCTGAATCCAGCTAACTATGTCGATCGCACTACCGAGCAGTTACTAAGTATAACCACGAAGACCACAAATTCGTACACAAATCGTGCTAACTAACTGCTAAGCTAGCGAATAACTTTCGAATTTGAATTGAAAGCCGCCCGGGCTACGTACGTCATTTCCGTAAACACCGTCTGTTGTGTCGGGTAGAGTTCCGTTACACAACCCAACGGAGCTCAAACTAAAGTATAAACTAAGGGTTACTTTACGAGAATATTTTCCGGAGTAGTTTCATAGTATTTCTGCATTTTATTTCGTTTCGTTGGTACTGTATGTGTATCACTTGTAAACAAAAAACAATGAAAATGTAAAAGAGCTTAAGATGAAATACATAATAATCTTATTCCATATCAAACTTGAGCCATAATTAAGTTAATTGAGGATGACATTTCCATCTCAACCCTGTACATCGTTTTAAAAGTGGACCACAAAATATAAGGTCAAAGCCACATATTATGCTCCTGAATGTGGCCCCAATGTGGTGTCACATGGCGCATGCGTAACACACATGCCAAGGGAGTCATACGTCGAGGGTTACTAATGGTTCACAGTTAATAGACGTATACAAGGAAGTGTGTGGAGTCTGATTCGTTTGATAGTAGCTAATTTTCTTCATCCGCGGGTTTACCACTTTTCTCTCGTGGTCATAGACAACGTCCATAGACCTGGTGCAGTCTGCCTGAGGGACGTGATGTAATATGGCAACACACGTTGTCAATCGTTTTGTTTTGTTGGTACGAAAGAGATATGGCTCTGTCTCGCAAACCGAAAGAACTATAACCGGTTTAACATCTAGTTTGACGTTTGATAGAATACATGCAGGCAGCAACACAAGGCATGTTCTTGACCCACGACCTCCGACAGGGAATACAGGAAGTGGTCGCGGTAGTACTCCGGGGTGGGGAAGTTTCCGAAGAACCGTGGCCGCTGGTTTGGGACTTGGTTTGGCAGCACTTTGGGACACAGGGGAGGACGTGGACGATGGAGCAGAATCTCTCTCCAGATCGACTCTAGGACATGTCCTTCGACCTGCCCGATGCGCATCCCCATACAAACCTGACAGCCCCCGCTACAAGTACAACTTCATTGCTGATGTAGTAGAAAAATCTACTCCAGCTGTAGTGTACATTGAAATAGTTGGCAGGTGAGTTGGCTAACAATCTTTTTCAGTTCGTATTGAAATGTATGTGAACTACGGTCTTTTCGGTGTCTCCGGTTTTTGGTTTCATGGCGAATGAGTCAAATGTACATCTTGGCTGATCACCTGGAGTAGTGTGTTTCATTGTATATTTCCGATATAGGCACCCATTTTCTGGAAGGGAAGTCCCTGTGTCAAATGGTTCTGGCTTCATCATCAGTAGCGACGGCCTCATCGTCACCAATGCCCACGTTGTGGCCAACAAGAGAGGGGTGCGTGTCAAGCTGACCAATGGAGAAACCTTCAACGCCACCGTGCAGGATGTCGACCAAGTGGCCGACATTGCCACAATTAAAATCACAGCCAAGGTGAACATTGGTTTGAATCTGTTTGTCCTTCCCAGCGTTGCAGTTCTCAATACAACACATGCGATAGCTGCGCTTTATGACAACATAACAACAGCACTAACAAAGCAATTCACCAGTTGATCTGCATTTTGCCATCTCTCCGTCCTTCCCACCCGTCGCTCCAGCATCCTTTGCCCACCCTGAACCTCGGTCGCTCCTCGGATATTCGACAAGGGGAGTTTGTCGTCGCCATGGGCAGCCCGTTTGCACTCCGCAACACGATCACATCAGGCATTGTCAGCTCGGCACAGAGAGGCAGCAAGGAGCTGGGGATATCCAACTCCAACATGGACTACATCCAGACCGACGCGGCTATTGATGTAGGTCGTATTTAGTGGTATATTTCTGTGTGAAGCGGAGTGACAGTGGTCAGCAGGTGTCATCCAGGGTATACAACACCCATGGCGAATCCTTGCAGCTTGAAGGCCGCGGTAATTTGGTTCATAGGTTAACCGTGTTTGTTTCCAGTCAGGGGGTGACTGTAGTTTGGACCCCATGCCGTGTTGTGTCTGAGAACCCGCGTTTCATGTACTTGTCTGCGAATATTACTATTTGTAGATTTGTATCCCCCTTCATTTAGTTTAGAAAATGTTGGGACATGGGATGTCAACATTTTGACAAGCTAAGTAAGCATACAATTGATTTTGTGTGTTGCAGTTTGGGAACTCTGGAGGTCCCCTAATTAACTTGGTGAGTGACAGATCTAAAACATCACATACAAAGAAATACTGCAATTGAGTGATCTACAGAAGTATGCTATGTTTTTGTTTTCATACCATATTTGGATACTTTTTCTGTGCCATCTGAACCAGGATGGGGAAGTGATCGGTATAAACACCATGAAGGTCACTGCAGGGATCTCTTTCGCCATCCCCTCCGACCGCCTCAAGATGTTCCTCGACAGATCAGCGGAACAGAAGAGTAAGTTGATGCTGGGAATGGAGGTTGGAGGATCAAAGGGGCCGCCTTGTAGTATTCAAGGAACCACAACGGATGTAAAAGAGTGTGTCACTTTTTATGTGTACCACAGGCACGTCTGTGTATAATGACCTTAACCACAACCAAGCTTTTAATGGACTTGTTTTAGTTGATGACGAGTAAGCAATACAAACACAGACGAGACTCGTCGAGACAATCAAAACTCACAAGCCGCCGTCAAAGCTGTAAAACAAGTTTCATTTTATACACATTTGAACTTTGTTGTTGTACCTGCCAGAATCATGGTTCGGTGAATCAGACAGCAGGCGAAGGTATATTGGAGTGATGATGCTGACCCTGACGCCAAGGTACGTTGTATTTTTTGCCATTGTGGCCCAATGAACGTGTGCACACCTTGGTCTTGGAGTGTTTTGTATCATCTTTTCTCCTTGGTGGTGCAGTATCATTGCAGAGTTAAAGCTCAGGGACTCCTCGTTCCCAGACCTCACTCATGGAATCCTGATCCATAGGGTCATCACAGGCTCACCAGCAAACAGGTAAGCATGGCTGTGGCAGTGATTGGCGGCTCATTGAAACATCAAGGAAAACAATAGACATCAAGAGTTTGCATTCACACAGGAACTTGTCCATACAGATGACAATTTCAACTGTTTGATTGAAATCCCTTTCAATTATAGATTTTGGGCTTATTACAGAAAAGGTAATTTAGTAGGAGACCCAGTGGATCAGACATGCACGGAGACTAAAATGGATCACAAATGTCAGTGACATATGAATGACAATGCAAACGGGCACGCAAAATCACCAGGCTTTTTGTAACAAGCCTCACAAATGTATTCAACTAATCCGTTATCAACGTCCACGGCTACATTGTAATTGGCTTGTCTTTCAGAGCCGGCATGCAGCCAGGGGACGTGGTGGTGGAGATCGACGGCACCAGAGTGAACACCTCCGAGGAGATCTACCAGGCCATCCGCAGCAGCAATACCATCTCCATGCTGGTCCAGAGAGGACAGGACCTGCTGCGACTGCAGATAACGCCAGAGTATGCAGAGTGACCGCGATGAGCTTTCATTTCACTGTAGCCCTTGAGGAGAAGAACAGAGAGGATGAAGACGAAGGGTGACAGTCCGAACTCGTGACTCGACGGATGGATCCCCCCAGACCCGAGCCATCACTGACACCAGTCACACCTCAAGAAGCCTTTTTAAAATGTGAAAACACATGGTTGTAGTCTTCATTGTTGGCAATAGTTTTGTATAATTATCACTTGAAATTGCAGGCACCACGAGGAAGGTGGCTCCATTAAATATGCTTCAGTTGTTCATGGTATTAATACTACAGATTTGTCATACCGTAGGTTCACAAAATGGAAGTCAGTATATTTTTTTTTTGACAAAGCAATTTAATGTTAGACAGTGGCAAGAAACATGACAGACCCAACACTGCAGATAGAACTAACGGTATAAACTACTTTACACCGAGTGGACGAGTTTGACAAGCCACAAATGCTACTGAGACCATGATCCCACTTTTAAAACAAATGAAGTTACAAATCAAGCTTCCTTTAAATTACTGGAGCAATCCAGCGTTCACGTCAAATGGGACAGACCACTTCTGTTAGAAATGAGAACTTTGTGGTGGCCAGGTAACGGGAGGGGGACAATCGCCATGGCCTCCTGAAAAATGGACGGTACTAAGCAGTCCAAAGCCAAAAATGTCAACAAATTCAACATTTCTATTTTAACTCTCAAATATGACCCCCCCCCCCTCCAGAGAAAAGTAAAGTAGATTATAAATCTGTTTCTCCCATTCGGTTTGAACGTGGCAAATGTATTAATACGTTGTAAAGACAAAACAAGGATTCTTTTCTTGACAAAAAAAATAACTGCCAAACTTACATGATTGAAAAATAAAAGGTGAACAAATTTGCTCCCCTCATCAATTTGAGCAACTGCCCTAGTGCGGAAATTAGACATTTTTCTGTCAATACACAGTAATACACACTTACAGTAAAGAAATAAAGTGACAGTACTGAACATCTACACGAACGTGTTCGCTTCAGAGACAGAGATACATCATACACAACGCTTATTACGTTGACTAGACATTTGGTTAGGGTACAAGTACTACAACATACCAGGAGAGGGCTTTTTTTTTTTTTTTTCATTTTTTTAAATGGTTGAAATCTCATTAAAACTATTTTAAAATGGCTTTGTATATATTTATATATATATATTGCTGGTTATAGTTTTACTTTTAAGAAAATATAAATTGTGCGACTTAAGCTTACAATATACTGCTGGCAGTAACTCCTTTGTGGGCACTGTGTCCAAGTGCCCACCTCACGGGGAAAGGAGAGAAAAATAACAAAACATTTTTGTTAGGTGTCGTCCTGACACCGCTCTCCCCACCCCAACAAACCCTGGCACCAAAGAAGAACCTGTTGTGGCGTTCACCACGGTGGAATGCTGCAGAGATCACACAGGGCACACAGGCAGCCAAACTGTTCTATCAAACATACAGAGACATAAATAAGGGAGAGTAGAGCTGGGGTCGGGAGGGGGAGGGGGGGGGGCTGGGAAAAGGTATTGTGTGGGTGGCGAGGGAAATAAACTGTAGTGTCCGGTCTGGTCCAGCAGTAAGCGTGCTATATGCGTGTGCCTAGTTGACTTGGTCCAAAGCTCGCAGAAGCTCCTCCCCCTGCAGCAGGTGCTGACGACCTTGTACGGGCGCGTTGACCTCACAGTCGTATCGGGTGAGCTGTGGCAGAGAGATGGCCGGGCTGGTGCCCTCCGTGGAGCCCAGGAGACGACTGGCCAGGTCTAAGAGCAGGGTACATGTGTTAGAGCCACGCGCACAGGAGCGTCTGTCGAGGGCGTTAATTTGAACCCAGACATTACTCTCCTCCCTCCGGTCCACTCACCTGACGGCAGGAGAAGGATGTACCGATGGGAGAGAACCGTAGGAACCTCGGTCACCTTCAGTTTTTTACCCTGCTCGCATGTTCCCTGCAGCAAGGCCCCCTGGGAAACACAGAGACTTCAGTCAATTGTCTGGGCTAGGTGTGGTATGGTGCTTGCTCGGGGATGTGGGTGAGGGGTGTGCACTCGTAGGTCCACTCCAAGGTGGGTTTGGCGCTCACCGTCCCGAAGACCTCAGTGAGCGGGATGTCCCCCAGCTTCCGCTTGCGCTGGGCGTTCTGGGCTGCCAGCATCTTGAGAGACGCCTCCTTGTCCAACTGCGGGTTTCTGATGAAACAAGGATGGGGAAATTGCATTTAATTTCAACCAGGTCATCCTCGTTGAGCTTCACCATCCCCAGTACCTACAGTAAGAGGGGAAAACACTGAAGCTGGGGGAGGAGAACATAGATCTGGCACACTCTGGCCTTGTGCAGGGTTCTGCCAGAAGGTCCTACCTTTTGGAGAGCAGGAGGGCGGCGTGGGGCTGGGCCACCGGCTCCAGGAGCCCGGGGGCCGGCGGCGAGGCCGTGCGGCTGCCCGGTCCACTGGGGGGCGAGCTCAGGAAGCTGTGGAGCGGAGCGGTGGCCAGCGGCTCCACGGGCTCGCACGCCACAGGCTCACACGCCACGGGCTCGTCCGGGGACAGCGCGCGCAGCTGGAAGTCGTCGTCCATGGGGATGTACGGCGCCAGCATCTCCAGGTCCAGGTCCTCTATGGCCTGCTCAAACACAAGCAAACCACTGTTGAGATTGCGTGATGAGGACATAGTGAAGAGGAAGGGGTGAACCTGGGGGGGGGTCTCAAAGCGCACCTGTGTCATGAAAGGGGTCTTGGGCTTTGTGTCGACGGCAAACAGCTTCTCAACCAGGTCAAAGTCCGAGCCGAGCTCCATGTCGCCGGGGAACTCCAGGTCCAGCGTGCCGCCGGGCTGATGGCGGAGAAGCACGTGTCAGCACTTTGTAAACGCCGTCGGACAGCACGAGTTCACGAGAACGTCCCGTCGGTTGACTCACCCCCGTGGCGCTCCTGTCCTGACCGTGGCTGCCCGCTCGGCTGGGGGGCGCCGGCGCGCAGGGCTCCCCGGCGCCGGAGTGGGTGGGCTCACTGGGGGGCAGGGGGGACAGAGGGCGGCCCAGCGGCTCACTGGTGGAGGGAAGCATCACGTCGTTGTAGAGAGGAACGTCCGCCAAGAGCTGGATCTCAGAATCTAGGGCGGGAGAGGAGAGACGTTGGACGTTGGGGTCAATCACACAATCTCTGGTTTGCATTTTGACGTTTATGTAGCGCGGCCCGATTTGCTTTTCCGAGCGCGTGCGAGCGACTGACCGGGGCAGCTGAAGTCCAGGGAGATGATGGTGTCTCCGGCAGCGGGGGCCAGCAGGGTGAGGGCCTCCGGCTCCTCCTTCAGCTGGTCGTACAGGCTGACCAGGGGCACCTGCGTCAACATCTGAACCACGTCCATCTCCGGAACCTTCTCCTCGTCAGCCACGGCCCGGGGCGCGGCCTCGTCTGCTTGGCAGCCGACCACAACGTTGTCGTCGACGTCCTCCTCCTGCTGCTGCTCCTCCATCTTCTCCTCCTCCTCCTCCTCCTCCTCCTCTAGGGGCACTTTTTTCTCCTCCTTCACTGGCTTCACGTCCTCTGTCTGCTCCAGAGACAGGACCAGCTCCTCCTCCTGGATACCACTGTGATGGGAGAGAGAGAGAGGAGTTCCAGATGTTCATACACACCACAACCTTTTAGGAGCTCCGAGAATGATCAGAAAAGACATGACAAAGACTACGACTCAATATACATGTAAATACACTGCGATGACTAGCTAAATGTTATTGAATTAGTGGCAGTGATTGAAATTGTAGTGGTCCGAAAAAAAAAAAGAAAAAAAAAAGATCTTGCTCCAACATACATACACATACAACTTTTTGAATGGAGATTACCACGCAGCACCTCTACTCCACTAAAACACACACAGCTCTCAGCCACACACACACACAGCTCTCAGCCACACACACACACACACACACCCACACCCACACCCCCACCCCCCACTGGACCCACCTGAGCACAAAGTTCACACAGACAACACACTGGGGCTGGGAGTTCTTGCTGTTGTAGATGACGGTGGCCTGGGTCTCCACCCACACGAAGCCTCCTCTCTTGGCCAGCATGCGGTACTGGCCTGTGCTGACCTGACCCTTCGCAAATACTACGACAAGCAAACACACGCACAAACGAGAATGTAAGCAACTATTCACATCGGTCCAAATGGTTTCTCACGATCAGCCCTTCCCCCATCAGAGAAAGCAGTACAGTGCCGGTGGGTCCTTACAGTTCTGGTGGGTCTTGGTGAGGTGGTCCGAGTCCAGGGCGTGGTAGTACTCGTAGACGGAGCGATTCATGAGGTGTTCTGGGTCGTAGCCCATCAGCTCAGTTATCCTGCAATGACAGGAAAGACGGTAAAGTTAAAAGGGCCACCGTCCTGTGCGGGTCATGACGGCTGAACTGTTCAGAAAGGCTCAGTTCATGCCATTCTTTCCAACAGCCACTAGGTGGCTCCACAGCCCCAAATCTTAACAGCGCCCGGCTCTGCCCGTCAGGACAAAAGCCCCATTGACGGTAACAGTCCTGATCAGGGTGATAAGACAGGCGGGTCAGGTGGGGCTCCTGTGTGGGCGCACCTCTCGTCGCAGTAGGTGAACTTCATGTCCAGGGTGTGGCGGCTGAGGAAGGTCTTGGTGTCCAGGGGCACCTCGATGTTGGAGGGGTGCGGGATGGGGTCACAGATCAGCACCAGGTAGGGCACCGGGGGCACCGCCTGCCCGCCGGGGGTCTCCTCGGCGGGGGCTTCGTACACGTGCACGTGGCCCGAGCAGCGCAGCACCTGGGGGAGCGTGCGAGAAGTCAGGTCAGTTATGGCGCACCGTGGCTCCTCAGTAGCCCGATGGTAACACGCCCCCAGATGAGGACCCAGCGGTGACGGGGTTCTGGCTGGACCCGGTCATACCTTCCATGTGGCCGACTTGACATTCACGGTCCGCCCCCTGCTCGTGAGAGTGCATTTCATTCGAAGGAAAAAGTTGCGCTCTGTGTTGGTTTCCTTGGCCTTCTTGGAGCCTGAAATGAGCCAAAAGGGGAGCGATGGAAAGGTGAGAAAAAAAAAAAGGAAAAACCTGAAAACTGTGAGCCATTCTTGTTCATTATTTAATTATTCAGTCACACTTGGGAGCCCGGCTACGTCTCGGAAATGCACCCGCTCCCAAAAAGACGGATCTGTGCATTATTAGATCTAGAACTACCATCAATATTTATTATCCAATTCCACATTGGTGTGCCATGTATTAGAAAATACATATGATTAAGGCTATAATAAAAGTGTGAATATAGTCATAGTTAAATGGTAATGCCCCTGCAAAAGACGGTGGAAAGATGGCTCTGTCAGAAGACGCCGGCACCAGGGAGCAGTGGGGGCTACAGTTGGTTGATTATGTGTGTAGGTTATTTCTCATGGGCGCTCTGGAATGCAGAATGCTTTTATATATATTTATATATGTGCATAGTGGACCTCCAGGGGCCCCAAGGTTCAATGCACCGCACCAGCGTGGAGTAGCAGTGCATTATTGCTGCTGACTATTGTATGAGCAGCAGGGCCTGTGGGCTGATCGAGAGGAGAGACAGCCCCACAGGGATCCAGTTCTTTTTCTTTCCCCCCACCAGGAATGGGATGTGCCCAGCGGGCCTGGAAAAGTGCTCTCCCCGGAGATTAAAATGAGCTCCCATGCCGCTCTGGGTACGTGTCGTGAATTCAGATACTGCTGGGAAGTAATGCACGGGGCCGAGGACTCCTTCCTGATGTGGTCATTTCCATGCTGCCTCCAACTAAATTGCATCTGCCGCTCTTAGAGATTGCCTTGGCCGACCACTGAGGTACGCTGAATACATTATTCTTTGATGTGTCAGGGGAAAATAACACCATTTTGAGGATGCATTTCTCTGCGTTATAGAATGGATGATTAAGAATCACACGGGTGACTACAAATGATGTCTACAGCGGCTTTGCGCAATGATGAACATCGATGGTAACGTCCTAAGACAAACAGTCTCTTACTTCTGTAAAAATCTGGTTCCTTATTTTTTGCCCTTATTGCTAACAGAAAAGAGGGTGTTATGGCCTCCCCAAGACTTCAATGTCTTGCAACCACTTAAATCTTTTTTTTAAATCATATTCCAATGCGCCACGCAGTGCGTGAGTGTTAACCTGAGACGCGTACTTCACGTTTGGACTCTCGGAGCCTTGAGAAGCCATGACAGGACATTCCATGGCTGTGAGGTGGAACCAGGGCGGAGGACAAACAGAGACTTGTTCCAACAAGCCCGCAAAGTCGACTTGTGCCAGCATAGATGAAGCCAGTCACCTCTGTTGTGGGCAGGTTTGACAGCATGGTTGACAATTAAAAAATTGCCACCATGTGTGGTGCAGGGTTTTTTTTTTCCCTTCTTCTTACCGGTTCTGTGGACCAGCATCTCTCTCAACTCTTCTTGGTCACATGGGTGTGTGTACTCAAATACACTCTGTCCAGTCAGGTCAAACTGGGAAGGAAACAACAAAGAGGAGGAGGTCAGAGGCCAACATCAAAGGCCCACGCTAACCAGCGTTTTGTTCTTTGCTGGGCCCCCACTCCCTCCATGTATCATCATCAACATCATCATCACACTTTGTATTATTATGCACACAAATCCTCCATACCCATGTCTGAACAAGGTGAGACCAACCTGTGCCAGGCCCAGGCACTTGTTGACATTCTCTGAGAGATAGATCATGTCTCCGTCCTCCGACAGCACCATGAGGAAGCCCTCCAGAGCCTTCAGGTAGGAGCCGCTCAGCTGGGCCACCAGCTCACTCTGCTCCTGGGCGGTCGCCATCGCCACGGGCCCGTCTGCAGCCCAGAGGAACCCGGGGGAACACGGGGGAACATGGGGGAACACAAGGGTTAGAGGACGACCGGCTCATTGGTTCCGTTCCTTTACCTGCTTCAGGGGGGTCCACCACCGAGACAAAGGCGGACCACCCCGTATGCCAACGGCTCCGTGTGTTTATGTGTATTTATGGGTAAATACACATGCAGTGGCTGAGCAAAGAGTGCCGGCGTTCCCCCCCCCCCTGTACACTAGTATTACTGCAAGATGGCCGCCGCCAGTGGGGAGCAGTGGAGAGGAAACGTCAGCAGCAGCTCATGCTGCGAGGGTTTTTTTCCTCACCAAACGCGAATTAACACAGAAAATCAACGGAAACATCCCAATGGAAAACATTTGATGGAATTAACAAAGCGACACTAACTTTTACATAATAACGAGTCACAATACTTGGCAATATCTATGATATGTATTTTTGTATACATAAATGTATACTATTGTTAATTTGTCCATTTCAGAAATATAATTCCACATCCCACCAGCCGTACGCCTAGGCCAGGTTGAAAAGCAGGGCTCTATATCAATCAGCCACAGCCTCGAGTAGCTCTGAATGGCCTGGCCACTGAATTAAAAATGCCTTCATGGGAAAGAACAAGAGCCGAAATCCTCCCACGGTTCCCTTTCTTTTCGCGCCAACATGTCTGGCTCGGCACAACAACACAGTGTGATTATATGCCCACTGGGGCATTTCTCCCATTCTCCTTTGTACATACACACGGATAACAAAGAACCACTAAAGCACCCAATAACGACATATGTCACGGTCTTATTTAATGATGCAACTTCACGATGACTGCACACAAAAAGGTTTTGCCGACTGAAGAACCAACACTGGGCACTGCTGCTCACCTGAGCCCAGCAGCTTCATCATGCGCAGGTAGCTGATGGTGAGCCGCATGATGGAGGCCTTGTCCAGGTTGGACCGGACGCTGTGAGGCATGGGCAGCTCCTGGGCCAGCTCGTAGAACACCTCCGACTCCTTCCCCCGCCGACATCGCGCCGCATCCCGGGACTTCTCCTTTCTGCGCTCCGAGCTCACCCTGCGGGGTGGGGGGGGGGGGGGAGAGACAACACGGGTGGATCAGCAGTGGCGGTCAGCTGTGGCCTATAGTGGACACGATAGTCTTTTTATTATGAGTCAAATCACACATTTTGTGCGCGCACACGCGCCCATCTTAAGCCGCGCGCCGCGGTGGGCCCAGTGTGAAGTGGAGCCCGCGGGCCACTTCATCGCATCCAAATGGAGCCAACTTATTCATAGGCGCTCCCTCGCAGCGATGGCAGGCCGGCGAGGGCCCCTGGGTGCGATTGGCTGGCGGAGGGGGCTTGCCCTGAAGGATTCTTCAGTCAGGCTTGCTGGAGCGAAGCCAACACTAAGTACCACACCAATCACGCTGACATTTACGATGCCTGGCTCCGTGGAGCGACAGGGAGAAGAATGGCAGGGGCGCGGCACGGCGCGGCGGCAGTAAACCCGGCAAACGTGCGAGAAAGTTTACGTTTGACGGCCTGAGTTCAACCCGGCTCCTGGGTGCGGTGACTACATCGTGACACGACATCAGTGCCTTTCATTGTACCGGCTGCATTTTATGAGGCTACTAATCTCAAACCGCTGAAAAGCGGTCTGAGATTAGCTCAAACATCTTAACTCATGACAGTAACATTGCAATACTTTGCAGCATTAATATTTTAAAGAATATTTATATATATATGTCATGAAACATAGGATATCACCAGGATATCACCAGACTCCTGCCACTTCCCCAGCCTTGGCCATAGGCTATAAAGGGCATTATGTTTACATTTAGCAGATGCTTTTATCCAAAGCGAGTACATGTCGTTAGAAGGTGAAACATTTCATTGCTGCCAATACAGTAAGAAAGTCACCAGAACAAGAATTTCAATTGCTAGGTTAACCATTGCTAGTATACAAAGTCTTAATAAGAAATCATGCAAATATACACTGCATACACAGTCAATGCAAAGTATCACCTTTATTATATCAAATAATATATTATAATACTTTATTATGCATTCAAACATGTATTTTCTATTTTGATCCTCCTGTATGACAAGGGAAAAGCACAAGGGTAATCCTTACAAAATATCAAACATAAAAGGCCAGCTTTTCAATTTTAACTCGATAGCCTGCCCTTCAGCCCACCTAGCGACTGGACAGTTGAAACCATAAATCCCTCTAACAGCAACTGCAACACACCGTTAACAGCACTCAAGGACATATCGAGAACAGATCACAAGATGGAGTGGGCAATCTAAAAGCTGCCGATTCTGAAATTCAAGCCTAATTAAATTGATCTGCTGCACATGAAGAGCAACACAATTAACCCCGGACATTTCCACTGTTCTGTTGCCAAGCCGCCGGCCGGCTGCATTGCACGTTATTAACCTAAAGCCGCACTACCGATTCCCGGAGCCGTTGTGACACACCACACCGTACACGCCTGAGGTTTGGGTCAGCAACATATACCAGAACATATTGTGTGTACGCGTGCCAGAGAACATTTGCATTACATTTAAACAAATCCACGGCCATGGGGATAATCATGGGAACTACACAGTGGAGTGGGTCATGATGTAACCCTCGACCCTCTGAACAGTGCTGCAGTGCATGGACCAGGGAACTGCACGCTCATCATTGTTATTCCTGTTATATAGTAGTAACAGCATCAGAGAAAGCTGCACATTATCTAGATAATGCACAGCTGCTTGGCTTATATTTGTGAATGGAAAAAGGCAGTTTCAAATGACTGCCAAATACAGCGATGAGGCATGTTTGTGTTTTAACAAGTAATCTGAACAAAGGCCTTGCAGTGCAAAGTTCTACTAACAGTGCTGGCAGGGAGGGGGGCATAGGCGAAGGCTAGGGGCCCGTCCATACATAGGGGAGCCTAATGGATGAAGGAAAAACATGTTTGGTTTGATTATTTTTACTATTTTCTACTTTGCTACAAATACTATTACTCCAAAATGTTCCAAAAAAGCCCAGGGCAACATAACTACATCCACAGCCTATTAAACAGTGCTTTAAGAAATAGGTATTGCTTAAAATATGATATTAACCCATCATGTTTCTTTTACACCATTTTTATTTTGTGTTTTTTTTTCTCCATTTCTTAAACAAAGAAAATCTCAAAGACATGAAGCTATGAAGTTTCTTCCTGTGTGATGGAATGGTCTGAGACATTAGTGCAGGAACCAATTGTCATTTGATGCAGAAAAGGCCCAAATTGGTGCATGATTCACCGGAAATTCACCGGAATGCAGGAATTTCCTCGGGCATGAAATTGGTCAGGACCGGCCGGCAGGGGGGTCCACTTTTGCACTTTTCTCGGATGGCCCGGCGGCGCCGCAAAATGGCCCAGAACCTGCCGTTAAAGTAATTGAGTGGATTATGCAATCGGATCTGTGTACATCACAGCAAGAGGAACAAACATCCTCTGAACACAACCACCACCATGAAAAGCAACTGCTAGCAATTAAAGTCCAAGGGGTCATCATTGATCATTGATGTAAATGTATTGATTTACTCTATTTGAGGAATCACTGTGTTTGACAACAGTGGTATGATCCAAACTCCAGGCAAAACGTCATACTGGTGTGCGCCGTGCGGAAGATTAAAGAGGCTCTGCCAAAAACAATGGCCATTGACGTGAAACATGATGAAAGCGAGGCCAATCTGTACACATGAAGATACATAGCAGAGGTCATTACGTAACACACGATGCACATGGCCGGCATGCCTGAGAGCACTCTGCGTGACATTTGTTTTCCAAACCTAATTATCTCCTTTGTAATCATGTTTAAGTAGACTGACATGGTTGCAAAGACACCAACATCTTCTATAGGATCTGTCCTAAAAATATATATATATATAAATACACACACTTTCATTGTAAGTGTGAAGTCCGAGCTCCCCGCAGGTCCTGGCTTAGCTCAGAAGTGTTCATTATTTCTATGAAGGTGCTGGGTTGCCGTAGCGCGTAGTAGTTGGCTCATACCGGCCCTTTAATTATTTAAGTAAATTGAGCGCCGAAGCAGCCACCACCAGCGTGGTAAACTGTTGTTTTACTCCTAGTTTAATCCTTGATAGGCCTCTTTCACAGAAAATTGAATCCCACTTATGTTTGAAAACTTCACTTAAAAGCTCCAAGTGAAAATCCCCATTCAAGCGTTTTCATATTAAAATAAACGCTGCTCAGGTGTACGGTACATACGCCGTACGGACCGGACTTCAGGACAGCGCTTTGTCACGAGAAACCACCTTTTCTTCTAACAAGAACATCTGCCGGCCACACACACACACACACACACACACACACACACACACACACACACACACACACACACACACACACACACACACACACACACACACACACACACACACACACACACACACACACACACACACACACACACACACACACACACACACACACACACACACACACACACACACACCACCCCCCCCCCCCATTAGTGGGGCTTTCAGTTTAATCTTTGACAGCTGAGACAACCTCATACATCTCTGCTTGGGCAGGTTTATCATCTCCAGCCAGAGCTGAAGTCAACAGCAAAGGCTTGTGTGTTTGGCTTCCCTCCCCAAACACACAATGGCCCGTCTAGTCTTGCATCTCGCCTTCTGAGCCCATTATCTCGAGGGCTCACCCTAGCTGTTCCCACAAAACGACACAATTCCAGTACCGATTTTGACTGTTCTGAAAAAGGCCAGCGAGGATGAATAAGAGATGACACGGAAACACAAGAGCGTTGGCCCAGCTCTCAACAATGGAGCCAACAGGTAGCGTCACGGGACAGCGACGTAATCTGAGAGATAACTTTCACCCTTCAACAGGGATTACGCCTTTCCTCATTTAGTCAAAGCGGCATTGCAAAGTTGGGACAGAGAAGAGAAAGAGAAATAAAAATGAGGATTTCTCTTATTTTGTCAGGAGTGATAAATGCAAGAGACAAATCTCACGGTCACTGCTGACTGCCGTTGGAACACTGGCACACAGGCGATTTTTAGTGGCCCACTTGCACTCATACAAACAAGTTTGACCTTAACCACGCTTAACCTTGTGGAGGTGATCATATTTTGATCGCAAATATTCTGATTTATTTCAGTTGAATTCAAAGAGCTTGTCTAAAAAAAAAAACATGATTCATGATGTAAAAAACTTCCATTTTTCAAGTACTCATCATTTTGAAAGTTGCTTATTCTGATGACCAGTGGAATTATGAATGGGTTCATCATTAGGGTTTCAAATGAGAACACAATCCTTTAATGAAAACTTCACCTTTGGAAAACAATGAGGGTGTGTTGATTTAAAAAAAAAAGAAGCTTTTTTAAGCATTGAACCATCATGACAATGTTGGCCATTAACTAAAAGACAAGACATTTTTCTCAGTTGACTTTTGTGTCAAATGTGATATCAAAATTGTATTTTAACCCTTCAAAGAGGGCGTGAAGACTTGACATTAACGAGCATAACTTTATCAGAAATACTTGTAACAAGAATTACAAGAGCCAGGGGAGTCATTTCTAAAAACTCTTTTCAACTGAGCTCCACTCAACCAATTCAACATAAGTGTGACTCAAAGAGTTAAAGCTACAGTAGGAAATTTGGTGAAACCAGCCAGGGTAAGCCACATTTTGGAAGTATGAGTTTGAAATAACCCAAACCCTTCATCGGGCCTCCCCCAAAACACACGACGAGGCTTGCAAGCTTTAGCAATAGGTCTGCATAGCCTTGTGGAAATGAGTACAGGGGCAGAGTGGGTAGGTAGACGGCTAATTTGGTAGTAATTTTAGAAGCAGAATGCTACCAAAATAAATTGCCCATCCTAGCTTTAAACTGCATTATTTGCTGAGATGCGTCAGTGTATGTATGTATGTATGCAAGTTGTAGAATAGGCATAAAATAAACAGCCGTTTAAGTTTTTCCATCCCTACTTTAATGGAGCCATTTTGCTGGAGACTCCCAACACATGGGTATAGGATGGGGTACCGAGCATACCATGCCATGCCGAAATAGACAACCACCATCGGTCCAACATATACTAGTTCAATGTGTCTTCTTTGTTCCTGTGATATTATATGTGATAATACCTTGTTAAAAACAAGAGTCAATGCAAATCAGTATTTCCAGCTGGCAGAATGGTTTTGCATACTTTCTAACGTCACGAGTGTACTGTGGACTACACAGTACACACAGTATGTGTACTATATGCAGTTAAGACACGCCGGTTAAGCAAAATATCTTAATAATTGACACCGGAAGAAGAATGTATTCAATAGTTTTGTTGTGGCTAAATAGTGTAAATGAAAGTAAAGTTAGACTGTTTTCATTTCAACGATAGATTTCCCTGCTGTGTTCCAGGTAATATTCTATGGAAAATATATTATTATCTTCAAAGTAGTCTTCACTTTTAAAGCGTCAACAGCTGTAATCCTACTCCAATTAAAATACAAATAACACACGAGATAAACTGACAGGGTCATCCGTGCAAATAACACTTTGTCTAGCCTTTATCATTATTATTGCACACAGTAGTATCGAATGGGTAATTCAAAAAGGGCAATTTAATTAAACATGTCACAACAAAGTATATAAGCGATATATCTATGTGTGTTATGTAACCAACATAACAGACAGGGCAGCTAGCCGTGGCTCTGCTAACTAGCTGCTAGCTGGCTCTCCAGACGACGAAAACCACGCATTCACATGAACTACACCAACAGGAGCGCATTTTTAATCACAGTAACCAGTAACAACTTTATGAGATATCAAAGTCAACGCCAACCAAGTTGTTTATCTCAATACAAAAAGAACCCGACCGGGCCAGTTTTCAAAATAGCTAACGTTACCTTTTCTTTTCGGGGACAATTCCAGTGTCCATTTCAGGACGAGGACCTTTGTAGAGCCTCTCAATCGGTATTGAGTTGTCCGGGGTTCGTCTAAAAGAATAATGTCTCAACGCTTACGGGCAATTATCGATCCTGAATTGATACTCGCTGTTTACATACAAAATTGTTGTGTCGGTATCTCCAAATAGATTACTATGAATTTGCGGTGCAAATACAGCTATAGTTCACTTCCCGTGGAAGACACTAGTGCCACGCTGGAGAAGGTTACTCTCTTGAAAGACGCAGCAGCGCCGCGGAGGACCGGAGACTCCGCCCCCTGCGAGGACATGGTCACGTGGTGGTTGGTTTACGCTATGGGACTCTATCGCACTGTTCCTTTAGATATTATTGTGTGTGTGTGTGTGTGTGTGTGTGTGTGTGTGTGTGTGTGTGTGTGTGTGTGTGTGTGTGTGTGTGTGTGTGTGTGTGTGTGTGTGTGTGTGTGTGTGTGTGTAATAGACGGATAACGTGCATATTCTGTCCCCCTTGCCTGAAGTTGTTGGGCAGCACAACACTCGTGCGATGTGCAGATGGTTGCAGTGTCTTCCATTTTCTGTCACGCCACTAGCGGCCTGACTGTGGACAGCCGACCATTCTTGTTTCATATTTTTAGGAGGTCGAGGCCTCAGCTTGAGTTCAACACTTCCGTTTCTGTCTCGGTGGAAAAAAAGACGGTGAAAAAAAGCCATAGAGCCAAATGTGTCTTTAATTTACAGAATCGGGGGTAAAAAAATATTCAAGCAATGTGGACGCTGGCCAATGAAAAACTGCATTTAGAATGCATGGGAAGTAATGTTTTCTTCCTTTATGCATGAGGGGTTTGTCTTTTGCTTCCTAACTTAAATATTGAATGTATTAAAGTGAGTTATCCAACACAATAAGACACTGCCAAGCAGTAGGAATGAAGACTTCCTCACAGGGGCGTGGACATCTGGGCAGGTTCAACTGAGTCCATTGTTCATTGTTCACACTGTCCGGTGCAGTTCCCTCCTCTTAACCAATTGCAAATTATCACGCACTGTCGTACTTTACTATCTTGCAAAACTGCAAGATGTCCCGTCCCTCACCGCCTTCCTGTTGCTGTTGCAGGCAGCCGTCATGACGTGCAGTGGTTTTCCTGTTTATTCTGTCTAGGTTCACGACACCCAAAATGCCAATGATAGCGCCACCAGATAAGTTATAAAACGTAAAATATTAAATGGTTAGGTGAAGAAAAAAATGACCGCCATGCAAACTCGAAAAGAAATCGAGAGGATATTGCTGACAGGATCAAAAACGTTCCCCCATTTCACAACTGCGGCGGATCAGCTTCCGTTGAACATTGAATCTTGCATCATGTCGTGACTGTTTGGCCCCACCGTTTACGGAAAAAAGATCCTAGTCACCGCGATAGCTGCCAACTGTCATTAACGTCATGGTTCCAAAACATGAAATCTTTAGAAGAATCATATATCCGTTTGTTTTAAATGATGGCTGATGATAATGATATGGCTTGCTTGAGAGAGAGAGAGAGATTGAGAGAGAGAGAGAGAGAGAGAGAGAGAGAGAGAGAGAGAGAGAGAGAGAGAGAGAGAGAGAGAGAGAGAGAGAGAGAAGAGAGAGAGAGAGAGAGAGAGAGAAAGAGAGAGAGAGAGAGAGAGAGAGAGACCTTCTGAACAAGCATGACACTTTCATATGCTTATGAGTCAGTGCCTCCTGGACGTCACCAGAACTCAATTGGCTGAAGGGAAACACATTTCAATAGACTAACTGGAAGCGAATAGATTCACCAATGACAGACATGTAGGCCTACAAGAAACGCATGTCACACAGTTTGACCACATTTGTTTGCTTGAGCCATGACACAATATCTGGCAGTGATATTTCAGACTTTTTCTCTTTCAACAGTCACCAATGATGCTATCCACATGGCTGTCCAACATTCAATACAAGCGTACAAAGTAAGCATGTCGGCTTGTCACTTCAAAGACGGGAGTTAAAAAAGCCGACGTTTAAAAGGAAATCATAAAAACCATCTGAAAAACTTCCAGAAAGAATTAAATAACAGTGATGCAACAGAGTTTCTGCTGAGGAAGCCCTTTTCTGGTTCAGTGTGGTCAAGACTGTTGTGTGTTTTCCTCCACTTGTCGAGCGTGGCGTTCTGAGGTGTCTGAGGCGCGCCCGAGTAGAACAACAGAGACCCAAACCGACAGTCTGCGGAGCCCCGGCAGAGGACCTCGCCTCGCCGGGGTCCTTCGGAAAAGTGACTTCTACTTGTGCAGTATTTCCGAGGAGGTGAAGGAAAAGTTCTCGAACTCGTTGTGGTTGTTGGAGGGAATGAGAGGGTCGTCGATGGGCGTGAGCGTGGGCTCCTCCTGCGTGAAGTCGGGGTCAAAGTTGTTCACATCCTCCGTCGTTTTCTGGAGTGGGATGGAAAAACAACAAACAATATGCATAAGAGCAGTGTTTGTGTTGGATGAAAATGGCCGCAATCGTTTATATCAACGGGGAATCTGGTGGAAAAACAGGACACGATCATTGTACACCAACCAATTTGAGTTTGTAGTTTTTAAGTTTATAGTTTTTAAGTTTGCGGTTTTTAAGATTGTAGTTGTGTTTTTTTTTTACATTTCACTCACAATCTTAGGTTTGAAGGGGGGCTCCAGCTCTCGGAGGTTCAGCTTCTCCCAGTCGATGCTCGCAAAGAAGGCATGCTGGATCACGGCGTTCTCCCCGCCCTCCGAGGCCACGCAGCCCAGGCGGCGAGCGGCCGTTTTGGTCAACAACTTGGCGAGAGAATTGTAAAATGTCATACATGTGTCACACACAGTGATGACACTTGAAAACGGTATACGGGAACTTCACGTACACAGGTGGTGAAAATATACATATTTTTTACAGTAAAACATGGCATTTAACAAAGAAACAGTAGACAAAAAAGGTGTAGAATATAATTGGTATGCATTGTTAATTGTTATTATTATTATTATATAACATTTACTGTATCATTTGATTCAATGGTCCAAGTCACACTCTGCAGCAATACAAGCCCGCGGTTGAGCCAGCAGGCATTACAGTCAGCTCCCACCCCTTTGCTCCCTTGGTATCCCTCTGTCTAACTCTAACTCTCTCACTCTCTCACCACACACACTCACACACTCACACACACACACACACACACACACACACACACACACACACAGCCAAATGTTTCTGGAGCCGGACCAAAGAGAGTCCAGGAGCACTGAGTGCAGGGCCAGTGATCCTATGAGCCTTACATCATTGAATCGAATAATAATAATAATGATGAATGATTTTGTCAAAAAATACCGTGCCTGTTTGACCGGCCTTTGAGGAGTGGAATATATGTGATGTATATAAATAATGACCTGACATATGAAGACTGCATTTGGTGGTCTCAAGCTCAATCTCCTGTCCGAGTATCATTACAGTATTGTAATTGTTGTGTTGATTTACAATACATGTATACTGTATGAGAGGGTCATAAGGGTTATATGTTGTCATCTTTTATATTCCTGTGTACAATTAATCTATTGAAGACATATCCTCATTATTAGTATTGAAATATTCACACCGTTAATTCATCAATAGAGACCACTGTGCACATATGGACTCTTGCCACATTATCTCACTCCTGCCTCCGTTTCTGAGTAAATAAACTCAGATCCTAGCAGCTACACTGAAGAGACCAGAGGGGAAAAAAGGCTCAAGCTCAATTATAAAACTGTGTTTTTCGACTCAGCCTCCGAGGGAACAATCAGAGAAATAAATGAATGTGTCTGGGGTCTGTCTCAGAAGTGTGCACCCACCTACGGGCTAGCGCAAAGATTAAGAGAGACAGAGACAGGGAAGGAGAGGAGAAAGAGAGGAGAAAGAGGGAAAGAGGGAGAGAGAGCAAGAGAGATGACGGTCGATTCAGCCCCAAGTCCACAGAGAGATTGATATCCCTTGCCATATCAACCTCCAAACACTGTTAACTCGCACAGACCTGCCCTCAATGCCCTGGGTGAATGTCTCAGCAAACAGAGAAAATAATGAATGAGAGCCAAATACCTCGCAAATAGAAAACGCCAGAGCCAGATGTTTGCGCTGTTAAAACGGTTTAAATGCCATCTGTTTTTCACATAGACTCGATGTACCACAGAACCCATATTGGAGCTACTCTGCTACTGACACTTTTCCACATGTAACCTACCCATCAGTGATGCCCCCAAATTTTCCAGAAAGCCACGTGGGCACTTACCGCACTTATTACTAATCATATTAACATGTAAATGTAAATGTTTTTCCTCAGATATATTCCGATATATGTTTTTGAGTGTTCTCACTCGATAAATCAAATCAAATCAATACATTTATGTAATTGATGTATGTATCTAATGAATCAACCATTGAGAGCACTTTTCTCATAATGATCATGAAGACGCTCACACATTGTGTCCAGAAATAACTACGGTGTCGCTGTTTTCAATGTTATAATTGGGGGGGCGGGGCTTATTAACAGGTCTACAGAGAGAATGGGGAACATGACCAATCGCACAGCGTTACCCAGCAACCATTTGCTTTGAGCCTAACAAGCTGTGAGGACCCACGAGAAACAGCAACTAGAGCCTTGGATGAACCAACCTCCAGTAAAAATAGTCCAGCAATGTTCATATCCACTCAGCAGGCGCCAGCAGCCCATAGAGATGCGCTGGCCCTTTTAAGGAACGCAACGCCTGCTACAAAGCAAAGCAAATCATTGGCAGGTTTAAGGTTTAGGAGCGGCACTTCCTCACTCAAGCGGGGATAATAACAACAAGACAGGAATGGGATGGGGGGGGGGGTCACTGTATTGGCTGTGGCAGCGGGTAGTGGGTCGAGGTTTAATATAGTTATCTGAGGGTTGGGCCCAACAGCTGGTAAGGAGAGCTCTCGATCAGGCTTTCATACATAATGTCAGTCATCCAGACGGACAGACAGACACTCTGAAGGGCACAGGGCAACACCGGCCTAAAGGGCAACAGACAACCCTGGTCTCGGAAGATAAAGAGCAAAGCCATTCTCGGTGGTGTCCTTGTGAGAGAACACTGGACACATGCATGGACCGGTCCATCATCACATGTCACTGTCATGGCACAGATGTCTCTCATTTCCTCCAAAGAGCATATCCCTTAATATGAAGGATAGCTGTACAATATGAATAGTTTTTTTTTCCCCTGATATAGTTCTAAATACATCCATGGCGAGAGAAAATAAAGACTTTTCCTGCAACAACAAAAAAAAGAGTTCATGACATATATCTGAAACAAGTTAAACTGTGTACAGAAAACTGTGTACAACTGTGTACAGAGTGTCATTCATATGCGTGTCCAGGAATCACACTCTGACAAGGGATGCATGTTGTGCCTTTGACAGCGGGAGGCTTGGGAACCTTACAGCTTTCAGTATGTTGACGGCCTCCTTGCTGAGCCACGACGCGTAGACGATCTCCTCGTTTAGGATGGCCTCAAACAGGTCGTCTTCGTTCTCCGCCTCGAAGGG
>JAXIVH010000014.1:8675247-8685877 GCA_036785325.1 Urophycis tenuis | reverse complement strand
AAAACACATCCATCCAGGAAAAGACAACAGGACATCAGCAGAATAGCATCACAACCAAAACAGCAACACACACCTAATTGTAGACCACCACCATCTAGTCTCTTTCCACAATAAATCAATAACTTGCCCGTTCAAACGTAATCTTTAAATTGAGGCCCACAAAGAAAGCAGCACAAGGTAATCCCCACTTGTACATTTAAAACGGCCTTGGGTCAAACTGGTTAAGCTGCCTGGTTGGGGGGGGGGGGGGGGGGGGGAAGATGATGAGTAAGGCTGTACAATCACGGGGATTACCAAGAAATAACCTCTCAGAGGGCACTCAAAAGGGCAGGAATCATGTATGTGACACACTATGGTCAGGGGGTGGGGGGGGTTTTGTAACAAAGAGCAAAGATGACTTTGAATAGACGGTGCACAGGGAGGAGTACGAAAATGAATATATTTATGAATAGGTGGTGAGTGAATGGGTGCTCTGTAGTGTCAAAGGCACACATCCTGCTGGAGACACGACCTGGGAGAACTAAAAAACATTTTAAATAACCCTAACCTGCAGGTGATTGAGAGCACTGGCTAAACACACAACGCTTTTACCTTATATAACACACAGCGACACACACACACACATACACACACGCACACGTGCACACGCGCGCACACACACACACACACCGCAGTCTTCCAACTCTTCAGGCTTTCCGTTAGGGAGAGGGCTATTTCAGTGCTAGCATGCGAGCTCTGCCCGGCACGCCAGGCTAACAATGATGCTACATCATGTGTGCTTGACATGAATACGCGTCTAATTATAAACGGCAGCCTTCACAGTTAACTCACATGATGCCACCTTATCTTTAAGCACTTGATGCGGCCGACGGTCCCGTGCTGCTCTACCGGAGCAGGCAGGACTAAACCGACTAAAAATGGACCTTGAACATACTGACTCTGAAAGACTATACGGGCACCTGGGCCTCTGTCAGCCATGGCCTTTATGCCATGTGGATTTATATACGACTCAGATTTGGGTCAATATGAACAAACACAACAAACGCAATACAAATCTTATCTGAAAAGCAAAGCATAGAACTTGCAAACAAATGATTTGCGTAAACTTGATGTTTTACGTTGTTGATGACATTTTGCTTACAGTTCCCTCTGCTTCTTTCTCCCTGATCAGAAGACTTTGCCCTTGCCGTCAGCTCTCCGGTTTGTGCTGGCGGACTGTTTGCAGCTCTGACGCAAAGCTCTCCCGGTGCGTGGGCCGGCCCATTGGCTAATGAGCTTTTGAGTGGCAGCTCAGTGCCCTGGGTGTTGTCCAGCACAGGGGGTGTTAGCGTGAGGGTTAACCCTCACCCTAACCCCTATGCTAAGGCTATATAATAATGCTTACTTCTACATTAACTTGTGCTCACAAAGGGTTCGTTCATGTACCTCTCATGGTAAAGTGTTACCAGAGAGTTTGTATGCTGTAATATGTATACTGTATGTCTGGGTGTACATTTTGCGATTGCACTATTAAATTATTTATTATGTTATATGTTACATGTTGTCTGTTACAATTATTGCACATTTGGAGTTTGAAACGCAATTTCGATCCTCTGTATAATTACTTGCACTAATTGTATGGTGGGACTGACAATAAAGTTGGACTTTGCCTTGAAGAGTCCCACACAGTGAGCCGGGGGGGGGGGGGGTCTACAGACCTGTAGAGGATGCCCTGCTGTGCAGGAACATGAGGGCGGAGGTGATCTCCGCCGCGTAGAAGCGCGCTCTCGCACCTCCTCAAACTTCCTGGACTTCTGGATGTGGAACATGAGGTCGCCGCCGTTCACAAACTCCATCACAAAGAAGAGGCGATCCTGAAGGTCACACACACACACACACACAGTTCATATCCGAATACACACCATGTTATTAGACAGTCAGGCGAACCATGTCCAAGGATATTCCGAGAATGTGTCAATGGAAGATGATGTGTGACTGATATATGCTGATGCTCCTCGTACATTTAATTAGTGTGTTTGATGTGCAACTGATCACGGTTATTAAACTGATCACAGTTATTAGGAGAATCGGCAAGGGGAATCTTTTCTGATGAAATCCATCCATCATTTCTTCTCATTAGAGACAACGGATGCACACGGCAGATGATGAGATGATCGGGTTGATGGTAAGAGTCTGTGGAGTGGTTTGTGTGTGGGTGTGTGTGTCTTATCGTATTCTACGAAAACATGATGTACAACTATTTCTTAATCTTGAAGAACAGCAGATTCACGCTTCCATTACAAGTGAAAAACACTGTTTCCGCAAATAGAAAAACAAATGAAGCTACAAGTCAAACTGAAATCTATATATTTGAAGGATAAAGCCTAAAGAATTATGTTGTTACTCTAGGATAAGCAACAGTAGTGGAAAAAGGCTGGCTTACCCACACGCGCTCACATTCACACAAGACTAGCTCAAGTTCCCAATTAAAATGCAGTGATGCTGCCATCTGCAGGGAGTCTTGTGTATTGCAGAGAAAAATAAAGGATGTGTGTGTGTGTGTGCGTGTTCGGCGTGGGCGTGTGCACGTCCTCGTGTGTGTGTTGGTGTCCGTGTGCGTGTGTCCTTGTGCGTGCGTGTGTGTGCGTGCGTGTGCGTGCGTTGCGTGTACTGACCATGGTCTGGAAGCAGCAGTAGAGCTGTGTGAGGTAGGGGTGACACCGGGCGAGGGAGAGCACCCTCTTCTCCGTCATGGTGCACTCCACGTCGTCGTCCTGCAGGATGATGTCCTTCTTCAGCACCCTTGACGGCAAACACCCGCTCCCCCCCCCATTCAGCCGCGCCAGCATCACCTGCAGGGGGTGGGCAGAGAGAGAGAGAGAGAGAGAGAGAGAGAGAGAGAGAGAGAGAGAGAGAGAGAGAGAGAGAGAGAGAGAGAGAGGAGAGAGGAGAGAGAGAGAGAGAGAGAGAGAGAGAGAGAGAGAGAGAGAGAGAGAGAGAGAGAGAGAGAGAGAGAGAGAGAGAGAGAGAGAGAGAGAGAGAGAGAGAGAGAGAGAGAGAGGAGAGAGAGAGAGAGAGAGAGAGAGAGGGGGGCGTGCAGAACGAGAGAGAGAGAGAGATAACTCTCCCCCGTCACCCCTGCACTTATTCAGCAGACACTGTGAGCCAAACTTCAGACGCACGTGGTGAAGGAGCAGGTAGGGGTTTTTGCTCAAGGGCGCCTGCAGGTGGACATTGGGGTTTCGAGCCCGAAACCTTTCAGCCGGAGGCCTGATCAAACAAACGCCTCCTTTGCTTTTGAGATTAAAACTGAAGTCAAGTGCCTATTCACTAAGAAAATAATATTTAGAATATAGAATCGGCCATGTTGATCACTTTTGAAAACATAATTTGCAAATATTAAAAAACATTTCCTGCCTGCGCAACTGAAGCACCTCGATGCTCTATAGTCTGAGATCCCTCTGCAAAATGTCAAGTGGATATCACATAAACTATAACATAAACTGCATATGGCCAGGGCAGTATGTCAAACCATACTGTACAGAGTTATATCAGTATATACAACACTACGACACGTGAGTGTGTACTATAGATGACAGAACCGTACACTACACCACCACCACTACACCCACCCCACCACCACTACACCACCCACCACTACACAACCCATCACTACACACCCACCACCACTACACCACCCACCACTACACAACCTATCACTACACCACCCACCAGTACACCACCCACCACTACACCCACCACCACTACACCCACCCCACCACTACACCACCCACCACCACTACACCACCCACCACGACACCACCCACCCTCCACCCCGCCTCACCTTGCCGAAGCTGCCCTTGCCCAGGACCTGCAGGAAGGTGAAGTCTGAGAGGCCCAGTCTCCTGGCGTGCTGCCTGGCCTCCTCTCCGTCCCGGTGTTGCGTGGGCTCCCTGGACGGGCTCCCTTCCTCCGGCCTGACCTGCCGCCGCCCAACAGGAAGTAGTCAGCGCACGCTCGCCCACTTGAGTCGTAGCAACCATGAAAACTACACGCAAATGACCTTTTGATGTTATTACATTGCATGAGTGTGTATATATTTATTGGCCTTGTTGCGTTTGCGGCCCTCGTAGCCAAGCGACGCATATTGCTACATTGGAAGAGTCCTAGACCCCCTGGCACAAACTCTTGGTTAAAAGATTTAATGTTTTTTCTTCATTTAGAAAAAAAATCAAACACACAGTCAGAGGATCTGTGAAAAGATTTCACAGAATATGGCAGCCCTTTCTCCCCTATGTCAACTCTTTAACTTTGATAGACTCTTAAATTTGACCAAAATTCTCTCTCTTTTTTGTTTTTGTTATTGTGAGTTTCATTATTATTATTATCATTATTAGTTCTTTATTTATTTATTGTTATTATTATTGTTGCTGTTACTATTATTATTGCTATTCTATTTATTTATTCAATTTATTCATTCATTTTTTTCCTTTCCTTTTATTTACCACATGTAATGAACCGTGTACACATCAAGACTAGGCTGGGTGGGTGGGTGAATCAGGGGTGTCGGTTATATGGTATTTTGTGGTTGGTATTTGTGTGTTCTTTTACATCAAGAAAAAAGAAAAGAAAACAAAACAAGAAAATATCAGACTGCCTACTTACAGCCAATTCGTGTTCTGTCTGTAATATGCTTGGAGGTTTGCACTATAAACATATTATTAAAAAAAAGTGCATATATTTATGATAATGTACATCATCTCCATTATTTTGTATAATTATTGATGATAAAGGTATGATGAAATTGTAAAGTTATTATTATATATTTATTACTTATTGAGTTGATAAGTGAGATTGAGTTGTTGCAACACAAAACACAGTTGTAAAGCTTTTTCTTAGCTTTTTACCCCTTTTTGTTGAGTAAACACAGAGCCACACGTTGCCCATAGCATTCAATGGGCCCTCAATTTAACCCACCCTTTCACTGTGAACAACCTACCATAGAGTTCCGCGTTGAGAGTCCACCTGCTTTTAGACCCATCTCTGCAAGCTTATTGGCCAACTCTGCACTGTTGACCCCGCAGCTAGGAGCCACATTGCACTTACAGCGGATGTGCACATTCATCTTACATACTAGAGAGCGAGAGAGAGAGAGAGAGAGAGAGAGAGAGAGAGAGAGAAGAGAGAGAGAGAGAGAGAGAGAGAGAGAGAGAGAGAGAGAGAGAGAGAGAGAGAGAGAGAGAGAGAGAGAGAGAGAGAGAGAGAGAGAGAGAGAGAGAGAGAGAGAGACAGACAGACAGACAGACAGAGAGAGAGAAAGAGAGAGAGAGAGAGAGAGAGAGAGGGGCATTATGGTTAAAATAACATGGATGACGGGAAAGAGAGGGAGCGAGAGAGAGAGAGAGGGAGGTAGATATATACAGGGAAACAGATGTGGGCATGATCTTACTCTTGCAATGCAGACCCTGTTTTACTATTCCCCATAGCAGAGAGCCACAGTGGTCACAGAACGTGGGCGCCTTATAGTTATGGATGCTGAACTTGTGTGGAACGTTGATACTGAAGCCTTGATTTGTAGACTGGAAAATGACAAGACACAAGGGGCGCGGGTTATAACGCATAATGCATGAACACCAACAGCATCTGTACAGTGGAAAGCCAGCCAGAAGTATATGAACCTCATACATGTGAACACATCATAACTGAAACCCTAAAGAATTCACACTCGGTGAAGTGTGACACTCAGTTATTTGTGTGAATGCAGACCTGCTTAAACCATAGGTCTGTACATTAACATCTCGAATGGAAGAAGGTTTTCTGCCATGACATTTAATGTACACAGTGGACATTAGATGCTGATGCAATCAACAAAGTTGCTCACTGTTGTGGTTGATTGACCTTATTCAAAAACAGGAAACCCACAAGATGCATGATCCTTTTACAGTTACAGCAACCTGCAAATATATACCTATTTGATCATGTTAGTGATCTCTACCAGGGGTCTCTAATCCCTATTAATCCCTAGAAACATCACAATCTCTTGAACTGATCAATAGGATGCCCGATAAGATACCAACAACACTAATACGCTTATCCAACGCTTCTCAAATGCAGAAAACTGAGGTAAAACAACAACACTATGGGCATCCCCCCCACCCAGCTAGCCCTCAGAACCAAGATGGCACAAAGTGAATGCTCATGTTATGTTGAGTTCCTCCCTCACCTGTTCCTTTGGGACCTTCTTCATACCAGGACACGCGGTCACAACGTGCATGTGACATCGCTTGTGGACCACACACCAACACACTGCAGGGTCAAGGAAGGGAGGGAGGGAGGGAGGGAGGAAGGAAGGAGGCGAGATTGAAGGTATCTTAAATGAGTGCAGTGGAGCACATAATAACAACCATAGCCTACTAAAGAGCGAGGCCATTGGAAAGTGCTTACAGCATGCTGCCTTCCTGTCTGGAGGTGGGCAGTGGGTTTGATGGTGTGTCAGAGTCAGACACAGACAAACTACCCACATGAGAAAACCCACAATATACAAAATACAAGCACTTCTCGGTAATAGAATATAGAAAAAAGAATGATAGTGCAGCTCACCTTGGCACTGGTAGCCCTGCTTGCCAAACACTCCCCTGTAGCAGACAAACACACCGTCACATTCACTTCACCTCACCCGCCGCCATGTTAACCTAAGGCAGCGTTCAAAGAAGACATCACAGCCCACTGCGTGGCTGTGCTCCTCACCAGATGAACTCCCTGCAGTGGAAGCAGAAGGTGGGCTGACGGAGGAAGGTGGACATGAACTTGTGTCCGTTGACTTGGTGGATGCGGCGTCTCACTGCGCCCTGCCTCTTCCTCGTGAACTGCTTAAAGGTCTTCTCTTTCATGGCGTTCTCTGATGACCAGACATACAGACAAAAAGCACACTCAAAGGGTTAGGGTTGCATCAGTCTTATCGGATCCATATAAGGCACAAAAAAAACCCTGCGTAACTCACAGTTTACCCAGATTGTGACTATGATTCAGACTGGGAGTATCTTGGACACTGAACCCAACCGAAAATAAATGTGCAGCAAAAAAACCTACAACAATACCCCCAGTGTGATATGGACAAATGGGTTGATTGCGGAGGTGACATTTCTCAGATCATCACATTTCATTCAAACGGATAACTTCATATTGTGATGCGATGATTGCTCTGTAAAAAAGCCAGGACACCAAGGACTTTTTCCGTAAGAGCAATTACATGAGGGTGAATGAGAGAAAACTGAAAGACTATCTGTAACAGTGATCTGAGACAAAAAAGCAGAACTGAGACATTTGTGTCTCTCGGGGTGGTGGTGGTGGGGGTTAAAGAAAGATACTAACCAACCAGTTATCTTCATGGACACCAAACAATGTGTGCGTCTACTTGTTTTACACATTGTGAAACTAATCAGTGTATGTGAATAATTATGTAAAGATACACAGGAAGATTACCATCAGTGAATGATCCCACCAGCGAAATGACAACAAACACCTTCCCCTCTGGCTCCAGGTCAATCTACACACACACACACACACACACACACACACACACACACACACACACGTTACATATCCTTCAAGTCGATCATTTTCAACTTCAGCATATCAAACAATAGCCAGATATTACAGATGGATCAATTATTGAATGAGTCACACCGACGAAATGAATAATAGAAGGTGTGCACAGATGACCAAATGCTCAGACTTCATACAGATCACATCTTTGAGGACGTCAAGTGTTGTCTCAAGTCATGAGGCAAGTACGCTTCAGACAGGGACACACATTACGTACATGCTGAGGCATTTGGCATGCAAATGGATTCTGCACGTACAAAATACACACAAGAATGTGGACAACGTGGTCGCCCCACCGGGGAGCAGGTTGGGCGGGTTGGGCTGCATGCTTGATGGCTGCAGTGATACACTCAGCTGGGCAGCAACATGAACACACCTCACCGTACAGCCAGGAAGTCAACGAGTCTCCGGAGTGCAGGCATGGTGACGAGCAGATGTAGTAAATAGGTCTCAACATACAAGGTACTACTAAAGATAGAGCATGTTCATCTACATGAATAGACATTACAATGGGAATATAATACAAATTGCGGAAACGGTTTCTTCATCTGCCCGGAAAGATATAGTCCTATTCATAACGCATAATCACTTGAATTTATTTTTCACTTCCTCTAAACATTTTCTTGATTAGATTGTCCCAATTATGTTGGTAACAACTGATGCATAACCTTGCAGAACCATTTTTGGGTCACCTTGGCATTTCCAAATTCCAAGCCCAAAACTATTTCTCAAAGCTCCTTTGTTGGGGGTTTGAATGTTAAGCTCAGCCAGCAGTCGTTTCACTTTCAGGAGCCATCACACAGTACAACATGTGGCCCACAAAGGGGACGAGTCACACCAGAGTACCACTGCGGCATGAAACAACCCAGACGGTGGCGGCGAGACAAGAGGGTTGCATTCATGTGTCTCCTTCCCTTCAGCGGCTCACCGGGCTCACCAGGTGAGCAGAGCTCCAGCGAGACAGAGACAGAGCCACTCGCCGCTGACAGAATGACTCTCTATTTGAAAAAGCAGAAACTCGACTGTTTGGTGTCACATGGGTGCACATTTCTCTTCAACACCATTCTGGGACATGAAGGGGTGGGTTGTGGTGCCAAAAATAGCACATATATATAAATATATATATATATATATATATATATATATATATATATATATATATATATATATATATACACATATATACACACATATATATACATGTATATATATAAATACGTATATGAAAATCGATATTCAAAAAGACAACGTTCCACAAACGTACACCTCTGGTTTTGACGTCTGAAAATAGTTCTGCTGTACTATCTAACAAGCAGCGGCCTGATAAGTTGCTCATCGTGGCGTTGATGACCCTCATGCATCAGTCAGTAAAGTGGAAACTAACGCAATGGAAACTGAGCGGACCGCCGCGAGGAACGTGAGAAAATGAGTAGGAGGCAGCTGCTGAGGTGGTGTGTGTGTGTTTGTGTGTTTGTGTGTTTGTGTGTGTGTGCGTGTGCGAGCGTAGCCACCACAGACGGAGAACAGGAGGTGACACCAAGACGAGGACGATGTGCGTGTTTGTGTGTGTGCTGTGCGGGGTGGTGCAGCTACTGGGTGATACAGGCCTCGGAGATGCTACACCGCTCCCGCCCTCAATGACTCAACACCTCAGACTCACTCGGACCGGCAAGAAAAAAAACAATGCAGCAGCAGCATAACAAAAACAAAATGGCTACTCGGCAGGGCCCTTTGATCTGGATCACAACCTCAACAGGGGCTTTCACTCAAGAGGGGGCTGTTGCTTTTTTTTTTCCTTTCTTGAAGATACGGCAGAGAAGATGTAAAGCCGAGGGGGATGTGAGTGTGACTTATGATGACACGTGTACATTAAGCACAGTCAGAAGGAGAACTTGAGATAGTGAGAAACCGAGAGCAGTCAAATACCGATACAGAAGTGGCAGACAAATGACGCACATGCGCACACACAGACACAGACAGACATTAGAGAGTGAGAGAGAGATATTATAGCTTAACTGTTTCACTATATATGCACATTTAAATTTGCATTCTAACACATGTTAGCCAATTTTATTCAAAACATTATTTTGGGATATTGTTATTAGGTTTACTGTTTTCTGTTATAGGTTTTTGTTGTTATTATTATGTTGCAGCTCATTTCAACTCTGTACTTTGGCAATGTAAATGTACATTTTCCACACAAATAAAACCCTTTGAATCTTGAAACTTTTCAGAGCGACAGCAAGAGCGGAGAGAGAGCAGGGAGAGAGAATAGAGAGGGAGAGATAGACAGCGAAAGACAGACAGACAGACAGACAGACAGACAGTCAGACAGAGAAAAAGACAGAGGGAGAGAGACAGGGGCATCAAGGTTAAAATAACACGGATGATGGGAAAGAGAGGGAGAACAAAGGGAGAGAGAGAGAGTGAGACATTGGATATATATAGTCGTGGAGGGCAACCAGAGACAGAGAGACAGACAGAGAGCGATAGAGTGAGACAGAAAGACTGAGTGAACGCCTGAGCCTGGATCTGACAGTGGGAACACTGTAATAAAGTGAGGCGTGGGCGTGTGGAGGCCTGTGTCCTCTCCCTCTCCTGTGTGACAGGGGGGGGGGGGGGGGGCAGGCCCACAGCACCTCTGCTGCAGCTGCGTGCCTCTCCAACCCAGCAAAACACCTCCGCCACAGCTCAGATTCACGCACCTTAAAAATTTGAGCCGGGTCAAGGAGTATGTGTGTGTAGACGCGGCATTCAAGCTCCGCGCTCCATGCGTTGGCCCCACGCCCCCCTCCCCATCGCTAGCCCTTGCAGCTATGACGTTTTGAGTTGGAGTTTTTCCATTAAACGTCGACCCAGAGACAAGCCTTTCCCAGCATGTGGCATTTCAGAGAGTTCTGGAAAGTCTTGTAGTTCTTATTGTTCAGGTGAAAAATGTTGTTCACCTTATCTGACAGAATGCATGCATGCAAAGAGGTGAGGGGAGGTTCATACAGTAAAGGGCAGTCCTCTGACTTCAGGTGTGGAAAGGTTTAGATTTCAATGC
>JAXIVH010000014.1:8647747-8670247 GCA_036785325.1 Urophycis tenuis | reverse complement strand
TGAGCACTCCAGAGAGAGCTGGTGAGGCAAAGGACAATACTCATCATCCACACATGTGCACAACAGAGTCTTTCAAACGCAGTGGTGAACCTGATGACAATGAGTCTCCCGTCGTGATGTATTTACAAGGCACACAGAGAGAGAGAGAGAGGGGGGGGGGGGGGAGAAAACCACAAGTAGGCCTGCAGTACTGTGGTGCTGTGTGGGTATGTAATAACCCATGCTGTTAGACGCCTTTTGTCTCCAAATGAATTGTGAGCATCTTTTGTCCTGCTGAGTTTCTCGCTGGAACTCCCCCCCTCCCCCTCTCCTCCCCACCAAGTTGTCAATAGGGCCTTAACGCGCGGTGTTAATTCCATACGCAAGAATTCAACGTTACCGCAACAGGCGGGAGACTGTCTGAATGCGCACTGTGATCTTACACACACAACAACAACAGCCCAAAACCAAAGCCCCTTGGAATGCTCTTACTGCCGCATGAAGGACACGTCCACTGATAGAGCGCGGAAATCGATTTGAGAGCGGAAAAAAGAAACATCGCATGGGGGGGGTGGGTTAGAAGACAAGGAGGAACAGGAATAGTTGGAGAGCACTTCATGTGAGGCAACAATGGCGCCTCCTCCGCGGTATTTGTTGACGGAGTAATTTTGCGCTCTCCAGTGACACCCCCTCTAGGTAGGACTATGTGGAGCTCCTTTTCCAGGCGGGGAGGAAGGCCGGCGGAGTGGCGTGGCGTGGTGGAGGTATGAGCGGCGCTTGGCTCTCCGCTACGATGACGGCCAGGGTTAAAGAGGAGTCGCTGACCTCCTCACAGAGACAGAGCCGGCGGAGACCCACGTGTTGCCCACTGAGGAGGAGGAGGAGGGCCAGGAGGTGCCTTCCTTTGACGGGGGGATTTTGAGGCACACTGTTCATTCTCCATGGCTGCTCTCACTGTTATTCTGTACTTATTGTATTGTATTTTGTATTTTAGTTGATTGAACCGTTTTCATTGATTTTCCTTCCATGTTGGGACGGGCCTCGTCCGATACATTTCTTTGTGCAGTATGACTATACAGTAAGTGATGCCGCACATTTGACAATAAAAGGCCTTGAATCTTGAATCTATATTGTGCACTTCACAAACAGGGAAAGATGCACAGATCAATGTTGACTCTGCGTCGACAAACTGGCGTGAGGAAGACGTGCACTTTGGGGAGCCCAGCGGACCCCGGGGGTACGGGGTCAGCGGCCCGAACGTGGGACCCGACCGACGTCCCGATTTCAAATAACAAAACAAATTTCTAAGTACACAACCAACACCTCTTAAAACAATAGCCAAGTGGAGGCTGCCAACGGGGGCTTAATTTAAGACCACCATCCCTCCTCCGCCCTGTTCCATCTCCCAACCCTAGGAGATGGTGTTGTCATACTGCTGGACAAAGGCCCAGGGTGTGAGTGAGTTTAACTAAACAAAAACACCCCTGCCCGGGCCAGCGCACATGCCCCCAGCTAGGCCTCCATGAAAAACAACTGTTCTGTGTTAACATGCACAGTACATGCTACAGGCATAACTCCCAAGGAACATCTCCCCAGTTCTGTGGGTCTTAACGGCGCAGAAAAGGACGTCTTGAATGGGTAACAGATACACACACACAGACACAGACACACACACACACAGACACACAGACACGCAGACACATACACACACAGACACGCAGACACATACACACACAGACACAGTGCTATAGATATCGTCTGGCACTAGGTGGTAATCTTGTGTCGAGTGTGACCGGCTGGCGCCCTCTCGCCTCCGCGATGCGTCTCGGCCGAGTAGCCATGGCGACGACAACCTGCGTCGCCGACCGCAGTTTCCGATGGTGTTCAATAATTACTTAGGGTCTAGAACGTGTTCGGAAGTGTTCTGCGGAGCGGCCCTCCGACGCCATTAAACATGGATGAGTTCCACCGCCAAAGCCCGGGTCCAGCTGTGGCCGACGTCGGCGGGCGCCACGGTGCCCTAATCTCCGCGGCGCTCCGATGTATGCTAATGCCTTCCACCGCGGCGGTGAATACATTAGCCTGGGAGCTGGGTTTAAAGGGGTGTGAGGAGCGAGAGGCCAGTGTTTTATGGGCGGGACCGGGGACTAGTTAACCTAATTCCCCCAGATTAAAAGCAGCAGCAGGGGTGGCCGGGCGGACTCTGCGGGCGGCGCGTGGACAATCCAAACAGCATGATGATTAGAAACGTAGCGAGCATTTGGCTCTTATTAGCTCGAGACAGAGGGCCCCGCAGCCCCGCAGCCCCGCGCTCGGAAACCGAACCCAAGACATCACACATACCAGAGCGCTGATTCAAACCCAAACGCAGAGGAGAAGAGGCCTGATGTTGATCTGCCCCCGGGACACACAGCGCATTGACGTTAATGATGAAAAACAATGACATGAACACACGTGAACAGTTTGTTCCCTTTTAATAAAAATCAACATGATACAGCAGAATGTGGTGGGTTCAATCCAGCCTCTATTCTGCCTTTGGTCTGTACATCACAGCTACTACAGAGTAGAGATAGACTTCTATCAAGAGTTTTTCCATAAAAATGTAAACCTGAAGATTTTGGATACAATATCCTTCCGTTAGCATATCCATTAAAAGAGTACACAAAAAATATATAGCCTATTCTGGCCTGAATGTAAAGTCAATCACTTTGTGCAAGTGGATGTCAGAATTGTGCAAATGTGTGCAATATTTGGATAATCAAAAGGCACTATTTAAAGTCGAGCAGACCCTTCTATTTCCTTTTCAAACCAGGTGATCTCTCACCACGCAGAACAATGAAACCTTCCCCTCAAAAATGAGCTAATTTACAATGCATATAATTGTTGTACTTACAACGCATAACATTATTATACTGACCCAGTAGACCTTAAAATATTAGGCCCATTAACTGAATGAGAAAAACATAACTGGCCAACATTTTTAAATCATATTCTGGCCGTGTATTTGCAAACATTCATGCAAAAAAAAAAAAAAATAGTAATACACAATAGACTTGGGTACACTTTACAGATGATTGCACATTTTCCCAGTGTTTGGTGATTTAATGGTGTGTGTGAGTGCGTGTGCGTGCCTGTGTGTGTGTGTGGGTGTGTGTCTGTCCACACATAATTCAGCTGCTCTGTACCCAAGTCACGACGATGACACAGAAGCTGAGGGTCCCCACAAACAGGCCAAACACCAGCAGGACGGCGGCCTGAGGACACACAGAGCACAGACGTGAGTCTCACCGCCGCCGCGTGGGAACCCGAGGCCACGCGTCAGCCTCTTGTGTTGAAGACGCCCATCACCACGGTCACAGGGCTGCACAGCGAGTCCACAGCAAGAGCCATATGTAATGCACGACGTTCGCCGATATATATGACATTTTACATTGCAATCCCCCCCCCCCCCCAAGTTATTTGTTTTCACATACAGTACATATGTAATTGTACCGTACACTGTAATTGTTATTAATAAATAGATAAATTAATATTTGATATTCAAATGATTAAATGTTTAAAAATAGAGAAATAGAAATAGAAATAAAAATACTTTATTGATCCCAAGCTGGGAAATTGCAAAGTAGCAGCAGCATTGGAATACACAGAATGAATGCAATTAGAAATAAAAAGTGTATGTATGTATAAAAAAATATATATATTAAAAATATAAACTAAATATAAACTAATTTTAGTGCAATGATAAAGAACAATGTACAGAATATAATGAAATATAAGGTGCTTGGAGACTGTTGTAATAAGTTATTGGCTGTTATTGTACAGTGTAATGGAATGTGGTAGGAATGATTTCCTATATCTGTCCCTTCGACAGCACAGCTGGAGCAGCCTGTGAGAGAAGGTGCTCCGCTGTCTGACCACTGTGTGATGGAGAGGGTGCTGATCATTGTCAATGGTGGATAGCAGTTTTTTCAGCATTCTCCACCACAGACTCAAAAGACTCCAGCCTTAGACCTAGTACAGAGCCACATGTATATATATGTGCGTGCATCATATCCGATTGTGGTTTTTATATCTCAATATGAGCAAATTATATGAACAGAGGTTATGTCAACGTTCCCAGCCTGCGCGGGTTTGACCTGAAAACACTCTCACAGCCTTCACGTGATGAAGTGGCGGCAGTGTTTGGATCACATGAAGGCAGTGTTTGGATCACATGCGGGGGACGAGGTGCACACTTACGCCCACAGACTCCAGGGACCACAGGGGTCGGTTGCTGATCTTGAGGTAGAATATCGCGGGGAACACGAACAGCAGGAAGGTGGACATGGTCGAGCCTGGGAAACATCATCATGCTCATCACCGAAGAAGCTAAACGTTAGCATCGCGGTGGGCGGGAGATACTAGATACTAGACTAGGAGATACTTGGGCGGCTGACTATACTTTCTCAAAACATTTCATAACAAAAATGAGAAATCATTAAAACTCAACAATCATAGTTCAAAAGTCTGAACCTATCCAAGTGGATCTGGATGGTGCCTACCCATCTACATTTGAAGTCATTGAGGCAGTCAGTTTTACAGCCAAAACAATGACCAGGAGCCCGTGTGTGCAATGGCACTGACCTACGATGCCGAACACGTTTTTGATGTCGGGGACAAAGATGGCCAGCAGCAGCACCACCGTCAGGATGCCCACTGTCATCAGGATGTGGACGGCCCAGGAGAACGGCCTTCCTTCAAACAGCATCACGGTCAGGGCTTTACGAGCCTGGAAGCACACATGCACACGTGCACACACGCACACGCACACACACGCACACGCACACGCACACGCACACACACACACACACACACACACACACACACACACACACACACACATTAAATGGATGCAGCCCTGAACATTTTTCAGATGTTTATCATTGTTCATGGCCTATATCAACCTTTTTTTTTTAAAGCAGCCTCTTTTGAGAGGGTGAAGACAGGTCTTTTTAGGCATTTAAAAGCCAGCTGCTTTTCTTTAAAGGGCCATAATCAAATCATTCTTGTATTGTCTACCACTGCTCTCATTGCTGTACACCGAACTGTCAAGGGACAAACAATCATACATTCTTGAAAAAAACAAAAAAAACATCAAAATGTTAAAGAGTCATAAACCTCAAACTGGAACCCATAAAAAGGGGAGGACGTGCCCAGTTTGCGAAAAAAAAAAAAAAACGACGGGGACACTTGCGTCGCGGCTGGCGAGCTCGCCGGTCGCCCAGACTCACGGGGAAGTGGATGAGGGGCACGGTGAACAGCACGGCGCACTGGATGGTCAGCCGCACTATCATCACCATGAGGTCCCGGGGGATGTAGGCGTCGTAGCTCAGCAGTAGCTGAGAGTCCACGTGGCCTGTCACACACAGGGGGGGGGGGGGGGGGGTCGCACAGAGCTGAGCCGCTGGCCATCGATAACCATGGGAAACGATACGATAAGATCAGTTCACAAGTCGCTGAGGTGTTGCGGGGGGGGGGGGGGGGGGGGCGGCCGTACTGTAGAAGGTGAGGTAGCCGAACAGGGAGGAGAGCAGGTAGATCAGGAAGCTGAAGCTGAGGCTGGTGTTGACCACCCGCTGCATCCTCTTCTTGGTGGGCCTGGGGAGAGCGGATCACAACGCGACACCGGCCGTTAGTCTGGTGGGCCTTACCTCGCGGTAGAACTCTTCACGTCATACTGGTTTTACCTACGGGGACCTTTGGTTGTCATCATAGGGAGATGTTTTGAGATGATTTGTCAAAATCAGTGAGTCTTAACCTTTTACACATTTCTAGGGAAACGGTCTGAAAAAAAAACGGTCAGTAATAACAACTTGTCCATTACAGAAGCGCCACACAGACATCACAAGGTTGGTCCGAAATCACAAAACTAGCCGAGGTAAAGGAGAGGTAAAACTGGTTTCATTCTCGGTGGGTGTTCTGAGTGTTCTGAGTGTCGTGAACAGCGTGGAGCACCGGGAGAGGAGTACTGACCGGTCCAGTTCACAGTAGATGGGCAGGACAGCGGTGTGGCAGAGGAAGGAGAAGGCCATCGTGGGGATGGCATAGGCACTCTGTCAAACAGAAGCAGCGGAGTCATCGTCACAGCCGACCTGTGGCCATCCTGGACCACCACCACCTCCTCATCAACATGCATTCTCACTTCTCTGTCAGTCTTGTTGGGTCTCCTCCGCTAAACAACTAAATCAGAAATAGACTGAGCTTGATATATATAAATATAAATTAATTATTATTATTCTAAAAAAAAACATTCAATGTGGCAGTTGATTTAATGAGGCGTCTTCCGCGTATAAAGAAGCCTGTGAGTGAAGCCAGAGAAAACTTTGCCCTGAGGGTTATGCCTTAAGGTCATTTGTTCTCACCACAAATATACTGTCAAATGAATAACAAACAGACTGGAGCATTGTTTCTCTTAGAAAGACAAAATCCCTCCATTATAGGGGTAAAACAACACCATCAAGCACAGTGATGCGGTACCTTAGTGGAGATGACGAAAGCTTTTGGAGTGCATTCTGAGAGCGAGGAATTTGATATCTGCCAACAAAAACAGAAGAAAAACGAAGGTCAAATGTGGGCGGGCTGAGCGCCACAGGTCTGCTGCCAGTGGCAGCGGGATTAACTAGAAATCCTGCAGCCACACAGCCAGCAAAGTAGAGAAGCAGCCCGCGTGGTGAACGCCAGATCTGCATTCATAGGACTAACAGGGCGCTCTGTAAATATCCGTGAAGGTCAGAGTTCAACTCCAGGCTGTGGCAAGGTCAGCTGAACTCCCCCACACCCCCCAGCACTGGCACCAGACACAGAGTAGCATACCTACCCCCACCACCACCTCTGGTCCTCATCAGGAAGGACCGGCCCAATCAGTAAACTCGATCTCCTGGATCTTTTCCTAATCCCCTGGCCATGACATTCTGGCCACGCTCACGCATGTTGGAGGCAACGTATCGTGGCTTGCGCACACACACACACACACACACACACACACACACACACACACACACACACACACACACACACACACACACACACACACACACACACACACACACACACACACACACACACACACACACACACACACACACACACACACACACGTCATACCTGAAACAAGTCATTTCCTAGAGTCATGTTATGGCGGAGGGGGCAGGGGATGGCAAACTTCTTGACGATCACCTGGGAGGGAGGGAGGGAACACACATGCCGTGAATGTCTGTCGGAGGACGGGTTCAGAAAGGGAAACTGCGAAGTACGTATGAGTGCTGACACATATTAATGCTCACCCACCACGACCACGAAGTACAGCATGAAGAGGAACGAGAGGCTGCTGGTGTAGCTGAGGAACCCTGGGATGACAGAAGACGGCCCCTCTGGTGAGTTGTGGCCACGGAACCCCAAAGGGGACGGGGGGGGGAGCCGAAACCGGCGTCTCTACTCACCCATTCGGGGCAGCAGTGCGAGTGGCAGCACGATGCACACGGTCACCAGGATCAGCAGCAGTCGGCCGTCTTCATACCAGGTGTTTCTGGGCAAAGCGGACAGGATGTTGACATCGTTGCACCGCATTTTCCACACATGCATTTACCCCAAAACTTGACACAAGACTACCGACCATTACGCAAGACTAAAGAGATGCGTGCGTAATGGTCACAACACCTCAGGTCAACAACTCTGTGTGTATTTTGTACCCAAGTGCAATGAGATCATCCCCCCCCCCCCGCCACAAGGAACACAGTGAAAGGCCTTCATTCTCACCAACCCCGAGACTTGTGTAACTCAAATGCAAATATTGCGTCGCTCGATTGGATTGGGTCCACGCTAAGGAGACTTGAACATTTTCCCCCTCGCTGATGGGCCTCTTTAAGCCGCGCCGGTGGAAAGCGTTGTCGGTGGGGGCGCCGGCGCCGCGGGCCGATGACATATGTGGCAGGAACGCCGGCCCGGCCGCGGGGTGGAGGTTGGGGCAGGCGGGGCCCCCGGCGGTACCAGCAGGGGGTCCCAGAGGGCCGGGGCGCGGTGGCTGTTAACGGGGCTCCCACCACCACCAGTCAGCAGCACCTGCTCTCGCCGCGTCAACACCCGGTGACCCCCGTTTGGCAGTTTCACAGCTGCGGGGTTTACCGTAGGCGCTGGCCGTCTCGCCTCTCTGTCTACACAGATGCTGCTCTTTAACTGCGTGTCACACGGTGGACTGCGCTGACCCTTACTCTCACTACCGGCCAACACTGGTGTCGGATTTGACTCCCGCCCAGGATCAGTGCTTCGCCAGAGCTTGGGTCTGCTGGGATCCCGCTCGGTCTTCACAGTGGGATCGCAGTGCCGACATGGGTTTTGTAGAGAAACCTCAACAAGCTATTGAAGGCCACGCTGTTTGAGCCTGAGAGACGTTATGGCTGAAAGGGATGGGGGGGGGGGGGGGGGGAGATACATCGAAAACCCATGAAATGCGTCACATTTCATGCTATAACAAGCCACAGAGCAGGACTCAGTCAAGGTTGGAGTGCCGTTGCCAACGAGTCAATCTCGACCAAGTGTTAAAGATTAGCATAAATCCAGCCAACGCTGCACAAACCAAAACCCACAGCTGTCAATGACCTCCGCCTTCTCACCAGCTCTGAGTGCGTCGAGACAGAGTTACACGGGCCCAGTCAGTCAGGACGACAGCGGCAGGCATCGGACAAAATCCATGACGTTTCTTTCCTTTTTTTTTTTTTAATTTTCATCCCAGACCCATGTTAGGATTAATGAGCCGGAAGATAAGCGAGGGTTCTTGTGTATGAAACGACTCATTTATGGCGAGCTTTGCGGGGACGGCGCGCGGGTGTGTTAACATCCAAAAGCCACTCATTAACGGCACTGTTTTGTTTCGCTCAGCAGCGAGCTGTAATTAGAATGGCAAAACTGATATCCCCTTGTATCACTCTGATTCCGGGGAACATGTGTGAGACATTTGGGGGGGGGGGGCGGGCGGGTTGGGGGTTTGTCGGCGGGGGAGGAGTGGGGAGGTTGGTTGAATGCGGAGCACCTAACACAAAGCAGCTGTGCGGTGAAGATTCAGATGTTGATGGACTGGGGCTGAGCGCAGCAAAAACACACGCTTAAATCCGTTTTACTGATAATGGAGTGATGGAGGTTACATTCCTGCTCTTGGACTTGGCCGCGCATCTGCTTCCAGCAACCGTGGAACACGACGCTCCGCCTCGCGCCGGCCATGAAGGACACGGGCTGTTGGGGACGGGTGATGAATGGCTGTCCATCACATCGTATACATTTCCTCCGGGTCTGCTCCATGTTATACAACACCAGGCAGCACTCTCGGCTCAGACAGTGCTCCACTGTGGTTTGCCCAGATATCTTCTTCTACAGCCACATTTTTCATACGGTTCTCATTGCCGGGGCTAATTCCTGTTTGCGTAGCCTTGTGGTGCGAAATTGTCAAATTTGAGTGATTTGACAGCCAAAAGGTACAATCTATAACCTTTTGGGAGCTGCGATGGGAAGTGGCTATTTATCTCAGTGCACATTTTAAAATCCATCAAGCTAATCTGAAGTGGGGGGGGGGAAAAGCCCTGTCTAACCGCGGCCTTGACGACAGCGGTCGATGCTGCTCGGTGGACGCGTTCATCAAGGGCGTCTCGTGCGTCGACACGCGAGCGCCTCCATTTTGTGGGAGCGGAGCGTACTTACGCCGTGCTGCCCGGGCTGAAGAAGCTGCTGATGGTGATGGGGAGCTCAGACTTCAGGATGAACAAATAGGACGCCATCGCTGCAACACAGAGAGAGAGAGAGAGAGAGGGCGTGGCCTAAGAGGGGTTGCATGAAAACACATGAGTGACAAAATCGTCGTATTTCAAAACCACACACACACACACACACATGAACATGATGTCACCCACGCCGTGCTACACGTAAACACGCGTGTTTATGTTCTTGCGACCAAAGCGCCGGTCGAGAGGGAGGCTGCGGGGTTATGGCGGCTCTGAGCCGGAGACGGCGGGTGGGGCGCGTGCAGCCCTCGCCGCGGGTCCCCGGCCAAGCCCTGGGTTTGCAGAGGAGCAGACATTACACAGATGTTCTGTCTGCCGGGGCTGAGTGGAAGCAGCCGCCGGAGCAGAAGTGGCAAGCGGAGGAATGCTAACAATAATGATCCCCGACGCTAATCCAGGTACTCCCCACCCGCCCCCACCCCCACCCCCAAACCCCACAATCCACCTCCTTAGGAAACAGGAAATCATTGGCCTTCGTCTCTGGTGGGCTAATCTATCCTCCCTCAGCCCCTGCGTGCAGCCAATCAAAGAGGACACTTTGGGTCACTTCCGGCCGGTCAGAGCGGGCCTCCAGAACATCACAAGGAAAAGAAGAAAGCGAAAGTGTTGGACAGGGGGGGGGGGGGGGGTGGAGCCGGCACCAGGGGAGGAGGAGCGAGCACGAGGCACCAGATGAGGGGCGGTGAAGCACAGGTGGTGATAATAACGGGTGGCGATGTTAAGGGACGTGCAAGTCGGGAGTCAGCCGGAGCCAGCAGTTAACTGGAACCTCCCGGCGCCCCGGGGGCAGGTCCTCCCCACCGGAGCAGGCTGGACTCTAAATCCCACAGATCCTGTCGTTGTTTTCTTTGGAAAATTCCTCCGACAGCCTCCTTTGCCCACACAGGCGCATGCACGGACCGAACCCGCCGCCAAACGAAACGTCCTAGTGGAGACTCCGCAAAAATCACCCCTTTGGTAGTCAGGTGCGACTTCAAAGTCCCTTCGCCGGAGAGGTACCCTGGTTCATGAAGTCACAAATTGCCCGACTCTCTCTCTCTCTGCTCTGTGAGGTCAAACTTTTCAAGCGCGGTTTGGTTTCACGCGGTTGGGGACTGCGAGTGGGGCCCTGCTGAACGCTGCGGAAAGTCACCCGGGAGCGGTGCTTACATTTCTAAACAAAAACAGACCCCGGGTACACAAACAGGGATCACACCGGTCAACACTGGAATGCTATCGTAGCCTAATAATAAATACTCACGATAAATCCAATTTGGGAGAATCTGTGTAAACTGTGTGTGTGTGTGGTCAGCAACACAGGCACAGAGGGGTGTATTCCAAATAAGGCAGGGCCGCTCTCGTTTCATTAAAGGCCAGGGGATAGGCAGGCTGCGATAGCCCCAGGCCGGCCAGTAATTAAGGTCAATTGGCTCAACAGCCCTCAGCAGCGTAGATGAGTGTTTACTCAGAGTGAGGCTAATTGCGCCCTTATAAAAAGGGGCCAGGGGTGTGGACAGATGCCTGCCGTAGTAGTGGCGGCTCCCACACATACTGCCCCATGCTGGGAAAACCGCAAACATACCAGAGGGCAGTGCAGTAATCCGCTCAGCTTTGCCACTAATGTCCACTGATGAGCCACCACCTCCACCCACAGTGGTGGAGATGTTGTGAGGGTGGAAATGGTGACACAGTGGGAGTGGGAGTGTGTGTGTGTGTGTGTGTCGGGGGGAGTGTGAATGTGGGAGAGTGTGTGTGTGTGTGTGTGTGTGTGTGTGTGTGTGTGTGTGTGTGTGTGTGTGTGTGTAAGGGATGGAGATGGCAGAGAGAAGGGAGGGCTTGGAGGGTTAGGGGTGGAAGTCCCATTAGGTTACTCAACACTCAGGGGTGGGAGTGGGTTTACCATCAGTGATCAATTAGAAGAGAAGTCAGGTTTCAGGCCCCTGGGAGAGGGTAGTGAGGACAGCAGCAGGGGGTCAAAGGTTATCACCTAAACTGGGCAACAGCTTCCCATAGGAAAAGGCTGTACCTCAATGCCTTTGGTCTCCAGTAGGAGGCGCTATGTCACACTGAAAGGGGGTATTGACTAACCTTGCTCTAAACAGTTACAGCTACAATATTATGTTCAAAGTGTGTAAAGGAATAAAACAGGCCTAGGCATTTGGTAAAATCTGATCCAATTATTGATGTACAATGAATCCCAGCTCCAATTTGACTGTGTTTTCTATAAGTAATTTATCAAGAGGACACACCAGTCATGCTGCAAACCTCATACATACAGAATATACCACCTTGGATTTGTGGGGTGGGAAATGGCATTGTGGGTAATGTAGGAAAATAACACAAAGAGCATATCAGAAACTTGTGTTAGGTAAATAATATTGTTATAAAAAATAACAAGTATTACACAATATAAAATTTATTAACAATAAACCTTGCATTGGTAGTTTGATAAAAATGTGATCAATTATCGATAATTATATTGTAATGTGTTTTAGCCAGTATTATTTCTGTAATAACCGAACATGTGCAGGCTGTAAAGTGGATAACTTACCTCCAATGTTTTGGATGAGAATGGTGAGTCCAACCAGAATCTAAAAATAATTTGGAGATAGTAAATACACAAGTAATTATCCTGGAAGTGATGATGGGCTAAAGACACAGATAATAACTGTCAAATACTTTCAGAGATACATTTATAAAACTTTGGATGATCTCCTCAAGACCCATTCAAATATATACAAGTTTTTTACAACAATATTAAAAGCAGTTAAAAAAACCACACCGATACATGGTGTCTACTTTCATTTCAAACAACTACCATTTTAAAATCTGGGGAACTCTCCAGGGTAACTGAATGTACTCACTTTGCCAGGCATTCTCAAAGCCTTTTCTCCTATATCTTCATATGAATTGATTCCTAGGATAAATGTCAAAAAATAATCACATTAAAGCAATTCTACATAGTAGACCCATCACAGCCATGCTGATCAACATGAATTAATCACGTCTCTTTATCTTCATTGATAAGAAAATGTCATTGAACAGTGGGGTAATAGATACTATTAACTCTGGTTCACAGCACCACTGTTCTAAACATCAAATCTTATCAGCTGACTTCCAGATGCAATGACTAAAAACAGGAAACGTACGATTAAACTCTCAAACAAACCCACAAATGAGCGAGGAGAAAAGGTATGTTGGTCTCTTACCCGTTTGGTCACAGAGCTTGAGCAGCAGATGTATCGAAAAGCCGGCCAAACTGGACACCATCAGCAACAGAATACTGTAGTAGAACAGCACAGAACAAACATATTCAGGGTCTTGTAAATCAGTCGCATAAATAAACACAAACTTTGCATGCATGCATGTGTGTGTGTGTGTGTGTGTGTGTGTGTGTGTATATACGCACACACATAGAATAAAGTCCCACCCGGCAACCCAATGACTTAGTTGTTACAAATATAAAACATGGCTTACTTACCAGAAACCCACTATGCCAGTGTTAGCCATAGCAAAGGATAACCCCAGGATGCCACTGCCCATGATGGCATTCATCAGGTTGAAAACACATGCAGAAAACGAGGCTCCTTTGGCACTGGTTGCTACTGTTGCCTAATGACCATTATAAGGAAGAAAAGGGAGGAATAATGTTATGTAGGTGGATTCGCAACGGGGATGAGCAGTTAACAACAGCATTAATACCCACGGTTACAAAACAACACGATGCTGGAATGTGGGATCTAGGAATGGATAAGGTGGGATTTTATTTGAGCCACTGGTCGCTGGACAGCTGCCTGGGTTTGGGATAGGGAACGCTTCCCTCCCGGAATAGCTTGACCTCTTTAATAGGGGATATCCTGGGGAGTTGTAATTCTGGTGTCACGATTCAAAACAAGCTCAGAATGACCCGGGGACCGAGATAATTGGACACTCTGGTGTTATGAAAGATGTGAGAACCACCATGACATAGGACATTTATCACGCAAACAATTAAATATGCAGGCATAACGAAAACATTTACATCCCACAGACTAGGATGCAATGCACTAGAACAGAACAACTACCTCTCATTTTAACATAATCATTCAACAGGTTTAATCGACTTCGCATTTTACCTCACTGATTTAGTTGTGGTCACTATTTTACGAAGTGAGCTACATAGGAAGAGGCTGTCATAGTAATATGACAACGTTGGCTCCACACCGCTGACATAATATTACTTACATTCCGTAATAAAGGGGTAGCTTCGTCATTTCCACCGTGTCTGTTGATGCTGTCATTGTGAACGTCGCCGTTTTCATTTCCATAGAAGCTCATTCTATCTAGTAAAAAAATTAGTTAAGTACAGTTAGTAAATACTGTATGTAGGTTAAAACACTGTGTATCTAACTTTACAGTGTGAATTAAATTCCTTTTAAAACGTAGCGTGTTACTTTCACCATGACATGTTTTTAAATATGTAACTTTTTTTTACCACTCAACTAACATTTAAGTAAGTTGATTGTATTGATTTGTGTCACATGACCGTGTTTCCGTCGCGTTTTGATACGTAGAAGCGTAGTAGCCAATCAAAGATCCGTGTTTGACTTCTGCGTCCAATCACATTGTCGCCTTTGATGACGTAATCCATGTGTGCATGCTCGAATTGGAGGATGTTGAGGTGAGCTCATGTGTTCGATGTTGATTTTAACACTATGATTATATCTATTTTTGTAATGTATTATCCAACATACAGTGCACCTTGTTGGTGACTTTATAATATCAGAGAAGCATGTTAACGTAGCCTTTTGTTACAGGCTTGTCGCGAGAATTTTCACATCTGTGCAAAGCCAACGCAACATACAACGGATTATTTGTATTGCCTTGCGTTCAAGTTCAGTCAGTAGTAGCGGATCTAGTTTCAAACCAATGGCTCTGTCACCATGTAACGAGATGAAGCCAATGCTTTACCGAGCTCCCCCCGAAGTGCGAGGTATGTTGTCTCTAGACCGAGATGCCTTCACTCAGACAGTTGTTATTCCAGCAATACGCGTACAAAAGGGCTACCTAAACAAAATAGTGAAGAGTCTGAGAAGGGTAACCATTCAGAGACCGGGTGTACCGCGTGTGGTACGAGAGCAAGAAAACAGCAGCGAAGAAGATGACTGGCGCCTAGTCTTGTTGGATCCATTCAGAGTGTCATCACCGAGTTCATTTAATGAAGCTGAGGCCGAGGCTCTGCGGTCATTCGAGGTACCCCAGGAGCTCCAGTATTATAATCTACAGCTGACCTACAGCAACCTAAAGACAGAGGAAGTTCTCGGGGCTGTTTTCCCTGAGGGTCAAGAAATCACCTCAGCGTTCAGTCGAATCGGACACATCGCACACATGAACTTGAGAGATCACCAGATGCCCTTTAAAAATCTCATAGGTAAGAGTGTACAAATCTGACTGATCAACCACTGAATGTAACATATAGGGATAGCATGCTGCAATCTTGAACAGTTTAAGAAGCCAGGCACTGATAATATAAAACGTATGCATTTGCATCATCAGTGATGGAAAAAGGAAACGTATATAGGCCTACCAATAATATTGATGTATGACATTTTTTTCTTTTGCTTTATTCATAATGACACATTATCTCTGCTGCTCTCATTGAAGGCCAAGTCATAATGGACAAAAACCCTGGTGTGAGCTGCGTGGTCAATAAGACGAACATGATTGATAACACTTACCGCAACTTTAAGATGGAGTTGCTCGCTGGAGAGGAGAATACGGTGGCCAAGGTGTGGTAAATGGCTAATGTGCATCAAAATATCACTTTATTTTTATAGACTAGGTAATGTGGGGGGGGGAGCTGTAATATACAAGGCACTCTCCTTACCACGTCCATCGTCTCTGTTGCTGTTTGCAGGTAAAAGAAAACGGCGTGTGCTACGAGTTTGATTTCTCCCATGTGTACTGGAACCCGCGGCTCAGCACGGAGCACATGCGCATGGTGCAGCAGGTCAAGCGGGGCGACACGGTGCTGGACGTGTTCGCGGGCGTGGGGCCCTTCGCCATCCCCGCCGCCCGCGCCGGCGCCACGGTGCTGGCCAACGACCTCAACCCCGAGTCCCACCGCTGGCTGCAGCACAACGTGAAGATCAACAAGGTGGCCACCGCCGTCCGCACCTTCAACCTGGACGGCAGGGCCTTCATCCGGGGCCCCGTGCGGCAGGAGCTGCCGGCGCTGCTCGACGCCAAGGCCGGCGTTCACGTCGTCATGAACCTGCCCGCCATGGCCCTGGAGTTCCTGGACGCGCTGCGGGGTCTCCTGGACCCGGGGCAGTGCAGCGACGCCGACCTGCCCATAGTGTACTGCTATGGGTTCTCCAAAGACGACGACCCCGAGAAGGACATGATGGAGAGGGCCTCGGAGAGCCTGGGCTGCAGCCTGGACGGGAGGTGCACGGTGTACTTTGTGCGCAACGTAGCGCCGAACAAGGACATGATGTGTGTGAGGTTCAGGGTCCCCAAAGAGGTGCTTTTCAGCACGCAGGGCAAACAGACAGGTGAGCGTCTATTTCGAAAACACATGTTGGGGGTTTATGTTATTCTGCCGTACGGGCAGACCATCACTCAAAATGTGAAGGATCTGATTTTATTGCCAAATTGGCCAATTTAATTATTTAGTATATATAGTTTAGTATATATATATTATATTTATGTTTCAACTCTTTCATTTCAAATACTTGAATACGTTTTAAATATATATATATTCTTTTACATCTTATTCTTGCATGAGAAAAGGGTAGAGGCTGAGCTGACCAGCTCATCATAGTGCATCATTAAATCACATTATCTGCTGATAGAAATGGGTGCAATGCCTGTAGGTTGATGTTCGATCTACATCCCTTATTTCCTGATGTGCCATGGTTATTTGATCAGATTATATTACCTTTTATCCCTTGTGCCTCCCTCAATGGTTTCAACAAGGTATTATCACCCAGGGCGGATAATGTAAAGCAACTTTTTTTTTTTTCCTCCACAGATCCTGAACTGGAACCAAGTCCAAAGAGACAGAAGTGTGAAGAGACTACAGATTAGATATGTGCAACATTTAGCGACTGCAGGCAGACCCACGTTGGAGATTTTTTATTTGAAATAAATGCTAATGCATTATGCCATAATAAATGGTGACAAACCCTGAATTTTAAATAGTTTTTTTTTTTTTTTTAACTTTTAGTGTATTATAGCTATGTAACTCTAGCTTGAAGACAGGTTATACAAAGGTTAGAATATAAAATAACAACCAGTTCTAGCAATCCAAATGTTTTATTTACATATAAAATAATACAAATTAAATCACATAAAAACTGTACATCTTGAAAATAATGAACAGACTACTACAACCCCCCCCCCCCCCATGGCAGGCCAGTATGGTCGTTTGGAGTCAATTTCTCGGTTGGCGTCTCTTAACCGACCGTCAAAGCGTGTCGTCTGTGCCGCGGTGTGTGGGTCAGTACAGCGCCGGGAACAGCCCGCTGAAGGCGTCCTGCAGGGCCCTGTGACACGCCAGGCCAGAGGAGTAGCCACCGGCGGTGTCCTGGGGCATGGCGGCACGCACGTGGTTCAGATACCTGGGACAACCAGACGAAAAGGCCATGTCAAGCATGCCGTTAACAGCAAGTGATACCTCCTTCCTAGAAGACTTGTCCGTAATGGCCGCGTCGTCATGTTTAATTTAGCCGCCCCCCCCCCCCCCCCCAGCACATGGCGTATGCGTGACATCTCTGTGGGGGTTAGATGGGGTTCCCATAAGTGCAGTCAAGTCCAAACGTTTTTTTTTTGTTTGTTTTTTCTCTTCCCCCTCCTTAATCCAATTTTGTTTTCTGGCCGGCTCTCGTCAACTACTACCCCCTTGTTGTGACCAACAAAGGCACGACTACCCGGACAACCACACTCAAAACACCTTGTGACTAAAAGCCTCTGCCATTTAAGTTCAAGTATAAAAAAATAAAATGTCTTGTTTTGTAAGTGCTTCCAGATGTAGCCTGCCAAAGCCCCCTTTCAGCTTCATCCAGCAATGGTTCAAGTCATTGTTTATTTTCACTCCAAGTCAAAGATGGAAAAACAGTAGAGCTGTCAATTGAAAGCACTGCTTCTCCAAAAGGTGCTCATACACTTATGAATGTGTGAGTTTGTGTGTACATGGGTGAGAGTGTGTGTGTGTGTGTGTGGGGGGGGGGGGGGGGGCTGTTCTGTGGCCCCACCTACTCTAATTCTTCCTCCTCTGGCTTGGTCTTGCTCACACACACACACACACACACACACACCTAAATGGTCAGGATTAGATTCTCATGGAGAAACCTACACACGCCTCTCTGGTTTCTTGTAGTGTCGGAGTACAAACTAGTCTGGCAACTTAAGATGCTAAGCAACCAGGACAACACAGGGGCAGGCCCACCTCAGAACCTCCACAGCAGCCCCTCTCCTCCGCCCACTTTGGCAGAACTCATCGCTACGACAGAGCGGACTAAAGCCACCACTCCTGCCCCCTCCCCTCTTTCTACACGACCCTTTGTGGACCCTGCTCTTCAGGGCCATGGAAACTTCAAAGAAAAGCAGAACTCAAGAGCCCGTGCAGTCCTCTGATTTCAGTGTCCATTTCACCGGCTACTTCACAGGACTGAGCACACACAGTGTAGACATAGAGGAGAGTGGCAACTGCAGCTGATTAGGACCTGGGAAAAGTAAAAAGGTTGCAGTCTACATCCATACTCATTCACCTTGCATAAATTAGGTACATCACATCACGGTACGGACGAGCGTGTGGAGAGTGACGAGAGAGGCCAATCAAATGGTTTTTGCACACAAAAGACCACTCATCATCCACTAGAGAAACAACACACAAGTTCAAAACAGGAGGCGCAGCGATTAATAATAACTTCATTAGGGCCAAGCTGCTGTGGCGCGTCCTTCACAGAGCACTTGAGGGAGGTCTTCTCAGATGGCTTCCTGCATCAGATGAGTGCTATCTATTGATTATATTGTACTGGGCCTTTTTAACAGTGAAAAGAGTGGGCTATTTACGGCCCGGGCTAAGTCTGCTCTTCTGCTAATCTAATCCCCAGGCTACTCATGTGGTCATTCCTTCCAAGAAAGCTGAGAGCTCTGTGTAACTTTATACCTGCCTGCCCCTAAGGAGAGGAGAGGTGGGGGGAGGTGGAGGGGGGGGGGGGGGGGGGGGGGGGGGGGCGATATAGCATCAAGGTGGGGGGCGAAAGGGTAAGAGAGATGGAGTTGTGTGGGGTGGGAGGAGGATGGGGGGGCAGAGGGGGAGGGGAGGGGGAAGAGAAAGAGAGGATACGAAGCAAAATCACCTTCAAGTATCATCATCACAGGTCCTCTTCTTTTTTTTTTTTCTTTTTTTTTAAATAAGCCTGTCTGCCCTCCCGCTCACCCTTAGCACTAAGGGTGAGTACAGTTCTGCCCCATTAACCAAGCCGCTGTGAAGCGCTTGTCCTCATAAAAGGCGCTCGACACACCACACACACACACCAACACAGAGGAGCGCCGGATGCATGCGGCGCAACGAGAGACAGACGGAATTGGACTCCTTCTCACAACAACTGTAACTTGTGTGACGACACGACGCAGGAGTCAGATCCCGGCCCAAGACATGCATGCAAGATGTGCAACGCATCATTCATCAGAACAGTGTAAGTTTCTTAAACGTTCACACGCTTAGGAAAAAAAAAATAAAAAAATAAAAATAAAGCAACTCAAACTGGCGGGCAGTTGCAACCGCCACACTGAAAATGATGCGTATTCCAATGTCCGACACGCCAGCGCCAGTGGAGTCGCTACCGGTCCAGCCGACAGTGCGCAGTGCAGGACAGACAGTCCGCTCACCGAGACTAAGTTGGACTTATACCTCCAGCCCACGCATCCTCTTAACCCCCGCCGCGCCACGCCACTCCTGTTCCCCCTCTTTTTTTCTCTCTCTCTCTCTCTCCCTCTCCAAGGACCGGTCTGCCTTTTGTTCACAGGACTCTGAAACCCAAGTCGTTTCGGCTGGTAACATCTTTCACTCTTTGGGCCCCATCGGAGCATTAGCTGCAACTCGATACGCGTCTTTTCAAAGCCACGTATTATTGGGTAAATATGGGTCACTTCGGACGGGTCCATTATGTTGCTTGCTTGGGGGGGGGGGGGGGGGGGGGCTAAAATGATGGAGACAACTGAACGCTGACCTTGTATGAAAGTGGTGTGCCAGAATGAATTTGTCAGCATAGTCGATTCTAGGGTTGATGTTTTTTCCCCAGTGATCCTGGGCATGGCGTGGCGTTGAAAAGCTGCTACACATATTTTGCCTGATGCCATAACACGTTGTGGGTATGTGTCTATTATTCTGCCTTGAGAAAACGCAAATGGAAAGGGTAACAAAGGTATGTTTAAAAAAAAAAAAAAAACATTTTCAACCGTGACATGGCCGACTGCCCGTTTATTCTCAATAATAATGCGTTATTAATAATAATAACACAAAACCCCGCCACAGAGCTAGCCAGGGTTTTTCCACTTGTGTCTGGGGCTCAGAAAACCTGGGGAATGTCTCCCCGAGCACTAAACAACCATCTTGGATTTCCCCGACGGGACTTCTCTGAAGCCGATTCCCCCCGCTCCCGTCGTCTGGGCAACACCACGGAGCCTCATCTCTAACTCCAATTGAAAAGATAAGTGCCAACACGTTCGGCAGGGTTTCTGGTGTGATTTCCAGCCGCACACGTTGCAGTCTCGGTGAAACTGTGTGTGTGTGTGTGTGTGTGTGTGTGTGTGTGTGTGTGTGTGTGTGTGTCTGTGTGTGTAGTGTGTGTGTGTGTGTGTCTGTGTGTGTAGTGTGTGTCTGTGTGTGTGTGTGTGTGTGTGTGTAGGTGTGTGTGTGTGTGTAGGTGTGTGTGTGTGTGTGTGTGTGTGTGTGTGTGTAGTGTGTGTGTGTGTGTGTGTGTGTGTGTGTGTGTAGGTGTGTGGTGTGTGTGTGTGTGTGTGTGTGTGTATAGTTGTGTGTGTGTGTGTGTGTGTGTGTGTGTGTATAGTTGTGTGTGTGTGTGTGTGTAGGTGTGTAGGTGTGTGTGTGTGTGTGTGTGTGTGTATAGTTGTGTGTGTGTGTGTGTGTCGCCGAGCGGGAGAAGGTAAAACTGTGACCCGGTAGGTAGCAGGTTTACAGAAGGAGGTGCTGGCTGGGTTGAAGAGAGAGAGAGAGAGTGAGAAAAAAGAAAAAAAAGAAAAGAAAAAAAAAAAGGCTGTGGTCTAGACGCGCGGAAGCGTGGACGAGCCAGGGCCGCAGGGAGAGCTGGGAACGGCGTAACGATGATGGAAAACGAAGAGAGGCCCATCCCCGCCCCGTACCAGGGATATTTGAGATAGCGCGCCATCAACACGCAAACCGCAAAGACAAAGCAGCAATCCGAGTCAGATGTGAATCAGACATATACAACGCCAGCCCGGAATCATGCGGTCTGGCCAAATTAATTTGTCTCTTCAGACATTTTCCGTCCTTTTTTGGGGGGAGGGAGAATTAACCGACTTTCTGCGAGCTAAAAAAACAAAAAAAACAAACAAACAGTGCGAGGTTCATTCGTCTGAATGGGATTGCCTGTGGTTAAGAGCAGTGAAATATAATGACATTATTTACACACTCATATAATTACCTATCCCAAATGTATTATCATAATATACCCATTACAAAATAATATTTACAAATATTTACAAATTGTGTATTTCAACAATTTCGTCGAGACACACAACTTTCACTGAGATGTCAACCTTGACCTCTAGAAGCACACCTGTCCCTGTCCCCCCCCCCGCCCTTTATAGGCAACATCCACTGATCCGGGGACAGTTGTTTATCCAGCACCAAGGACCCCGGCGTTCACAGTTCAGCCTGTCAGCAGGATCCGCGACTGGCGACGGGCTATTTTGACATTCAGCACTTCGGGGGGGAAAAAAAACTGAATTCAGTTGACGACGGGGAAGGAAAGGGGAATAAAAACAACGCGTCTACAAAGTCAAATCAATACGCCGCCAAGGACGAAGCCTCGTTGGCCCGGCTTATTAAAAAACACAGGGGCGGGGCGGCGGGGGGCCGTGTCCGAGAGGAGGGCAGAGGAGGGCAGCTGAACAGCCCAGGACGGCGAGCCGAGTCATGAGCGCGTTTGGATAGCAGCCGGAATGTTCGGAAGTCTTCCTTTAGCACTTGGGCCGCGGGGCCGAGGGCAGCGGTCGGGAATCCTGGCCTGGGAACGACGATGAGGGGGGGAGGGGGGGGAGAGGGGGGGGGAGAGGAGAGGTGGAGGGGGGGGCGGGGGGGTGGGGTTTGGGAGGGGGATGGTGCAGAGCCACTCACACCTGCCAGATGATTTGTCATTATAGAGGGGTCAGCACTCAGCTGTCACCCCCTAATCACCCCCCCCCCTCCCGCACCCACTCTCTCTCTCTCCCCCCCCTCCCCCCATCCTCCTCCCCCCCTCCTCCCCTTAAGCTTTGCTCGGTTTCCTCTGAAAACACCCCCTGCATTCCTCAGACGGCTCCGGTTACCCTCGCAGGGCCGCCACCTCCCCGCTTCCTGCCGCGTCCTGCGGCGCTGAGAGACACGGCACACACGTTTATTGTGCATAGGTGTTGTGTATGTGTGTGTGTGTGAGTGTGCTTGTGTGTGTGTGTGTGTGTTGTGTGTGTGTGTTGTGAGTGTGCTTGTGTGTGTGTGTGTGTG
>JAXIVH010000014.1:8603351-8647547 GCA_036785325.1 Urophycis tenuis | reverse complement strand
AATAGATGGCAGAAACTGGATCACTGGGGAGCAGATTGTTTGTGTGGTTAACATGAATGTCAGAGCCCAACATTGTGAAATCCCGTTGACAGATTACAATCTGAGGCTGTCTTACATCCGTATGTGACGTTCTTCCAAGTAAAAGAACGAGGGAGGAGTTTGATTTGAAACGTTGAGGGTCTTTTCAGACAAATACATTTGAGCGTAATTTTTTTTTTTTTTTTTGTATATACTTTGTTGAATAAGGGAATGAGCCATGTTACTTTAAAACTGTTCCTAAAAATAAATATCTGCTGGTATTACCATCTAGTTCCCTGATCTTACCTTTTTGTCAACAGTGAATCACCAACATTTACATACACCGCCCCCCCCCCACACACACACACACACACACACACACACACACACACACACACACACACACACACACACACACACACACACACACACACACAGCACACACACACACACACACACACACACACACACACACAAAAACATGTTGTAGAGATGGGCAAAGAGATAAGACTCAGGTCTGGGAACATCAGTCAAAGATCCATTTACTCCTGGCTCACAGCCAGACATAGAAGTGGGCCCTAGTTCAGCACATCTTAAAAAAAAACACAACCTGATGGACATGAATATTTAAGTATTTCTTTTCTACCATGCACATATGTTTATAATGTATACATGAAGGCTTCTCCCCATTAGGTCACTGAGGAAAGATACTCCATGACTGAGGCTCTCCAAGCAAACTTAAGTATTAATGGCCATGCGTGTGCGTGAAAGGGCTGAGGGTAACGCAAAATGACATGAGCTCTGTGGAAAGTCAAGCTCCTCCAGTTAGCAGAGGGGCTAGCACGGTTCTACAGGAAGTGCACCGGGTACTACTTCCTGGTGAGAGAGCGTGCGCGTGCGTGTGCGTGTGTCCCCCGGAGAGACGAGCTCAGACTAAACACGCTGTTCATTCAGCTGCTACCCTTCACCCCACCAACACCAGGAACATGCTTGACAAGTGCCCCAACAGGAAGCAAAAACTAACTTTTTCCACCGTTTTCAGAGAGCCGCACCGGAATGGGGGAGGAGGTGAAACCTCCAAATATTATCCTCTCTGGCATTTGGGCAAAGGCAGCGTAGAGCAGGCCCTGTCAGATGGATGGGCTAATTTCAGGGCTTTTTCTGCCAACGCAAACAACTGTTCTCTCTTGCTCTCATTGTCAGCACTTGAGGTTAGTGACAAATTCTTGAATTCTCCAAGCCAACTTCTCTTCCCCCAAAGACATTTTCCCCCCCGACGTCTGATTTGTCCTTGTCCAAGATCGCAGTCAGCCTTTCAACGCCTACACAGAGAGATCTTAAGGAGACGTTCACTGGAAAACAAACTCAGACACAGATGCTCAAACTGCACACACAAACTAAAATGGGACCTTTTTTTTTTTTTTTTCCCCTTCTTACCTTCGGCTCTTATTTATACTGAAACCAATGCGGGCCCTCGTGGAAGCAACAGGCAAACTTGACTTTAGTAGGAACATATGCTGTGATGTACACACTGGCTCCTGGTCACCTCACGCCATTCACCAGCTGCCCGGCGATTGGATGGTTTGGGACTGCATGCTCAATGTTGAGGAGCAACAGAGCGGTTTATCTCCATTTACTGAAATATATATACATCCTTTTTTTTGTATCGGAGAATTCGAAAACGCTCACTGCCCTTGAGCGGAGGCATAGCGAATTTAGCTTTGCGACAACTTTAGATTTACTTGGTGGGGCAAGATGAACAGAGACATCTCTGGGCAATTATGATTATCGAGTTTCCATTTCCATTTTATTTATTTAGCAGATACTTTTGTCCAATGGCCTTACTAGTAAGGCAGAGAACAATCAAAGTACACAATCAATACTGGGGCAACTATGAAACTAAGTGCTCCAGAACCCAGGTCCCAAACTTCTCCAAGTGCTCATCAGTCGAATACGCTTCATGTCAAAGAAGCAGTAGGTCAATAAAAGGTTATTGTCGTAAAAAAAAAAAAAAAAACCTGTACCTCAACAATAATAACGCCATGGCCGACGGTAAAAGGCCCGCAAAACAACTGAGGCATAATGGAACACCTCCCCTGAACGCTCCAGGGACGCCAACGCACTGCCTTCGGTTTCCGGTTCACGTTTTCGGTTTCTAACCTTCCTCTGTCCTGCTGCTCTCACGCACCTTCCTCTGTCCTGCTGCTCTCACGCCAGTCAGAGAGACAGACAGAACCCCGCTCCACCGGGGGTCCCACCATCCTCTGTGGTGAAACATGCGGTGGCGTGAGCATCACAAGGGGGTGGGGGGGGTACCGCTCTGCATGGATTGGACGGCGGGGCTAACGGTTTCGGAGGCTGACGGAGCAGTTTTCTGAGGGCCCCTGTGGTGCTGACATGCAGCTCCGTCCTCTGCTGGAGCCCCGGGGCAGCTGTCTTCATCAGCAGCAGGCTGCGTGGCTGTACCGTATTGGTATTTATTCAGGTATGGCCGGCAGAGAGGCAGAGACAGTGCGAGGGGCGTGGCCCTCCGCTGTCCTGGCAGCCGTGCAGCCCTCCCGCTGCTTTTTGCTCTTTTTTTTTTGTTTTGGGGGGGGGGGGGGCAAAGGGACAAGTCGACAGAGACGCAGACACTGGGACAGAGGGAGGCGGGGAGGGAGAGAGCGAGAGAGATTTCGCAGGAGGAAAAAAATGAAAACCTTGAGTTGAAATTAATACCCCCCCCCCCCCCCCCAAAAAAAAAAAAAGCTCCAGTCAGCCCCTGCCTTGAATGGACTTCCTGTACGGAGACGCCCCCCCACCACCCCCCACCACCCCCACCACCCCCCCCCACCCCCCCGGAGGGCCCCGGGGAGGGCGGGTGTGCAAGCTCAGACGCTCTCCCCCGTCCGGCGTGACGGGCCGGCCCAAGACAAATCACCGGCGGTGCTGCTGTCACCGTGGGCCTCGACCAAGACAAACAGCCCCGCTTTAAATACGGACCTGGCCCCCCTGTGGCCCTTTCACCTCATCTACACTTTGGGTTCGTCTGTATCAACTCCCCCCCCCCCCACACACACACACACACACACACCCCCCCCCCGCGGGCCACATATTCACGCGTATTCTCTCCACAGGTCAGGGGGCAGGGGGGGGCCAGGGGGGCGCCAGGGGGGGGCCAGGGGGGGGCCCGGGGGGGTGGGCTGGCTCGACTCTGCAGCGGGACTCGCTTTTCGCCCTTTCAACCCCGTCTGTATTCCCTCTCCCCTTCCCACATGGGCCTTTCAACTCGCACCACATCACATGAGCTCTATTGTGGCCGAGGAGCTGGGGTTGGAATAACGCGGGTGAGTCTGAGTACATGTGACAGTAAATGCGCGCCGGGTTTGGAGTCTGTTTATGCAGCGTGTGATGTGCGTGTGTGTGCGTGTGTGTGTGTGTGTGATGTGCGTGTGTGTGTGTGTGTGTGCGTGCGCGCGTGAGGTTGAGCATCGATACACACAAAAATCCCGAAGTTCAACTCCATGCCCATTGTGAAGACGTGTCAGCAGTATCGCCCGCGTTACACCTAATGGAGACACACAATGCACCCTGGGATCTGTGGTTTGTTGACCCGGGACTGCCCGCTCCCCCATTGAACCGGGCCTCATCTATCTCCGTGGCAGGGGCCTTCCTTCCCCGCGCCCGGGGTCCTGCAGGGACCCCTTGGACTGCTGACAACCGGAGCCCCGCTCCCCTTCACCTTGTGTCCCCGCGGCCGCCGATTATCCAGCATGCGGCAAAAAATGGCGAGGTGTCTTCATCTGCATATTGAACAGCCCGGCCAAAAGAAGCAGGGCCTCAGCATTTCACTGCATACATAATGTAAACAAGTAGCAGTTATTCTACTTAAACGCAACGACAATACTTTGAGGGGGGGGGAGGGCGGGGGTGAAGCGCGGCCTTAATTGGACTCTTCTCCAATTAGTTAGGCAAATGTGAGAGCGCGACAAAAATCAATAGTCCCTTTAACTGAAAAAGAAAAATTAAGTACAAAGGACTGGGGGAAAAAAAAAAGTTGGAAGTGTCGCAGGCGTGTCGGAATGTGCACCGCGGAGCAAAAACAAAGTGCTTCTGAGGGGTTGAGAAGCAGCCCGAAAAAAGTCCCTTTCCATCAGTGATCCTGCGACAAAGGATAATTGACCCCTTGCACGCGAAAAAACAGCGGGCCACCTCTTGTGTGTGTGAGGGCAGACGTCAGTGGCAGCCCGTTGCCGTGCCGACGGCGGCGGCGGGCGGCAGCGGTGGGGCGCTGGCCAGTCAGACGGATGGCCCGGGCCGGCTGAGGACTGGAGCGATGGCGTCCGGGATTGATTGGCCCAAAGGGGCTGTCAGGGAAAGCGCTTCCTGTGTGTTAATGGACGCTCCTGCAGAAGAACTGTGGCGGCTCGCGGCAATACTAGCCGTTTCCCCCTCCCTGTCTCGCTCTCTCTCTCTCTCCTGCCTTCCATCCCTCTCGCGCCCGTTTCCCCAGATGCTTCCACTCTCTCAGCTAATCAGAGTAAAAGTCGAGTGAGAGACGCCAGGCTCGCTGGAGAATCACAATGTTGCAGGAGGAACCCTCTGTTCCTCTACCAACAAGTCATCCTAGTGTGCCAAGCCAACAGTTTACTTCCAATTGTTCCACTTCCATTGAGGGTCAATGGAAATGATCATGGGAAAATGTGTGGGTGTGTGTCTAGTCCATACCCAAGTCTTCCCAGATGGTCCAGCTCCGGTACGGGGGGTCCGTAGGTTTCGATGTGAAGAGGCTGGTAGCGGTAAAGGACTTCCTCTATCTTGGCTACGGGCTGCAGAGACACAGTCTGTCCCTGGAGAGAGAGAGAGAGAGAGAGAGAGAGAGAGAGAGAGAGAGAGAGAGAGAGAGAGAGAGAGAGAGAGAGAGAGAGAGAGAGAGAGAGAGAGAGAGAGAGAGAGAGAGAGAGAGAGAGAGAGAGAGAGAGAGAGAGAGAGAGAGAGAGAGAGAGAGAGAGGAGAGAGAGAGAGAGAGAATGTTGAGCACAATACAATAATCTCCATTGTCTCAGGAGTCGTCTTAGCATGCCATTAGGCCGTGGGCGAACGAGTACTAAAGTGCATTCAGAAAAACTGAACGAAGAAACCATTAGGTGCAGATGAGCTTAATGTCGATCATCCCCAACAGGTAACCACCACGGGGCTTGACTGACTGGTTTGTAAATTCCAGTTTTTGCCAAGCAAAATGTTGTTCCACTTCCCTGGAGCACCATTGGTTCTGGAGGAGACACTGGGGCGCGGGGGCAGCGTGCCACTCACACACGTCTCAATCACGGCGTCGGCGGCCGGCTCAAACCCAAAAAATCTGATCCAACTAGAAATGTGAAGAAATGTTCACCGACAACATACAAGGGCATACAAGTGCAGTGTACTGCCACTGTCACACAATGGACACAAGCACACATGCCTGCAACACACCACTAAAGTGTGAACGGTAACGGGGACCGCGCTGAAGTAAGGGGAAATGATAGGATGAAACATCGATAGGCTCGATCGCTTCAGAAATAAGTGGAAAAACAAAACAAAAACAAAATGCCGAAACGCACTTCATCTTCCCCGTGATTACACGTGAACCCTGTGAATATGACCTTCAGGTGCAGCACATCGCATGCATCACACGCCTGGCCCCGCGCCATGCCTCCCAACGGCTGAAAAACCCTGGCGCCAGAATATGTCCATCACCTGAACGCCGAGCCGCTAAGCGCATGCCAATACATACACCGGGGCCTTATCGTGCACTAAGAAAGCATTTTCTCAGTACGCGTTTATGAGGGGGGGGGGGAAAAAGAAGAAAAAAAAAAAGGAAAAGTCCCCTCAATCCATAATTGTCAAAGGCTGGGGTTTCAAGCATTCTGCCAATCAGGTGAAATAAAGACTCTGGCTGCTCATGCCCTTGACCGAGTGGCTATTGAGCGGGAAACGTGATCCCTCTCCAGGACGCTGCAGAATTGCTCAATCTGGCCTTGTTCCATGTAGCAGGTGGAGGAGAAGGGGTGAATATATATATATATGTAAATATTATATATAATAGATACTATATATATATATATATATATATATATATATATATATATATATACATATATATATATACACCACATTGGGGTCAGACAACCATGTTATTCTATGCTATTAAAGAAACCAAACCGTACAACCATGCATAATTCAACATTTCTTTTTCGACCCGCGTTTGAAAAGAGACCAAAAGGCGAGGGGCTGACAGAGCCAAACAGGTACCAGGTGTCCCGCAGCCCACCCATCACCCGGCGCCACCCCCACAGGCTGGGCCGGGCCCACGCACAAACAGGTACCAGCAGAACACACACACACACACACACGCGTCACATACAGATACACACACACACGTGTCACACACACACAACACGCGTCACACACACACACACACACGTCACATACACACACACACGTCACACACACACACACACACACACGCGTCACATACACACACACACACACACACACACACACACACAAACGCCCCCCCCCCCCCCCCCCCCGCGCGCCTACACACGATGCAACGCCGGCCACATAAAACACGCCAAAGAAAATCACACACACTTCTCGACTGCTTTCACTCGACCTTTGACCCCCGAGGTGCCAATGACTCCCTCCCCTGTCCTATCCATCCCAGCCCAGTGCAGCGGAGCCCCACCGCAGTCTAATGAAAGCCAGAGCAGACCGGGCCAGACCAGACCGAGTCGCCCCCTTCTCTCACACTGGCTCGTACCCCTTCATCCATCTTCCCGCAGACGTCCAGGCCCAGATTAATCCCCGCTGAGCTCGCTCAAGATGGAGCGTCTGAGGGCGTGGGCGTGGATGGACGGAGGCCGAGTCGGGGGAAAGGATGGACAGAATGAGGAGGAAAGACAGAGCAGTGGAGGAGAGGAGGCGGAAAGGAAGAGAGAGTGAGAGAGCAAGAGAAAGAAAGAGAGAGAGACACACATACACACACACAGTAGAAACACTGCAAGAGCTAGAGACAGCAAAAGCATTAAATCAGTTTTTTTTTTCTGTGACTGAGCACAGCCCACCCCCTCCACTCTGGAGAAGATTCCTTCAGATTCACTTCAAGGACACCTTGAAAACTGGCAGAGACAAACCAGAGCAGGCAAACCCAACAAACCACGGGGCTATAAAAAGCGAACGCGACCCCCTCTTGAAATGGCGCGCCTCTACACAGAAACACCCTTTTGAATTGAAAATGTTGATCAATTCACATTCTGGGAAAGGGGTTTCATGTGGATAGCTGTGGTCGGCCCAGACCGATCCCAGTGCAGTGGTAGTTGTCCCACTAATGCACTTCATATGCCACGTCCCTCCCTTACATTACAACCTGTTGAAACCTTCACTCACAGACTCATCATCGCCTCCCATTGAAAGCTTGTCTGGAGAGTTTGGGATACGGTTGTTGTTCCCCAATCCTGTGGTCAAAGACGGCAATGCAGACAGGGGGAAATGGAGAGGCGGGGGGGGGGGGGGGGTGGGGGGGGGGGAAGAAAAAAAAGCGAGAGAAAGTGAGGGAACGAGCAATAGAGCACAAATAGCAGAGCAGAAAGTGACTGTTTCCAGTGGCCCCTAGTCAAACAGCCAACACAAACATCTGCTTTTAACATTAACGGAGGCAAATATTACTACCTTTGCAATTGTGTGTGTGTGTGTGTGTGTGTGTGTGTGTGTGTGTGTGTGTGTGTGTGTGTGTGCAGATGTGTATGCATTACTCCCGTTTAAAACTCTTTTAATACCCCCTGTGACACTTAAAAGCAACCCCTGGACACCATCCATCTTAATAAAACCACAGGGGAGGATAACTTCAGGAAATCACATTGAGCAAAGGGGGAGGGGGGAGGGGGGGGTTCTGTACACCCCCACCCCCGTTATCCATCCTCCCCTCACCTCGCCGGGCGCTTCAGGAACTGGGTTAGTTATCCTTTTCTTCACGCGCGTGTGTGTGTGTGTGTGTGTGTGTGTGTGTGTGTGTGTGTGTGTGTGTGCACGTGTGTGTGTGTGTGTGTGTGTGCGCGCGCCTATCGTAAGCTTCGAACTGAATTGAATATACACGGGGTTCATTTCTGACAGTTGAGGGGTATAACTATTGAGACCTATAACATCGAGAGAACCGAATGATCCGCAGAGCTTGGGTGGGGCTTCCAGGGCTTTGGGGGTTTTGTTGCTTCGACGAAAGGATTTCACATCCCATCCCAGGCATTTCAAAAAATAAACAATGGAACCTTGTTGATTCTTATTATTTGACAGGTTTATAAGCATTGCGTATTTGTCGAACGGAGACAAAAAAAAAAAAAAAGATTTTCGAGGATTACAAACAGCTAAGCGACCGGGCTCTCTGAAATACTTGTTTGCTTTTATGGCTTTCTGGTGAACGCTTGGACGCGTGCCAATCCAAACGCTCAGCACCGGCGTATCGTCCTCTGATCACAGATGTCTCAGGTACAAGGAAAAGCCACCAGGCTTGAAGCTAATGTCAAGACGAGCAGGGATTTTCCCCTGCTCTGACAGCCCCTTTTTTCTTTTTTCTTTTTTTTATGAATAGTTCCTGCATCATCAACGAGGGACAAGTTTACTCTCATTTATAGTTAGACAACTCCCTCTTCACCCGGGCAGGATATGAAAATGCTTCCTTGTTGCGGACAGTCATAATGGAGCCTCTTTGTGCTGCCTTGGACTTCTTTAGGCTTGGTTTGGTTTTTCCTACAAGTGAAAAATAACCCTGTTTCCATGTCCCTAAATAATAATTAAAAAAAACGACAGTGTTTTTGAGTGACACCAGCAATTGCTTGATGTAGTCGTCCACCATAGTTTGAGTAGCGCTTTCACCTCCTGATGACGCCAAGTCTGACGACAGATCATTTGAATCTAGGAAAAGTTCCTGTATACCTGGCTGAGTATGTTTATTATTTCCAGTTTGCGGCAAAAGTGTGGATTTAACCAGCGATGCGTTGTTTTTAGGTTCACTCCCTATCGTTGGGGCTGATTGTGTTCAAACCTAAATGAGAACCACACCAGGGTTCTGTTGGAAGTGGACCGGGACCCTGTTTTCCAAGCGGACCAGAGTTGGTTTGTTTGAGTTTGAATGCACACAACCCAAAACGAACCCGTACTTTCTGAGGGGAACGCTCAAGGGATTGACTCAAATGGACCCACCAGGTGTGACAGGACCCTTGGTGTTAAAGAACAAGGCTTGCAGCGGTCCATCAAGAATCACATATGCGTTACCCCACTTCTAATCAACAGCTGGTTTGAATTGACCACACTGGAACTGCCCTTGAACATGAGCGCGAGCTCAGGGGACCGCATGCAGGATCGCAAAGCACTGTCAGTTGGCACTCAGAAGGGTTCCCACCGCCTGTCCCTGCCCCTGCAGCTCTGCAGGACGTCCCAAGGTCACAGGAGACAAATAGTCTCCATCAGCACTTGCAGTCAAAGCCACACACCGCCACCGTCACCGCCAGCACGTAGCCACAGCTACAGGGGGGGGGGCAACGAGCTGTCAGAGAGCTCTAAGCAACAGAGTGCTAATTGCAGTGAATGGACAGAGCGGCTAGCGGTCACTGTATGGGGAATCAAACCCACCAGCCGGGTTAGGGACCGGCCTGGTGCCATGCCATCCGGAGGCCCCCCCGACGCCGCTTCCTACCCTGGCACTGCCAGTGCTTCTGGGTGGATGAAGGGCTTTGTGCCCGCCCCCCCCCACTCTACCAGCCAACTGGCCCGGTAAGCAGCAAGTAGCAAGTGTGAACGCCGCGGCCCCCACAGCGCCACCCCCTTCCCTCACAAGTTTAAATATAACCGGCTGACCAGTGGCAGCTGCCCCGGCGCAAAGCCCCTAAAGCTGACAACTCCTTTTTCCGCGGGTCCGGCCGCTAGCGGGGCCGGCCTCCAGGCGGAGGGTCGGAGGGGCCAACCTAAACAGGGCCAAGTCATGGACAGGGGCAAAGGTGTGAATGCCCACATGTGCTGGTGCCAATCATGTCTGGAGAAAAGAGAGGAGAGGGGGGGGGGGGGGGATACAGGGTTCTCCTTTGGTCCTCTGAGCCAAACCCCCCGCCCCCCCCTTTGGAAGTCCCTGCAGCTATCGGCCTGCGTGCCAACACACCAATAAAAGTGCGAAGGGCCAAAGGGCAAGGGTCACGCGCTCTCCTAAATAAAAAACAACCCCGTCTTCAGTATGTGGATGACATGGAAGTCAAGAGGGAATGTGAATCATTTTCAGACAGAAATGACACACACACACACACAAACACACCTACACACACAAACACACCTACAACACACACACACACGCACACAAACACACACACACACCCCTACACACACATTCTCGCCGTCGACCACGGCTACACGTGGATTACACGTCAGTAAAGGCAATATTTGGTCAAACGTTGAGGAAGTTACTACAAAGTGTGTCAACAATTGGGGAGTGATCTGAATCAACAACGCACACACAAAAAAAGCCTGAATGTGCACAATGGGGGGGGGGGGGTGGTGGGGGGTAATATGTGAACAACCTGCCAGGTAGAACAAGTCTGACGAGTCCACCTCAGCGCGGTTGAGGCTGGCTTACAGTGACGCGTGAGACGCACAGGGGTCACTGTAGAGGACAGCTCAACCAAGCAAAACAGCCTTGAGCAAACACGCTCGGAGCCAGCGCTTGTTAGGCGGTGTGCGTGGTATGCGTTTAAACATGCAGACACACACACACACACACACTCATAAATACACGCGCACACGCACGCGCACACACACGCACACGCACACGCGCGTTTTCACAATTAATCGTTTTCTTTAGGGCACTTGTGTTTCATTCTTCCCGGTGAACATTGGGAGGGTTCAAATCAAAACACAGAAAAAACAAACCCAAAAAGGTTATCATTTCCAGAAGCCACGCCGCCGTCTATGTTTGTGGATATTACCCGCCCGCATTTGGCAGAAAGTGAGTCTCGTCGTGTTTATGTGTGTGTGTGTGTGTGTGTGTGTGTCTGTGTCTGTGTGTGTGTACGTGTGTGTGTGTGTGTGTGTGTACGTGTGTGTGTGTGTACATGTGTGCGTGCCTGCCTGCGTGCACAGCACACCGGTGTCAGCAGCAGCAGCAGCAGCAGCAGCAGCAGATATGTCAGCTGAGCCACAGCCTGGCAGCGAGTGGGACTGGGCCCGCACAGCGCTGGACGCGTTCACATCTTTTCTGGTCAAGATGGCGCCGAAAACCCCTTTCCCGGGTGGAGGAGCTCTGCGCGGGTCAGAGGCTCGGAAGGCGATCGCCGCGCCTCCCGGGAGGAGGCAGGAGGAGGAGGAGGAGTGTGAGGGCAACGTGGGGCTGACCGTGCCCAAGGGCCCGAGCAGACGGGCCGGAAGGGAACGGCGCTTTCCTTCGCACGTCGAATGAAACACAACGGGCAGACGCAACCGTTGTGTAACACGCAGACACTCCCGCTGGATGGTCCGCATTTCTGGGTTAAAAGCCAGGGAGTTAATTAAGAGGCGGCTTGTCAGCTGGCTTGACGAGCTGTCTGTCAGACAAACAACAAGCTGCCTGTTCCAGCCGAGCCCCGCCTCCCCGCTACACCTCCCTGTCTTTTGATTCCCGCGGACGTCCATTAAAAAAAAAAGACACTTTGGTCTTCAAAGAATGTTTACCCAGGCGTGGGCCGCTTTGTGTGTGTGTGTGTGTGTGTGCGTGCGTGTCTGTATGTCTGTGTGTGCGTGTGCGTGTGTGTATGTGTGTGTGCGTGTGGACGTGCACGCGTTTGTCTGATTTTACTTTTGTGTCTGCGCCGCTTGCCTTTGCTCAATAGACTTCCAACAAAGTGAGGGATTACTGAGAGTGACTCTCGACCATTCCTGGGGCAAGACCAGGCCCATCCCCTTCCCATCACACACCACACCTGGACCAGAAAGACTTTCCCTCGGGACAGGTAAACCTCCTCCTCCTCCGATCCCAAATGGATCCCCGTGCATTAGGGCTATTTTTGATGATGGCCCCAGCTTCCAGTCTCTCCCTCTCTGCCATGCAAAGTCAATCACTCATAGTTGTTGCGAGGGGAAGGGGGTGGGGGGGTGGGGGGGGGGGGGGTGTCTAGGATGTCCCCAGCAAGGGTGGTAAACAACATTACAGAGCTGGATCTAACATTAGATCACTCTTCAAAATAAAGGCAAAAGTAATGCCGGACATGAATTGGCACGAGATGAATTGGCAGCCACACGTTCCACGGGTCCGAAGCAGACTGTCTGTCATATCAACAGCCACGGCTCACCTTGGCCCTAAGGGGAGGCAGCTGGCTGGGGGGTGGGGTGGGATGGGGGGGGGTGACATTTGTGGCCGTGGCACACGGACGCATCGCCAGCACTTCCAATGTGACAGAGGAACGTTTGGGAATTCCGAACCCCTTCGAGATCACTTGCAGTCTTTAAATTCTGTCGTTCTATTTCCCCCAACCTTTGAGGACCACCAAACATTCTACTGACAGAGTAATGATTCTGAGAGCAGCCCTACCGAGAGCAGCCCTACCGAGAGCACCAATACCGAGAGCACCAATACCGAGAGCGGTGAACAACTCCACATCACAAACATCTGCTTCAGCGTATGCGGGGGCCCCAACTTTTGAAAACTGTGAACTAACTTTATGATCATGAGTGCGCCTTTGCTCCGTCAAATGAATCCTGCAGGAACGCCAAAGCCCTGCTCGGGGAACGGGGAATCCGCACTAACAGATAAATAAATTCCAGCGCTCTGCAGGAATCCACCACTCCGTGCTGAATCCCCACCAAGTCAAACAGCAGTAGAGGCCTGTAGACTCTTGAGGTGGGGAGGGCGGCCCAAAACCACACGCTCCCGCGGACTCTGGTCTCACAGTGTAGCGCACCAGAGAGCTCCGTCCCTCTGTGAGGAGCGGGGGAGGAAAGGGGGGAGGAAAGGGAGGAAAATAAAGTGTGTGTGGGGGGGGGAGAGCGCGGGTGGAGCCAAGAGCAACAGAATCAGACCTTTTCTCTCCCCATCAGCAAGTTTAACTTCACGATGCATATCGACCGAGGAGTTTGCCAAGGAACCGCGTCCTCCATTTGGGTCAAGCCGTTCCGAACGAGCCTCTTTTCCAGCGGTGCCGGAAAGGGCCGGTCTGCCTCGCTGGAATTTGAAGTTGAAGATGCAAGCAGAAACGCAAAGTGAATCCAAAATCCAAAGTGATCCACTAGCCTTTAAAATGACCAATGAATCTAAAAAAAAAAAAAAAACGTTCAGAACGTTCACACAGAGAACAGTGTGGTAAGGTAAATGGAGGTTGTTTTTTTTCCCCCTCCTCCATTGAACCACACTGTGTTCAGACAGCGCTCTCCCACGCCGCTGTATGGGAAGACAAGCGGGGCCCCATGGGGGCAAAAGGAGGAGGGGACTGATGACACAGGCCTACCTCATCACAATAAAATGAAAACAAACGCTCCGAGAGCGCCAGGCGGAAGGTCCCTGCAGACGACCGGGCCTCCGCGCCCCTCGAGGAGCTCCACGCTGGCAGCCTGGGAGCCCTCAGCCCCGCAGCGCCTGCTCCATCCAGGTGGAAGCTCCCGACGCCCGCACGGAACAACGTGACGACATGCCAGAGCCAGGTGGGGAGGAGGCGTTTCCCCGCGCACCTAGGAAGACCCTGCGAGTCGAGAACATACCTCCCGTTGAAGCTTTAGCACGAGCTGGTGGAGGCGGTGGTCACTTTCTAGCTGGCGGTGTGTGCAGTCTAGTATGTACAGTCCAGTGTGTATGGTCCAGTGTGTGCAGTCCAGTGTGTACGGTCCAGTGTGTGCAGTCCAGTGTGTACGGTCCAGTGTGTGCAGTCCAGTGTCTGCAGTCCAGTGTTTGCAGTCCAGTGTGTGCAGTCCAGTGTCTGCAGTCCATTGTGTGCAGTCCAGTGCGTGCAGTCCAGTGCGTGCGGTCCAGTGCGTTCGGTCCAGTGCGTGCGGTCCAGTGTGTGCGGTCCAGTGTGTACGGTCCAGTGTGTGCAGTCCAGTGTGTACAGTCCAGTGTGTGCGGTCCAGTGTGTGCGGTCCAGTGTGTGCGGTCCAGTGTGTACGGTCCAGTGTGTACGGTCCAGTGTGTACAGTCCAGTGTGTGCAGTCCGGCGCCATAACAAGGTGCACCAACCCGGCGCGGTCCGGCCAACTTGCCCGCAGTGCAGACAAAACGGTGCAGCCGTGTGGTATTAAGCTTACATGGGCTGCTGTGAGGGAGCCGGCCTCGTGTTGGCCATGAACTTGGCAATACGAGGGCTCGGGTTTCAATGGGTTCCACTGAACACCTGACGCAAAACCGAGCCCCCCGGGGTCTTCCTCTATGCCAAGACTGTGGTCTCTCCACGAGTGCATCATAATTAGATCCATTAAAGGATAACGCCTTACTTAAATGCCGACATCTTCAAATGAACACGATCAAAGCAATGCATTTCCCCCCCCCCCCCCCCCCCCTGCACACAAGTATTGAGATGGATAAGTAGACTTTCATGTCCACAAATCACAGAGCCACTCTCTTGCTACAGCCAGCAAACGCATTGAACTCGTACTTTTTATGCTTTATGAATAAAGCTTTTGTGGAGCACAATGCGCACATCAAAGTGTGCACATGATGAGTGACACAATCACCAACAACAAAATGGGCTTTTAAAGCGTAAAAAGAGTATAGATATATAATATAGAAGAAACAACATAGTTCAACAATACGTACAAGACATTTTGAGACACAATGATGTACAAGCAGAAAGTACAGACAGATAAGTATTTTAGAGGCAGAGAGAGATGCAAACACAATTGTGTTTGGTAGGCGTTTGTGTTTACCGTAGGGCCAGTTCATACCTGTTGCACCCTCGTGCAAATAGACTATTCTGCTCTGAGCAACGGTGGCCATTCATGAATCCGAACCGAATCAATTAACCTTTTTTTTTGGCACTCAGACGCTCAGACCAATACTGCTACAGCCTGGTTTACGAGCTCAGCTTAGCTGAACCACAACAGTTTAGTTCATCAGAGAAACCCTCTGGAAACATTGAGTCTAGGTAAAGACGCTAAGGGCGAGCCTTAAATCCTTAAAGTAATCGACGTGTGCCGGACTCACCATGAGGATGCCCGTGGAGAACACGGTGGTGGTCTTCACAGCCAGCTTCTGCTTCTCTATCTGCGTCTCCAACTGGGCGACGCGGTCCTTGTGTTGGGCCAGCAGGATGGTGGCCGGCACTCGAGAGCGCTCCTGGAAGGGAAGAGCAGAGAGGAAAACAGATGAGATGTACACGGTGAGGCCTTCGAGGCGCGCGGCGAGAGTGACCTCCTTCCTCACTCCGTCCCCCTGCCCTTCATCACACCAGAGTGCAGACTTCATATCTTCAATGGAGAGATGCAAGAGTCTGTGAATCATATTTAGCGATTATGTACCTCCGAACACAATTTGTGCTGTAAAAGCACAAACGGTGCAGTGGGAGAATCTACAGAGATATACGTCCATTCTTTGGCCCGAAACCCTGAGGAGACACGGGGTGAAGTGTTTCATAGAGCCAACCCTTCTCAATGATGGAACAAAGACGGACGAGACTTTCAGTAGCTTATTAATAATGTTTCACGGTGCGAGGCCAAACAGGGTTAGGGTTATTCCAGCCCTCGACTACTCGAGGCACGGCATCGCGCATAATGTAATACATGTTCAGGTTTTAAAATATGTGCGTCGGGGACACCTTTGCCCTTCTGTCGAGCAGACGTTGCTAACCACCTCGACACGCTGCCCCCCCAAGACCCTTCCACACATTATTAATGCGCGCCATGTTAGCAGAATTGTGACGCCGGCGGGGGGGGGGGGGGGACATCACTCTGAGTGTACCGCACCGCCTTCACCTCCATTAAGATGCAAGGGCGTTTCAATTCCTCCCGTGGACCGGCGCCAAGCAACAGAGGTCCTGGAACGCCGGCCCGGGGCCCCAGTCTCACAGGATGCACGGACAGAACGCTTTCTGACCGGTTGGATGAGAAAGCCACCGGAGCTTAGCGACCATGAAAGGAAATATGGCCGACTGAAGCGGCGTGTGACGGCGTGCCGTGTCTGTGCCTGCCACGGGATGCCTAATGGATTTGCGACGCATCAAATGTGAACGACGCTCACAAAAACGTCCGGTGAAAAAAAAAAAAAAAAAAAAACGAGTTCCGCTTCGTGGAGGGAAAAAAACACGACAGATCCATCGTCAACGGTTAGGGGGATGTTTGATGAAATATGAAATCTCCAGATGAGGTACATGTGTGGGTAAGTGAGCGGCTGAGGACGCAGACAATACAGTAGAGTCTCAGCCACAGATGTCAGAGCTCAGGAGATAACCCCTGGGGCAGGGGGAATGTAGGGGGGGGGGTTAGGTTGATCCCATCTACCTGCTGTCAACAGACCCTCGGCCTTAAACAAACAAACAAATAAACAAACCCACAGCTTTGCCCACTATCTGTGATGGGCCCTCAGCAGTCCCCCACGGCAGGAACAATCACTTCCAAAGCCTGCAGCCTAACACAATGGAGCCACCAGGCTTTGGGATCACAGAACCAGAACAATGCAGCGGGGAACCAGGACCACCCAGCCCCCCCCCCCCCCCCCCCCCACCCAAACACAATGACTGGTAATAAGCTCTTAATGAGCCCACACCTCAGCCCTATGGCACTGTGTATGTGTGTGTGTTTGTGCATGTGTGTGTGTGTGTTCATGTGCATGTGTGTGTGTGTGTGTGCGTTTACATCTATCACACATAATAACTTGTGTTACAATGCCAAAATCCTCCCCATGCTCCGGCAGGGCCGGCCGGGGAGGAGACACGATGCCGACGCCTCATCGCGCCACTGAGGGTCCATCTCACCAGTTCATCCAGCAGGGCCTGCTTGTTCTTGCGCTTGGCCTGCAGCTGCCTCTGCTCCTCCTGCAGCGTGTCCAGCCTCCGCTGCTCGGTGCCCTGCTGCTCCAGCAGGAGCAGCTCCTCCAGCTCCTCCTGCTCGCGTGTCTGACCACAGGGAGAGAGGGAGGCGCACGGCGGGGTTATGGTGACTCAAGTCGAGTTCAGCGCAGGCGGCTGAAGACGTACTGGACCTTCCTCACAGGGAAGGGGGACAGGTTTGTCGCTAGGCTCGAAACACCCCAAAAAAGGGTTTTGCAGGGTGTCCTTACAATGGAGGAGGGCAGCTTCGAACACTGGCCAGCAAGCTTTTAACACATCCGAAATGACAACGTTACAGATCAAATCTTTGGACGGGACAAATAAGCCATCCAGAAAAGCCCGTCTCCCAGAGTACGACGGAGGTGACCGTTATGCTACACACACAGGGAAGCTACAACGCTTCAACGCAGTGACTCACATCACCATGCCGTTGCCGTACATTGCTGTTGGTTACGTAACTAAGGGCACAGCGGGACACACCAGTTTGACTTTGTTCCTCTGGATGACGTCTCGGTTCTCCCGCTGGTACTGCTCCATCATCTGCTTGGTGCTCTCCATGTCGATGTTGTTGGTCAGGTTGTACACTGCACACACGACAGAGACGGTCAACGGCCAGCGCTCGGGAGCCACATGAGAGTTCAGCGGCAGTGGCTCAGTTGGGTAGAGCGGGATGGACAGAGCGGGTCGTCCACTAACCGTAGGGTCGGCGGTACGATCCCCCTGATCCCCCCCCTCCTCCAACTGTCCACATGTCGAACCCCACAAATGTACTGATTGTAAGTCGCTTTGGACAAAAGCGTCTGCTAAATGCCCCCTTAAACCTTAGTTCAAACCGTGATTTCAGGTGCGACCGTGGGCGATGGCAGTAGTGCTACCTGGATGGACTCTGGGGCCACCGACACCTGAGTGCATCCAGGTTTGCCGGGGCTGGCGCTGATGCCCCAGCCCCGGCAAACCTGGCGAGAGGCGTGCGTTCAACCTTTGACCCTTACCTATGTCCTCTACCTTCTCCAGGTAGTCATTATACTCTCTCAGACTGGGGAAGTCAAAGTCTCTTTTATTGTACCTACAGAGAGAGAGAGAGACAGAGAGAATGAGAAACGGGGAGAGAGAGAGAAAGGGGGAGAGAAAGGGGGAGAGAAAGGGGGAGAGGGACAGAGTGAGAGAGAGGGGGCAAGCCAGACCGAGGAAGAGAGAATATACTGTAAATGATCATCACGATGACACTAAAATGATAAAATCCTAAGGGCAAACATGCGCTGATACAAAATGGTCTCCATTAACCTAAACTACTCATAATGCTTGGTCTCTACAGTGCCTAATAGATGCACATTAGATGTCAATTACAAGGCTATTAAAGAACAGAACACAGGAGAGAGAGACAGAGAGAGAGACAGAGAGATCGAGAGAGAGGCACGGGAGGGGCTGAGAAGTTAAAGCTCGGCAGAGAAAAGAGCCTTCCCATCTCACCCCACCCCCCAGGGAGACTCATTGTCTACAAAACAAACATTGTAATGAGAAAAACAAAGGTGGCTTAAAAAGAGGGAGGCGGCATGTGAACACATAAACACACAGAGGTATGGCCTGCCTCCCTCTCTCGCTCTCTCTCCCTCTCTCTCTCCCTCCTTCTCACACACCACATCCCTCTTGCTTCGTTTCTCTCGAGTCTCTCCAACCCATCCCTCGCTCCCTCATCCATCTCTCACCCTCACTTTGGCTCCGTCTCCCATCCATCCCCTCCCTCCCTCCCTCCCTCCCTCCCTCCCTCACTCACATCTTGAGCACTTTCTTGCGGATCTCCACCTCCTTGTCCACGCCAGGGTCCTCGAAGAGCTGCACGCGGAAGTTGCTCTTCCTGAGGGGCGTGTCGCACTGCACGCAGTTCCCCGAGCCGCGCACAAACAGCATGTCCACGCAGTTCTCACATCTAAAAATACAAACGGAGAAGGTGCTGGGTGGGTGTGGGGTGGGGTGGGGGTTGACGGGCATCAAAAAGACAGAGCGTGGCAGCAGACTGTCTATGTGGCTTTTAGTGAGGTGACCCCTTTGTATGCACACCTGAAAGTCAGTCGCCCTGCTGTATATGTAAGCTCCTGCTGGTGGAGAGTCACCCCGCCACCCCCCAGTGAGGAGGAACATGTGATCTGATGCTGGCTGTTCTTAATGTTGTTGTGATGTGAAAGCGAAGCATGTCGGCTGCACATGTCCTCGTTATGCTGAAAACTAAAAAAAAAAAAATCATCATGTACTCTTTGGAATTTCGCATTGATAGAAAATAGTTATTATTTGTAATAGCCAACGTTTTACATTCCACCAACAATGACTCATAAAAAGTTAGCCATTTGACAACCAGCCTATCAGCTTTATGTCCCGGTTCACTTCAGGTTATTTCAATGGTGATGCAATACAGCTAACAATCACCCTTCAGGCGGTGACTACATCATGAGAACAGCCAATAGAATACAATAAATGTCCAATGTATCCCATCTGAAGACACAATACATGCTCGTATGGCACGGTAAATGTCTATCCATTCCCTTTACAAGTGGAGCAAGCAAACATGGACATCTCTATACTCTAAATGAGCCTAACTGACAAAAGAGGAAGGATGACACGTTGCTTCAGTCACGCCCGTGGAATGCGAGCGCCGAGCGGCGTTCACCGCGGGCCGGCTTGCCCAGACGCTCCATCATAGCGGGGAAAGCACCGCCATGGCAACCGAAAGACCCACCTGAGGGCACATGCAGGGGGGAACCTGCCCATCAATCACACCTTTAAGCAGGTAGGCGTTTACCCATCCGTCACAAGGAGTGGACGGTGAGGACAATGAGGCAGAGGGACTACTAACCCCCCCCCCCCCTCTCTCTCTCAGTAATGGGGCTGGCGGGGCAGAGTGGCTGAATAAACGTTTGCTCAGTCCACTCTTTTAACTAAGTCTCAGTGGAGTTTTTATTCCAAAGGAATTTACCTTCGGTGGGCTTCCTGTTCCTGATTCGGGACCACCGCAACTGAAAACACATGGGGGCCAAGCTCCTCTATCGGCCACTCTTTTACTACCGTGCTGCTACCTCATACGTGTTTACGGCCATTTTGTGCGCACGCGTGTGCATGAGTGTGTGCATTCTTGTGTGTGTTGAAGGAGAGCTGGTGAGGTGAGAGATTTTCTTCCAAAGTCATGACGGGGTGCTGTGTGTCACACCCCCCCCCCCCCCCCCCCCCTCCCACCCTCCAACACCGTGACCCATCATTCTGTCCAAGAGGCTGCAGTAACCAAGGCGACGGGCGGAGCACGGTTGGACGGCCTCGGCGCCGACCCAGACCAGCCGTGTCGTTTGTGGAGCGACGGCGGTGCCGCGGAGCGGTGGGCGTCTGCACGCCACTGAGCTTCCCCAGATACGGGTCGGGTGAACCCAAACGGTCACGGGCGATCAACACAACGTTCCAGAAAATGGAGCGGAGCAACAGCGTGCTGGCAGGGTGACACACAGACATATTTTCCGAGCGGGGGAAGAAAAAAAAAAATGAAAACTGTATTTCAGTGGCAAAAAAAAAAACCCAACAAAAAAAAACGAAAAAACGAAAAAAAGATTCCATCTGTGCTGTCCAGTTGGTGGTTCGAAGCATAAGGAGGCCCCCGCGCAAGTGCACCCAGGCAGGGGCAGATGTTCCCCATGTCCCCAGGCTACAGGAGATGTATGGGCCCGGCCATATGGAGGTAGATGGGAGGACTCGGCTTGTTTCCACAGGCCTACAAAGAGGCCATTCATCAGCACGGGACCAGGAGCGGGGCGTAGCTTGCCCCCTGCCCTATAAATGGACCACACAACAGAACCCTCCATAGGGGAAATCCTGTGTAATTCTAGAGCGGAGAGGTGAACCCTTAAAGGGCTTAGAGGGAGGGGACTGTTGGAATGGACCCTCCGTCGTTCATCTGTGCAGGGACGGGGTTCTGTATCCCTGATTCAGTCGCACACACAAAAAAAAGCAATAACACATTAAGGGACGTGTATTATTAATACTAATAAGAACACTCAAAGCAATTTGGGTGTTTTTATGAAGGGCCTTTTGGTACGCTGATTCCCATCAGAAAACACAATCACACAGAAGCCTGTTGGCAGGACGTGTGTGTGTGTGTGTGTGTGTGTGTGTGTGCGTGTGTGTGTGTTGTGACTTTAGTGGCGTAGCAAGCGCGTCTCCGCTCCGACCCCTCCCACTCCCTCACCTGTCCTGCCTAAACCCCCAGGCTCATATCTCTCCCATCTGCAGCTGTCAGCGGGTCGGGGTGGGGGTGGGGGTGGGGGTGGTGGTGGTGGAGGGGGGGTGGGGTGGAGGAGAGAAGGATAAACAGGGGCCTGGCTCAGCAAACACCCCCACCGCCACCACAACCGCCAACACCCTCGTGCTGTCGCCTTCATCTTTCCCCTGCCTCGCATGTTAAAAAAACCCAAAACAATTAAACCCAGGGACACTATTAAGAGCACGGCTAGCCATAAGCTGGAGGCTAACATGAGTAACATCATTGTAGAGATGATTGTAGGGATTCTGTGGATCCAATGCGGGCCAGGGTTATTGTAGGTTTGTCACATTTCTAAAACCACCAAAAACAAAGGTGTGTAAAGTCTGTTGGGCCATCAGTGGGGAAAACTTTCATGCCCAAAAACGATCACACGAAAGCTCAACAACAAGGCTTTCTCCTGTTGCTCACCTTTACAAGCCCACCTTTATGATCATTCTGCCTCTCAAACATTTGTCAAACTATAAGATGTGTTCCCTGAAACAACATCACGGCCAAGTGGGGCATCAGGCCACGGTCCACACACTCACATCCGCCTTGTGGTTGTGAAGCACAGGCGCTTCAGGGAGTTGGCACAATAGTCCAATCAAAAGCAACGAGAGCTCCTTTCAATTACCTTTAGGAGAGCCATACAAGTCAGCCTCAGGCACACTTGGCAAATTTGCTGTTTGCTGGACACACTTTGTTGTTTGATGAATTATTCAGGGGCGAGGGATGTGTACAAAATATGACAAAAATAAAGCAGAAACACCTGTGTTAGATAATAGGCACAACTCAAAACCTCCATGCCTGGTCTTAGTCTTTATTTAACGCGACGCCAAATCCTGTCACCGTGTGACACTGGCAAAAAGATTGCAAGGTTTCAAGCTTCTTCTGAAATGGAGCTCAGCAACATGAGAGTGCCAAGTGACATGAGATCATTCAATATATACGCGAGATCGAAATGCAAGTGACAGAACAGATACTGCAGTTCACACAGTTCTACACACACACACACACACACACAGCCGTGCATCTTGTTTGTTGGTGGTTGCCATGGTGTCGCGCGTTGTTCATTCATCCAAACTACTGCGACATCTGTTTGGAGGACATGGAGCATTAATATTCATAAAACACCAGCAACACTTGTTGGGCGCATTGCGTTGCTACGTTGACAGCCAAAGCGTGTGATTGGCCGCAGCCATCTGACAACCCGGAAGCGCGCCCTGTGAAGGGGCGTGTGTACCTTGAACACACCTCTAAATGTCCAATGCCTCCTTTAGCATCAGTTGCCTCAGGTGTTGCGTATGTGCCCTGATCTCTCCAGTGTGTGTGTGTGTGTGTGTGTGTGTGTGTGTGTGTGTGTGAGTGTGTGTGGGTCAAATACCACAGGACACAGGGCGCCACGTCATTGTGTTTTAGGTAATAAATAACAGGGAGTGCATATATATCCCCAGTGACAGGAGATATAAAATGTGCTGTGGTGGGATTTAAATTTAGATTTAGAGTAGAGGTGCAGCTACATAATGCATCACGCCGCACAAAGCAGGGAGGTGTGCGTGTGTGCGTGTGTGTGTGTGTGTTCAGCATGCACGCAGCCCCACTGCTGTCAGCCAGACCCACAGGGTACAGTAAACTAACGGACACACAGAAGCTAAAGTTGGTAAACAGACAGGATAGGGTTTCTACTTCTCGTTCCTCAGAGATTATACCCAATAGGAAATCAATGTATTTGTGCTTGATCCATAGCCCACTACACCAAGCAGAAGGCAAAGATATATATGTTGAAATAAAAACAAAATAACATTCCCAGCATGCCAGTGAATACTTATAGAATATTGGAAAAGCTGTTGTTTTTAAGTGTGTCTAGTCAACACTCATCCGTGGATTACTGGAGACAAACAAGGTGACCTCTCTGTAAATTGCTTCATTGCATAAATTCCTTTTAATTTTCTGTGCATGCATCCAGGCAGAGAGCTACGAGCAGCACGCTCTGACCTGATGACAAAGCAAAGCCACTTCCTGGTGGCGCGTTCAATAACAGACAGGGTCAAACATATTCTGTCATCACGCCCCACCTTGGCTGCATGGCAAACATAAAATCAGTCTAGCTCTTTAATTTCACTGGCCAGGTTTTAAAGTAAGGGGTTAGTTGACAAGGACACTATAAAATCTATGGCACTCTCAACGCATGTGGTGTTTGAAGTGTCCTTACACCGAAAAACAACAAAAGCAAATAGACTAGACATTTCATGTTGGTACACTGCTAAATAATTATAACTACCTTAGAAACACATTAGTCACAAAACCAAAGCCTACCTGAAAGCTAGGCTTTTATTGAGATGTAAAGTAGGGACAACAATGTTAAACAAATCTGGGCATCAAGTGTTGATCAAAAGATCAGAATTGAACAGCATTCAGGAACAAGACCAAAAATTGTTACACATTGATTGCACAGACACACATGACAAGCTGAGCACGCACACATGCGTGAATACAGTTAGCAGCACGTGAATGTTGACGCTTTTATCTAACTGTTGTTGAACAGGCCTACGTCTTTTCTAGGGCTGAATAATATCAGAGGTTGAATGCTGAATACAATCAAGCTCATTGATATTGCTAAATTGTGCCATGTCTAGTAGACAACAAACAGTAATGCAGTGAACTTAAAACCACTTTTAGAAGGTGCAGTGCAGCGTCACAGCATTTGAAATATACCACATGAGTTATGATTGAACAGTCACGTTTGTATGAACATGGAATGGATGAACAAAATGAAGTGCAACTTTCTTTGATGGGGAAATATTAATGTTGACAGGCTGTACTTACAGCGTATGGCCGCAGACATTCACCATCAGTTTTAGTGACGGATTCCTGTACTTCGTTGTTTTACACCGCGGACACCCTTGGTCGTCCATCTCCGTTAATTTAATCTAAAAAAGAATTACGGTTGAATGTGTCAAGAAGAAGCAGTTTGTTGTGCTGTTACGGGCAGCGGTATAAGGTGTTACACAGAAAGCAGAGCGGAAGAAACGGTGACTAATACGAATAGTTCCTAGTGAATGAGTTCCTCTCAAGCAGCTCAAACTGTGGAGCGGCGAGCAGGCACGCCCCGTTTACTCAGGGTGTCCAGTGAGTCAGCTGGAAAATGATGAGGAGCTGGCATCTGCTGATAATTAATTCATAAGGTTAACATTTAAGAAGATTGAAGAATAATGGCCGAAAGGATTATGGTTCCTACTTGAAATTGATGAGCTGCCAGGATGCGCCATTTGTAGAAGAAGCAATAGGTCTGTTGAACTAGTAACACAGATATTATATTATCATATAATATTAATTACAGGCAAATAAGCCCATTTTTAAACAAGGATAATAAATGAATCCATTATTATATAGTTCAGTGAATTCCCTGTGTAACAAATTGTATTGTTTAGAAAATAAATTATATAGTCCTGAAACCAATGACAACATAATTACATACATGATACAGTCAAGAAGTCTATAATGCTATAACTCTTGTTTTATCTTAGCTCATTATTCACTCTTTTGTACTTAAAAATGTTTTTGTAGTGTTTTGCCATAGTGATACATAGGTGGTTGTTGCATTGTCATTTAATGGACTTGATTTCGGACGTTGATTGATTCGGACATCCTAACCTGTAAAATAAGTTGTTATAGCTTGTCTGTGGGGGGTTTGCCGTAACCAGCTAACCGTAATAGATTTTTGGAATATTAGTTTACGTGATGAATGCATTCCACATTTGTTAACATCTATTTCGTCATTTGTCAAAGTTAATCTCAGTACAGATTAAACGTTAGATTCAATTAAATCTACGTTTTATATTAAGAGCAGCCCCTTATAATGTGGACCAATCGGATTTGCTAGCGTCAATTGTGGGAAATGCGTTCACCTTGCACAGGTGAGCCACTAAAATACGGCAAAATATATGATTGACAGCTGGAAACCAAACATTCGGCTCTGAATTCAGGCTCGCTCCTCCCTCGTTGAGTGCGCTACGGCCAATGGCTGGGCTCTCCTGCAGCCAGACCCTAGTGTCTCCTCGCTACAGTTCCCGCAGAGTAAAAGTCACGTTGGAACAGAGAGGGGAGAGCTATCCACTTACAGCCGCTGTCAGACATTCGATCGCATTCGCATGGCGAGAAGGTAACTTGATCGGCCAAAGGAAGGCTTGCCGAAACCAGGGAGGAGTGACTTACCAGGAAGGCTTGAAAAATGTCTTCTTCTCTTAGAGAAGTCACAACAGCAAATGACATCAAGAAGGAAAATGTAAAGACGAACAACGGAGAGTGCATCAAGCTTCTCGCTCTGGATACCGCGGAGTTGTCTATGGAGCGCGCAACTTCGCACCCAGATGCGGTCCACCCGGAGCTACTGGTGAGCGCGTCCTCCTCACTGGCCTTTTCCCCGGAGCAAGTGGCGTGCGTGTGCGAGGCGTTGCAACAAGGAGGCAATGTGGACCGGCTTGCCAGATTTTTATGGTCCTTACCGCAAAGTGACCTGTTACGCGGCAACGAAAGCATACTGAAGGCGCAGGCCCTCGTCGCGTTCCACCAGGCCCGGTACCAGGAGCTGTACAGTATTCTGGAGAACCACAGTTTCAGCCCGTCGAACCATTCGTCGCTCCAGGACCTGTGGTACAAGGCGCGGTACACCGAGGCGGAGAAGGCGCGCGGAAGACCCCTCGGCGCTGTGGACAAGTATCGTCTGCGGAGGAAGTACCCTCTCCCTCGGACTATCTGGGACGGGGAAGAGACCGTCTATTGTTTCAAGGAGAGATCCCGGAACGCACTGAAGGATCTGTACAAGCATAACAGGTACCCCTCTCCCGCGGAGAAGAGGAACCTCGCCAAGATTACAGGACTCTCCTTGACCCAGGTCAGCAACTGGTTCAAGAACAGGCGGCAGAGGGACAGAAATCCCTCCGAGGCGCAATCCAAGAGGTAACACTCATTACACACTCGTTGTTTTTCCTGTGCGTAAAACTGAACGAAAAGTTCATCTCATTGTTGAACAGCAACAACATTGAAAAGTTCATAAGGGCATTACGAATCTCGCTAGTTTACAGTCAGACAAGCTCTGTTGCCAGTTCCCCTGAACGTGTCTTGACAGCCTGAATCATTAACTGCGGATAATTAAACAAATGCGTAAAGCGTCAAGCGTTTCCCGCATGCTTATAATGTTTTGAAATATGAAGCGGTTGCCATTCAGATCAGGTTTCAAGTGTGTTCGCCTTTAGAGCATGGGAACTGTACAAGTCAGCCTATAGCTTTCCAGGTGCAAAACATTTTTTAATATAATGTTGATGAGGAACTCAAGATGCTACTCAAACATATGAAGCGAAATACGAAGACCAGCATATTCCAGACTGACCGTATTGATTATTAGCGTGTTTGTGTGTGTGTGTGGGCCTATGAGTGTCTCCAGCTCCGCACATAAATCATTTATTATTACTTTGTTCTTCAAAAAGGATTTAAAGCTTCACCCTCAGCGTTTCCTTTCATCCCTTTCAAAGATAGTAGAGAGAGACATGTACGTTCTTTAATGTTTTCCTCTCTTGTACCCTGGCTCGCCCGCACCCAGTGGAGGTGACCTCTCTCTCTCTCTCTCTCTCTCTCTCTCTCTCTCTCTCTCTCTCTCTCTCTCTCTCTCTCTCTCTCTCTCCGACCCCCCCACGCACACACACACACACACACACACACACACACACACACACACACACACACACACACACACACACACACACACACACCCCTCTTCCTCCGCGGTCCCTCTTCCTTATGCTCTCCTTTCCCCGAGCTCGCTAAGTGTTAGTTAATTTTATTATCATTCGAAAGGGGTATACCTACCCTGTCTACTTTCATGCGTACTTTTTATTTTATTTTATTTTCTTCTGAAAAGATATTCAATACGTAATATAACGTATAATCTTCGTTAGACTGCTTGTCGTTGCTCTTTAGTCAGCAGTGGGGGCGAAGTGGGGGGGAAATGCAGCTGTTTGAATCACTCTGGGATTTTTTTTTTTCCTAACATGTCATTGGCATAACCTTGTGCTAAGAAAAAAAAAGTTACATTTCAAATGTTAATAAATAAATAGAAGTCAATTGTTAGAGCAAGTCATGAAAAAAACAACGACGAAAGAAGAACGGCCTGCACATATTTTTCGGGCCATTTGTTCACTCCTGGCATTTGTCACGTCGGAATTTAGTGCGCCAAATGGCTTCCCATCCGCGGCTGATGCTCCTCGTCCGTGTTATTTGCGTCCAGACGGCAGGGCTTCCATGAGTGAAACAATCCTAAACATTTATGTCTCCTTAAATGTTGTAGAACCCTGCACACTCTTCTTTTCTTGTTACTATGTGGCCAACGTCATAGCTGTGAAGAAAAATATTGTTTTAATGGAGAGCTTCTGTTTGAATAGCTTAATCCGAGAAGAAACATACAAAATTACCGTGAAGTCATCATTTGATGTTTTGTAGAGATTCTTCTCGACTTAGAAAACGTGAATGAAAAGCAGTACATATCAATTTGAAGACAAGCAGCATGGGAAGAAAGATAACATGCGTATAATTCTATTAATTATGAATGACATTGCATTTCTAAAGCATGCAGCCTAATTATAATCCTGAAGCAAGGTGCCGTTAAATGTTTGCTAGTTTGTTGCCTGCATTTGTGAGCAGGCTTAATACCCTTGACGCGCTCCAGACATCCATTATGGATCCGTGATCCATCGGATTCAAACAGCTGAGCCTGTTGAACGACAGAAGGGGGACTTGTGCATTGTGAGTGTCAAAGAGAAGTCATTACAACCAACCGTCTGTTGAACCACGACTCTCGCCCCCCCCCCCCCCCCCCCCCCCCCCTCTCTCGCGCCGTTGCCTCACAGTGAATCGGATGGAAACCACAGCACAGAGGACGAGTCCAGCAAAGGCCAGGAGGAGCTCTCTCCCCGCCCGCTCTCCAACTCCTCGGACGGGACGATAACCCACGGCAGCGCCCCCCTCCAGACGGGGTCCCTGGACGGCGGCGTGGTCATCCAGCAGATCGGGGACATCAAGATGCCCCCCCACTCCGGCAGCGGCGGGCTCTACAACGGCAGCCTGGTGAGCGGCAACGGCAGCGCCGGCACGTTCCACAACGGCGGCTCGTCCTACCTCCACGGGCCCGGCAACATACTCTTCAACGGGCTGAACCTGGGCCTCCAGCCCCTGGCCTTCAACCCGCTCAGGCCCTCCGGAGGGGTGCTGCTGGGCTGCTCCGGGATGGACATGCAGATGCAGCCGGGGCAGGACAAGGGGCTGGGCGGCGGTGGCGCCGAGGACTCGAACCTGCAGCAGTACGGCTCCTACTCCGGGGGCTGTGTGAACGGGGCGGACGTGAAGCTGGAGGGGGTGCACGGCATGGCGGGCCAGAACGGCGGCTCCTCCGTGCTGGCGTTCAGCTCCTCGCCAGGTGGGCTCCACATGGGGGGCTACAGCCTGGTGCAGGCTCCCGGCGCTGGGTCCGACGGCGACGGCGGCGGTGGCGGCGGCGGCGCACTGCACAACAACAGGGACGTGGGTCTCCCGCCGCTGCAGCTCCCCTCGGCCTCCTCCTCCTCCTCCTCCTCCTCCTCCACCATCACACAAGGTGGGTTTCCCAGAAACGTGGCAGGGCGCGCGGGCGCCACGCCGGGGGCGTACACCTATCTGTCTCCCGCTGACGGATCAAGAGGCCGACCCCCCCCCCGTGTTTATGTATGTTGAGATATTTTATACACACGGCTTTGGCTCGGGGTCGCAAGCGAACGGACCCAACACTGCCTCGGTTCAAAGTTTCCGTTTAAAGTTGCAAACACAACAGTCAGTCGATAGCTCAGATTTGGTCTTGGCTGGTCTGTGTTTGTGCCTGAGCCCAAATTACTGCATATAAAACACATGGACACACACACAGGCACACACAGATACACCCACACATAAGCACATAAGCTCACAGTCACACACACACACACTCACACACACACTCACATACACATACACACAGGAGTACACAAGCATACACAACGGTGGTCCCTTTGAAAGCCCAGGAGAGGAATAGAATACAGGATCTCCAGTCAACATCACTCATCATCATTACACTCTTGATTTCCAGACCTGGGAGGAGGGGAATGTGTTTCATACAATCAGCCAGCCAAGAAAGGCACTCATGGGGGTAGCAGACCCTACACCACTTACTTTGACATGAAGCAGAGAGTGTACACAACGATAAATAATCGGGGAGATTTAGGGAAAATAAACCTTTATGTTGGTCCTTGGCAGGTTTTTAACTATAGCCACCTCCTGCCGCATCCCCCCCCAGTATTCTGGGTACCCCAAGGTCGGACCTGAATACCGCTAAGTGTGTGAGACACAGCAGTAATTTAAGGGGCTTGCTGCTTGTTAGACAAACACGGAGAAGGTGCGTCATCGTACATCAGGGGACGATATTCCTGATCCAAGTGAAACAGCCTTTATATACATGTGTGTTACTGCTGACTAATCATTTCCATACCCCTGCCCCCCCCCCCCCCCCCCCCCCCCCCTCCCATATTCACCCCTCCAGGTAACATGCCATCAAACAACGTGAGCTCCTCGTCTGAGGACTCCTTCCAGCAGCAGGACAAGCTGAGCATGGCTCCCCTGCACCACAGCACCGTGCTCTACAGCATGGGCAACACCAGCCACGCCTCCATCAAGAAGGAGCCCTTGGAAGGGGGCGTGGTCTACCCCTCGTACCACCACGGGATCCACCTGGACCCCAGCGGGCAGATCAGCTACAGCGCCGACCCTGAGGGGGTCCCCCAGTCCGGCCGGGGCCCCGCCTCCCACTCCGGCCGTAACCCCGCGGCCGTCAGCTCGTCGAGCCCCGAGCCGGAGGTGTACACCACGCTGACGGTCAGCACGCCGCTCATGGCCCAGACGGACCCCAACGGCCACCACCTGCAGCCCCACCCAGAGTACCCGTCAGGGGCCGCGCACCTGCTGGCCTCCACCATGAACAGCGGCTACATGAGCCTGTCTGAGGGGAAGGCGGACGGCGGCAGGGGCGTGAGCGACATGGTGCGGGCGATGTGCGGGGACATGGACACGGTGGAGGGCAAGGAGCTGGCCAAGCTACAGACAGTGCAGATGGATGAGGACATGGCTGACCTTTAGGAGAGTCGTCCTCTTTCAAGAGGGCTCCCCGTCCCCGCCCCACCAACGCCGTGAAATTGTGAATCTTTTTACTTTTTGTGTGTTTGTGTGTGTGTGTGTGTGTGTGTTTGCGTGTGTGTACGCGTGCGTGTGTGTTTGTGTGTGTGTGTGTGTTTTTTTTTACCATTCATTTCCTTGAAATGTTAAATTATTTGCAGGCATTGTGTTCATTGGACTTTTTACGATGCACTGCACACACACAAGCGCATTTGGTTCACACTGTGAATTTCTCATGTGTTCTCTCTTATCTCATCGTTTCTTTTTTTTTTTTTTTTTTTCAAGCTCTAGCCATAAAACACAACATTACAACTGTTACTTGCGCAGTGAATTTGAGCCTTGTTTTAAATGTGCATTTTTATAGGCAACACCTGCTACTTCCTGTTGAGTGGATGTGATCTGCAGAAGCAGGTGTCGGAGTGCCCTGAGTCATGTGACTGGGATGCTGCTCCAAACTAAATGCGTCACGCGGGTCAAACCAAAAAGGTCATTCGGTAGGGGGAAGAGCGAAAGCATCTCAATGAAAATAGTCACTTAAACCACTACAGCTTTACCAAAGGGCTGCACACACATACGGTAATAGGTCTCACATTAGCACAAAATGCTGTTGATCTGTGCAATGTCTTACCTCAGTGAAAAACCTAGAATACTTAACATGCCTCTCAAGTCACTGGTAACCCGGCCTTTATTCCTCTTTGAATCACCTGAGGAAGAATCAATAGTATGTTGATGTTGACGGTGATGCAGACAACAAACAAACATGAATGTGCCTTTCAGCAACCCAGAATGTCCCATTGCATAGTTCTGTTTTGGTATTTACTCTACCATGACAACACTTCAACAGATTGTGACTGTGCATTGTTTCAAGCAACCCCTCTATTTTGGTGGGCCGTTCAAGCACCCTTACCAATGTATGCAATTGAACTCGTTGAGTCTCATTTCATGATCCAAAAAACTCTAACTGGCGAGACCAAGATATGTAATGTGATGAAAAGGTCGCACTAACATTTTGTCGTTTGTTCACCGTATATTGTTTATAATCCTGCAGCTCAAAGTGTGTTATCTAGGTTTGACAAAAGCTGTCATGTTACATTTTGCTGTGTCTCTCAAACTGTTAATAAACATAAAAGATATTTTTCCAAATAGCCCAACGCAAATCTGCCGTGTGTCTGATGCTGAACGTTGAACGGCACGAATAGTGAGCAGAAGTGAGCACTCTTTGAGGAGTGAACCGCGTGCTGTGGGTGTTTTGTATCCCCCGGCTCTACATATGTCCCTTTGCAAAAAGAAAAACCAAAAACATCACACTGATGTTTTGAAATATTAGTGCCTTTGTTCTTTTTAAAAAATATATTATTATTTGTATGCACATTCTGTGACTGGGCCATGATGGTAGTATAGGGAATGACATCACAGCTCTGGAGACACAAGCTATTCCACCACAAGCACATTTCTGGGCTGCCAGGGATAGATGTGAGAATGTGAACCCCATTTGTCAAAGTTGTCTAGTGCTTCTGAAAGTACTTAAATACATGACCATAAGAGAGCATTTTAACCCTATGGCCAACATACGTAGGTCTGACTCATCGAATTCTGTGTTTCTTGGCTGTGCAGTTACTGACTGAGTAAGAAAGTATTTTCCTAGTGGGTTGGAGGACTGTACTAATGCACTAAATTTAAGTAAACTCTAAACAAACTTTTAAAATGAATTATGTTTTCCGATAATTTGATGGTCAACATGAGCTAATTATTTGAGCACAAACGTAATTGAGGAAGTACATTTGATGCAAATTTATTTGCAATTTAATTTGAACTCTTTAGAAAAAAAATAATGACCATGAATAAAGTACATTTTTAGAAACATATATCAAAATGTACAGGAAAAGAAGTCAAGAATGAATTCAATGAAAGACAAGAATGAATTCATGTTATTACGTAGAATGTCCCACTCAGTTTAAATTATTTAGGATATGATATGATATTTATTTTCGGATTCGTCTGACAAAGAATAGGTAGTTTGTTAAGATTTATGACAAAACATTACATTGAAAGTCAGGTACAGATTTAAGAGCCACAGGGAAATAGCGTAAACTAATTGTCATTTCTCCACCTTTTTTTTTTTATCTTAGTTTGGAACATTTGTTTATCTGAAATGATGTGAATATATTTTTCTAAATGTCCATACTGCAATAAAAGTTTATATTTATAAAAATACGAAAACGAAAACTTTTTATTTTTTACACACACTTGCATTATCATCTGTATCACTTGGCACCATTTTTTTTTGTCATTTCAGTGATTCAATATATCTGTAATGCATCAAAGTTTATGATACACAATACACATATGTCCTCCCTACATTTAAGAGGCCTATGTAGCCAAATGTTTCTGGGATGGGGAGGGAAGCTGGCAGGCAGTAATCCAGCTAGCCCAGTGCTGTTTTCTGATCACTTGCACATGCCTAGAAACCTGGAGTTCATTAGCTTTCCTCCTCTCCTCTCAGCCCCCGTAATTCAAATAAACAGCAATGAGATTTCCAGAGGTAGACATCTTATGGGTGGGGGGTCTGCAGCTCCCCACAGCCCAGTCCTGTCCAGTCGTTTCCAGTCGGCCTAATGCTGAACAACACCCACACCACCCACCACACATGCACACGTACACACACAGACACACACGTACACACACACGCACACAGACACACACGTACACACACAGACACACACGTACACACACACACACGTACACACACAGACACACACGTATACACACACACACACACGTACACACACACACACACACACACACACACACACACACACACACACACACACACATACACACACACACACACACACACACTCACTGACACAGGCACAGACACACATACTTCCAAACAGGCGAAAATGAGGTGCTGTCAGTCATAGACACTGGATCTGTGGCCAGAGCAAGGCTGAACTGTTTAAATGACTTGGGGGATCCTCCATGAGTTCAGGAGACCCACCCAACACAGGATCCCCGGAGGCCTCCAGCTAAACCAGAGGATTAGCTGGAGAGAGAGAGAGAGTGAGCGGGACCCATGGAGAGACAGAAGGGGCCCTCGCACTTACGTTTAATTTGATGTCCTTTAAAACTTTACGTTCTTATTTTCATGTAACTTTGTACGGTAAAAATGGTCGCGATGGTTTCGTTGCTGGTGTTTTTGTTGAAATAAAAGCAGGACACTGCCGCACACAAATGTGCGAGATTGCTACATTGCTAAAGTGCGAATAAAAGCACATTTAAAACTGAATTACTGGGGGGGGGGGGGGGGGGGGGGAGTGTGGCGGGGAAAAAAAATTAATTAATTTTCACTGCTTGTTTTTCTTTGCCAAATACATTCGGTAAGTCAGGCCAGGTCAAGACGTAACCAAACCTGCGGGTCATGGGATAAAAAGGTTTGGGAAATTGTGATCTAACTGATGACCCAAATAAACAGACGCGGTCTGTCTGCGCTCGCCGTTGGGGCACGGAGACACACCGAGGAAAAAAACAGCCAGGGGAGCGAGAGAGAGAGAGGGAGAGAGAGGGAGAGGCAGGCTACGGAGATAGGGTTACCTGTGCACAGGTGACCTCGCGGCCATGGGCATTGGATTAGCTGATTGGTAGGTATCAGGTGACTCCTCCTGTAATATTGAAGAGGCTGAAAACAGCTTTGTTGGAGCCCAGAACAATGTGCCATTTGCAACAGGAGCCCATGCACCCGCGGTCTCACGGGGAGGGGGGGGGGGGGGGGGGGGGGCTGGCGTGGGCTCCTGAACCCACCCGGGAATCGTACCTGCTAGTCAGGAAATCCAGGCGGCCACAAATGGCCGCTGTGTACAAATGCTGCCTGTAGAGCTGGACCTTCTCGCTGGGCAGCTCTTTGTCCAGGTAAAGTTTAACCAAAAAAGAGTGTCGTGATTAATTCATCGATTAACAATAGTGTATCATTCATTGGTTCATTCATGATGTTATTTGACGTGAATAGTCAGTCAACAGAATGGGTGAGGAGTGTGAGGGAGGTGCACAAGGCCTTCCCCCTGATCAGTACACCAGGGAGGGATGCTAGCCCCGCCATGCAAAACAGACAACCTGAAAACACACGACGTCAGGCAGGGGGAAAAAAAAGTAGACCCATCACCACCACCGCCACCACCACCGCCACCACCACCACCACCACCACCACCACCCAGTCTCCTACCCTCACCCCACCAGAACCTGGGTCTTATTAAAAACGCTGACCTCTGATCTTTGAGATGGTTTCAAAGCTGACATTTAATGCGACGCAGCAGACTGCAAGCCGTATGTAACATGACCCGGGCCGCACCGCACTCCGCTGCTCCACGTCCCACTAATGAGAGGGCAGGGGTCGCGGGGTAGTGGGGCTGATCGCCAGACCCACCACTGCCTCTCTCCCTCTCTCTCTCTCTCTCTCTCTCTCTCGCTCTCTCTCTCTCTCGCTCTCTCTCTCTGTGTCTCTATCTGGGACGCCCAGGAAGAAGCCCCTCTCCTCTCCTCACACAAACAGGGGTTCTCTGAGGCCAGTGCGTGACCACGGCTCTGGGCTGGATGTGAAAAGCAGAGTGTGCTCTTGAAAGCGCCGGCCACCAAATAAATGTCAGTAACATTTGTGGGTTCCGCCCATAGCCTCCCCCCCCTTCCCCACCACCCCCATCCACCCCCATTCTCCCATTCTGATAATTGAGCCGTTCTTGCCAGAGGGAGAAAAAGAAAAGAAGAGGAAGAAAAAAAGGGAATATGCACACATGTCCAGTCCATCATTGTGCAGCATGGGAAGAGAAAGATACGACTTGGTGAGATTCACTGGCTTGGTTCTGCCCAATAAGGACAACGTCTACCATATGTGAGCTAATGGTCTGAGCCTCAACGCCATGGCTGCCCCCGCTACACGTGTTTTATTACACTGCAGTGCCGTGTCAGTGTGTGTGTGTGTGTGTGTGTGTGTGTGTGTGTGTGCGTGTGTGCGTGTGTGCGTGTGTGTGCGTGTGTGTGCGTGTGTGTGCGTGTGTGTGTGTGTGTGTGTGTGTGTGTGCGTTTGTGTGTGTACGTGTGTAGTGAAAGAAAAGAGGGGAGGGGGCGGAGAGAGAGAGAGTGAGAGAGAGAGAGAAGAGAGAGAGAGAGAGAGAGAGAGAGAGAGAGAGAGAGAGAGAGAGTGAGAGAGAGAGAGAGAGAGAGAGAGGGAGAGAGAGAGAGAGAGAGAGAGAGAGAGAGACTACACACATTTTGTTGAAATGGGAGAGGAGAGAGGCACCAGCTGGAGGGCTGCATCATGCCCACACAATGCCGGCCGAGTGATACTTCCCAGAACACACCACAAACAGGAGCAACGCAAGCATTGCTCCGACACGACGTTTGAAGCCTTTTCAATGACTGCCATCAATAAAGAAAAAGTGCAGTTTAACACCGTAAAGACAAAAGACCCGCTCACAAATGTCCCATTTATTCTATCCTACGTCTTTGGTGTATTTATTTATTTGTACATACCATAATACAGGGGTTAAAATTCTGTGTTTATTTAAAGACGCGCGTGTTTTATTGCTCTTATCTCCATGGTATCGGTGACGTTGGGCACCGCGTGGCGCCCTCTCCCTGCCGCAGGACACCGGGGAGACTGCAGCCCGGCGCACCACTCACGCATCGCGCTGTTTATCACTTTGTTTTCTCCATTTATTTTCTTATTTGTTATTTTGGCTGTAAAACAAAAAAAAAGTGTCGTAATAGTGCCTGTGTCAATGCGCCCTGAGGCCTATTTACCGAACAGCGTCGCTCCCTACTGTAAGAGCCGGGGCCATAATTGCATATTTGTTGAGGTGGCCCTCGGAGGAAATGCGTAATGATTTTGATGGGGGGCTAACCCCACTGCACTTGTACCAAGTCTAATTTTCCAACATGACAGGAAACTCTGTTAAGCTGATAATTGCGGCTCCAATTTCATTTAACTCACTCACGTCAACAGTTGTGTTTTGTTTGGAGGAAAGCAGCGGCGTTTCCGTCCCTGTGACCTGATAAACACCTGGAGAGGTCATTGCTGGACTTAAATGTTCGATATCGGCCCGGGATAGAATTAGCGCAATCCAAAAATTCATCATGATAAATAATATGGTAAATATAGCCTACATTTTCGAATGACTTCGATTTCAAATATGCTTTTACAATTCATTGTTTAATGAGGTAAATACATGCACAAACTGAATTTCAGTCATCTATTAATTAAATTAACAATTTCCTGAATTCAATAAGAATTTAAACACATTTCTCACGTCTCGTTAATTGAATAAAAGGCAATTGCAATCAAAGTGAAATGGAAAATGTTACCTTTCCGAGTGATTTTAAGGTTTATCCCCAAAAGTGTAGGCCTACAGCTGAAACAGCAGTTTGATTTAGATACAGCAAAAAAAAACATCTGCTTTAGCCTAGTTTAATGGACCAAGTCTTGTCTGCGAGCACCGTTTTCCTTTTTTTCCTTTTCTCTTTTTTTTAATAAGCTGTATAATAGGAGACGTGGTCTTTTGAATGTGACGTTTTTATGGACTGTTTTCTGGTTGTTTTGAATTCATCTTTTGTCTGTCTTTCTCATGCCGTCCACCGGAGCAGTGGTGCAAAGCTGTCGCCGGTCGTCATCCCTCTCTCTCTCTCTCTCTCTCTCTCCCTCTCTGCCCGGGGCAGAGCTGAGGGGAGAGACCCAACATCTTGAAATAATCACGACCTGAGATCGAGGGCTCGTCCCCCTGGCTTCTCGGGTTAAAGGAGGAGGCGCGGTGCAATGTGGTAGAGATATTAGAGAAACCCGAGACCCGCTCATCAGACAGCTCATTTGTCGAAGCGCTGAAGATTTACCCGAGACCTCGAGGAGGAAGGTCCGGGGCCGAAGCGCTCCGCGAGTCTTTCTCATCACAGCGGACGTCCAATCATAACGTCGATATGGGAATCACGGCGACTGGACCGAGTTATAGAGGCCTTCAGGAATGTTAATGCCTTGATTATTGAATCTACAAATGTAAACCATGAATTAAAAAAAAATCTGAACCGAAACCACCCTAATAAAATATTCTTGGCAAACGGCATCACAGATTCATCGTTTTACTCGTAATGAAATGTGTAGAATCGAATGACGATTTTGGTATTTTCCCTAAAAACACCACGACCTTTACACATAAAAAACTAATACGTAGCCTATTTGTATGGTTGTTTAATTTAGGCTAAATAAAGAATAACCCACGCTTCTATGTTGATGAGGATATCGTGGAGTTCAACTGTATTTTTATTGGAAAGTGAAGATGCCCAGTATTCACTCTCTTTCCATCTCGACCACATTCGTTGTTTTTACAGGTGGCTGACACCACAAAAACAATAGTTGGGAATCTGCAAAGCTCGAAGGGAGCACCATAATCTATGAGTGAAAGTCTATTGGCATATACGAAATGGCATCAAATTATTTAAAATATATTCTAGCAGTGAAGCACGTTTTCCAGACCCAGCTATGGTCCTTAACATATTGCCCGAGAATCAAATTGCAAATCCTAGTGCAGATAAGGAAATGTGATCTAGGGCCTATGTCTCGAACAACAACTCCAAGACCAAGCAGTGACATACAGAACTCATTTACTAATGGATTGGTTTTGAATTTCAGGCCGCAAACCCTTGGCGACAGTGCGGTGCCCATCGCAACCTCGGGCAGAACGTGAAATGTAAATGATTCATGGGGACAATATTAATTCAAAGTGACTGCAAAATAAAATTAAGAGGCAGCAAAGCATAGTTGCCACACTTGTTTTTTGTAAATAAGTAGGCTATGTTTTTGTCGAACTGGGTTAAAGATGAAAAATAAAAAGTGATTACAAAGTGACATATAGGCCCACCCTGTAAAATAACACATCACACACATTTGGGTACCGTGAATTTAAAAGACGGGAATAATGCTCACAAACCAAACCAACATATTTTTTCAAACATTGTTAAAGTACTCTTCAACCTCTATCTATAATTAATGGACAATGACTATTACCTATAATAGTCATATTAATATTATAGTATCTACTAGCCTATTATCATCATCACAACTATATTCTTATCCTGGCTTTTACACACGCACATATGTGCTCGTGCAAACACGCATACGCATACGCACACGCACGCACACTGACACACTCACACAAACACACACACACACACATACGCACACACGCACACACGCACACACGCACACACACACACACACACACACACACACGCACACACGCACACACGCACACACACACACACATACACACACACACACACACACACACACACACACACACACACACACACACACACACACACACACACACATAAGCACAACAATTGTAGGCTACTTGTCAGGTAGGTTGCTCGTAAACGCACGCACGGCCTATAGCAATAATATGACGGTATTAAACTATATCACCTCATAAAAAAGACTACATAATTAATAGACTATGCACTTACAATCTGCACGTTATTAATAACGGTGGGGGTTCACGGTTACCGATGCTGTATTTGAAACAGCCTGTACCTGCAGCTGTACTCGGAGCATGTTAAAGGGCCTTTAAGAGCTCTGTAATAACTGATTAGCATTTAGGTGTTCCGCTGCCCCCCTCCTGGATAACGGTGGAACGGGACTGGGGGTGGGAGCGCTCCGGTTTCAGCCCTGACGTACTCCCTCTAGGGAGGAAACGGAGCTGCAAACTCAGTTCTGCTCGGCTGCCAGGGTATAGGGCAGTGGGAGAGCCAATCAACGAATCGCACAGGCTCCCTTTAAGCCTGACATATCTCCAACAGGAACAAATTGTCCCAACAATCAACATTCGAATCTCCCGTGCGCATCAGGGGTGGAGTGCATATTGCACGGACGGGTTGCAGTGTTTTGAAACACAACAATAAATCAGCAGGCTAGAGAAATAGCTCGAAAGTATCGGCATCATTTTGGATACCACCAGCTCTGGGCGGAGGAGTGCTGCGACCAGACATCATGTCTATTTTACCGTCGTTCGGCTTTACGCAGGAGCAAGTGGCCTGTGTGTGCGAGGTCCTACAGCAAGGGGGTAACCTGGAGAGGCTCGGTCGCTTCCTATGGTCCTTGCCCGCGTGCGACCACCTCCACAAAAACGAGAGCGTCCTCAAAGCGAAAGCAGTGGTGGCCTTCCACCGCGGGAACTTCAGGGAGCTCTACAAGATTCTGGAGAGCCATCAGTTTTCGCCCCACAACCACCCGAAGCTTCAGCAACTGTGGCTCAAAGCGCACTACGTGGAAGCGGAGAAACTGCGCGGCCGACCACTCGGGGCGGTGGGGAAGTATAGGGTGAGGAGGAAATTCCCCTTGCCACGCACGATATGGGACGGCGAGGAGACCAGCTACTGCTTTAAGGAGAAGTCCAGGGGTGTTCTGAGGGAATGGTACACGCACAATCCGTACCCGTCTCCCCGAGAGAAGAGAGAACTGGCCGAAGCCACGGGACTGACCACCACGCAGGTCAGCAACTGGTTCAAAAACAGACGCCAGAGAGACAGAGCGGCCGAGGCTAAAGAAAGGTACGTTTGGACAACATCGTTGTCATTATTGTTCTTGTTATAGCTCGTATTATCTGTGGCATTTACTTTCTTCGGAAGAAATATTCCTCCGAAATGATAGCCTGATATTCGCAATGCATGCCGTTGTGTTTACGAGTTAGGTTTTTTTTTAATTAATCACTGATTGGCTTTGGACCAGACTGTACGAGTTTTGTGTAAAGACAATTGATATTTAAGACACATATTTAAAAATTTAATCAAGCTGATATGTTATTGATGCCTCAGACCAGGAACCTCCCTGAACTTTGACAAGGAGCTCTCTGCTTTATAGATTTATGTTTTGCGGTGAATATCAAATCACAGAATTATATTGTAATAATTTTAATTGTATAAAGGCCTACTGCCATTTTATGTCATCCACTCTCCAAATGTGTTTTTCTATGAAGCCTAATAGAATGTTGTAGCCTACCCTAGAATTTACAAATAAGGCGAGGGCATGACGACAGACGATAGAAAACATCCATAACATCCATCCATTGTATGTCAATGCATTTGTTATTTGAAATAAATATATATATATACATATATACTATATATACCTTCTTGACCTACATATGTTATTTTAGGCCACGGGTCACTTCTTCAGTTTGAACAGGGCATCTGTAAAAAAAAAAAAAAAACAGAAGTAAACAGCGTAGTGACTGAGATGTGTTCATGGTACATGTTTTACTGTTTTACTGACACATTTCTTTTTCTTCCAGGGAAAACAGTGAAAATAACAACAGCGGCAACAACAAACAGAACCAGCTGTCTCCCCTCGACGGCGGCAAGTCGCTCATGTCCAGCTCGGAAGACGAGTTCTCTCCCCCGCAAAGCCCCGACCAGAACTCTGTCCTTTTGCTCCAGGGAAACATGGGTCACCCCGGCGCCTCCTCTTACCCCATGTCGGGCCTCGGTGTACCGCAGTCGGTCCACGGCATGCACGGACACCCGCATCAGCTCCAAGACTCGTTGCTGGGACCGCTGACCTCCAGTCTTGTGGATCTAGGCTCGTAAGAGCTACAATGCGATTTTATTTGGCAAAAAAAAAAGACTGATAACTGTATCAGAAACTGTATCAAATTCACCACATATATGGAATAACACAATATAATAGACTGACGTATCTGTTGTTAAATTTGGTTAACTACAACAACATTCGTTTATGCGCTTAATCCATCCTATAGTACCCTTTGATAGGCTATACGGTATTCTTCTGCCTAGAAAATACACCCCTTCTTCGGAACTCTTAACTCAACGAAACACTTAACTGGACTGCCCATTTGCTTAATTTATGATATTTTGTTAAAATAATAAAGATTTATAGCAATTCCCTGCTATGGAAACTAATACGCAACGTTTTCGTTAGAGTAATAATTAGTTTCCAATAAAACAAAATTAATCAATTTGTCTTATGTGTGTTGTTTGTATAATTATTGTCTAGAGTATATAATTAGGGATCCGCAACCGCCCCTCGGAAATTAGTAAGGAATTTGTATGCCAAAATGTATTTATAATTGATTATGCCAGATATTATTCTAATAAATAACATCACCGCGTTCAGGAAGAAAGTGAACGTCTGCCTATTTAAAGTAACATTACATAGGGATATTTTTGGGATATTTTTACGTGTTTAGTTATATTTGTTTCAATAACATCATATAATTATTCACGCCCCCTCTTTTTCAAAACTCGAGTTAGAATAACAACTAATGTCTCTTCATAATTATAGTATTATATTTAGACATAACAAAGCCTGTACTCATACTCTAACCCAGAAATACACGAGTCTACTCAACTTAAAGTAGGCAACTTTAAATGGGTCCTAATGCGCTATACGGTTTTTTTCATATTGTCTTTTTGCATGCATATTTAATATAGTCTATTATTTTGTGTGTGTAGTCACCTTCTACATGTGTAAATACCGCTCTATATATATAGCTTATGTGTACATAATGGTTGAGGCGAGTCATTGCTGGCTTTCTCCAGTGCTGTGGATCATTAGGTCTTTGTGGCCGTGTTTACTTTACTCTCTCCAAGAGTTTGCTCGCGCGGTTCTGGGCCATAAAACGAGTCCGCGTCTATCGAACTCGAACGCGCGCCACGACTGAAGGTTGCCCGTTTTCCTGTCAAAATAAAAATAAAATGACAAAAATATTGACCAAAAATCTTAGACGTTTTATAAAGGGCCTGCTTAAAAACATGATTATGTTATATTTGTATATGGTTCAATATATCTTATGGACTTATAATGACATGATAAACCCCTGTCACTCATGTGTTACTTAACCTGTCATCCAAATCATTAACAGCAATACAAAACCTTTTAAGAAGCCAAATACTGTTTTATAGTTACTTTCATAATTCAGATACGAAGTGCACAACCAAGCAACCAACACAACAACAACAACAACAACAACAACAACAACAACAACAACAACAACAACAACATCAACAACTCTACTCAACCAGCGAGCAGACCCACGTCTACGTTTAGCCTCCTATGTCAGCTGACACTACTTAAAATAATATCAACAGCAAAATATCAACAACGAAAAACAGGAATAGATCATTCGCCGGGTAACAAAATAGTTTCACGTGCGTGTAATACCCTCAGAATGAATAAATGTTTTCTTTCATTTTTGGACAAAAACATTTATATTTTTAGTTAAAAAACAACAACAAAAACAAAACGCAGGCTACTCCCTCGCTACACTCGTTCGACTGCATGTCAGGGTAAATTGTTTTGAGCAGAGAGCACCGAGGATTTCCTGACAATAATCTGAAACAGTCGCTGCTCGCAGCGCTGCCTGATTGCGAAGATTGCAGCGCTGCCGAGCTGCGTTTGACCAATGGCAGAGGAGCTCCGACACAATCAGACTCCTGGAGGGCCGGGAGGCCCGTCACAGCCTCTGCACACCTTTTGACTTGACCCCCGCGTGCATCCAGGCCTAGCATCTCTCCTACAGTATTACATGTCTTCCCCATCTGCTCTCCTCTCGGAACAAACAAAAAATGTGATTCACACAAAAAGGTTGCCATATTTAACTACTATACTGTAGGAATATAGAAACAAAGAAATGTTTAAGAAATGTATATAAAAAAATGCCAATGCTAGATGGTATGACATTATCTCGATCACTTTGTTCACGATTAGGCTTGTTAATTTTTTTTTATGTTTGATTTTCAACGTTATTACCAGCCATGATTTCAAAATAGCATAAGCCCTCAATACTCTTTTCAGATAATACTAACGCTGCAAACCCAAACCTGAGCTATTGCACCGCTCAATGTACTAGTGATGACAGAATAGAGGAACATTTTTCAGAAGGTGGAAGTGTCAACAAACTGCAGACTGTGTACAGTTACAGTCCTCCACGTAAGTAACACTCCAGCCATTAAGGGAGATGATGCTGATCACATCCCATAGAGCCGTGTAGTCGTATACGCGGTGTACAGTCACAGAGCGGGGCTCATTTATCACCGCTGACTTACAGGCGCTGGGCTCTTGCTCAAGGACGTCTGCAGGTCGGCGGCCGGGGGAATCAAACCCGGAACCTTTTGTCTGAAAGTCAAACACCCAACCCCCCCCCCCCCCTCAGAAAACAAAGCGATTGTTCATCATATTTAATAACACCAGAGCATGTCAGGCGGGCCGTGCGTGGACACAACACGGGACCAGACGCCGTATCCCGTGACATGGAGGCCGGCCGTCAGTCACCTTCAGGATGTGTCGGAGACGAGGAGCAATTCGCCACGGAAAACTCTGATGGGCGGACGGACCGGTGGGGTTGAGGGCAGGGTGGTGGTGGTGGTGGTGGGGGGGGGGGGGGGGGGGGGGGGGGGGGGGGCGGGGGACTGTTTAATCATTCTCCCATCCCTGCACTTCCTGAATCCGGGTACTGGTCGGTATTTGTTTTCACGTGTGTGTGTCTGTGTGAGTGTGGGTGTGTGTGTGTGTGTGTGTGTGTGTGTGTGTGTGTGTGCTGTGTGTGTGTGTGTGTGTGTGTGTGTGTGTGTGTGTGTGTGTGTGTGTGTGTGTGTGTGTGTGTGAGTGTGTGTGTGTGTTTGTGT
>JAXIVH010000014.1:8594363-8600651 GCA_036785325.1 Urophycis tenuis | reverse complement strand
CGTGTTATTTAATGGGGGAGGAGGTAGCGGTCAGAATCATACAGAAGGAAAGGAACAGGTCTATTATGGGTCTGCAAAGTGAATGTGTAGAATATGTTGCAAATGAAAAACAATCACGGAATATCCTCACTGTCAGTGTCTAAAATGGTCTACCGCGGTGGGCCAGATGAGGCCCATCTCAAAGTGTTTGAAATGATGTCAATAAATACATTTAAAAACTAAACTAAACTAAAAGGCTACCTAGGCCTCATTTCTACATCCGACAAGAAGGACAGGTAAAGGTGTACGCACACACACACACACACACACACACACACACACACACACACACACACACACACACACACACACACACACACACACACTGCTGATATAAAACAAGTTCCGTTCCTTCTCGAGAATATCTCCATTGAGCAGTTAGGCCTATTATGTATGATCACGCGAATGTCTGGAGCTTCATGTGAACAATATGGCCTATGCGTTTAATACTACTACTACTACTACGAATAATAATAATAATAATAATAATAATAATAATAATAATAATAATAATAATAATAATAATAATAATAATAATAATAATAACTATGTGTCTGTAACAAAATATATAATTATGTTGGCAACGAGTGTCATGTGTTGGCACTTGGTTGCAGAGTGCGCTAAACAACGCTAACAACAACATGTCATATAGCCGAGGAGATACGTCACAACAAGGTCAGGATTTCTACTCGCTCTGGTACCCGATGTTTATCAAATTAAATACACAAATACGCCAAGGCTGCTAATATGGCATTTGAAAGAGTATAAATATACTGTAAGCTATATTTCGACTTTCAAACGATTCTCGAAACGAACGAACAACGACAACAACTAAGGCTTCTCGTGTGTCTTAAAATGTTTCTTAAAATGTAAACTTATATCGCCTACTTTGAACGACACTTACACAGATAAACACACACGCGTGCTCGTTACCAGAGTTAACATTCGTGTCCCCCAGACTGGTACTTGTTTCTTTTGGAGGGGAGGTCCGTGGTCGCCTCACTTCACAAAACACTGCCCCCCCAACCCTTTGTCCAGGCGGGGACCCTAGACCCCATCATTAGCAGTGATTACTGCTGACCAGTTTGACAACCTTATTGACTGCTAGAAAGACTTTTTCATGTGTTCCCCCTGCTTGCACTTACTCACAAAAGAAACGGAAATATTCGGCCATTTTGTCCCCATGATTTGAAAGAAGCAGAAAAGACCCCCATTCTCCCCTTTACATGCCTCCCATCTCCTTACAGCCCCGAGACTTTGGCTCGCTTGATTCAAGTCAAAGACATTTTGTAAATACAACTCGCCCTCACCCAATTGGCGACACTACCGTTGCGAAATCGGAGTGGTTTTACTTGTTTTCCCTGCGCTTAGTGACATTAGGTAATAACATATGTTTTGTTACTTCTAAGCGAATTTCAGCAAGTAAAAATTATCTCAGCGTCTAATTTAACCGTGCAAACAAAAAGCCGTGTATTAACCAGGTAGGTCTATAAACAATTTAGTTGGGGCTTTACGCGCATGGCACATGCGATTATTTTCTTCAAGTAGGCTATATTGCTTTGGGAAAAAAAAATATAGTAAGATATTTATCCAGTTGTTATAGATATTTAGGCTATGCATTAGTTCCTTTTTGAATGTGATGATTATTTGAACAATAGTTGCGTGTCTGGATATCAATGGAAATTTCATCCTAGTCAAAACAAAATAGTCAGTTTGCAATCAATATTATATGATATAACATCAGCTAAAAAATATGCCATAATAAAAGTACCCAGTGGATTTGTTTTGGATTATGATTGTATCCGTATCGTTTAGGCTCAAGCGAACCAAATATTATTATATTCGAACTGTTCTCGCTTCTGCCGGTGAGTCGGCCTTTTTTTGACCCCTCGCATGCAGTCATCCCGCATTAGTTGACGCATTGTTGGCACGTGAGGCCTCGCTCGGTCTGCCGCGAGACGAGCAGCAGCGCTGCCTCACGGACAGGACGCGTCCTCACCACGCTGCAGACGTCCGTTCGTTCATTTAACAATATCAGCAAACCGTAATGAGGCCGAATTAATTAATTCTCATGGATATCTTTAACACTTCCAAAGAATAAAGGACTAAACTTGTGTTATTTTGTCAACAAATATTTTTATTAAGTTATCTTTACTTTTCTTTTTTTTTTTACTGAATCACATTTTCACTAAAGCGCACATGCTCACCAAGTTCACCTGTGCACAAGGTAAATATTAAAAACACCAAGCAAATCAATATGAAATTCTAAGAGACAAAGCCAATCGTTTAAATAGGTAAAATAAACATTATTTATAAAACTTTTAAAGTAAATTAAAAATATCACAGTCTTTCAACATGAAATACCCACAGAAAATAGCAGGTTAGGCGTTCAAATGTCTTCTTCTGTTTCCTTTTTTTCAATTTACTTTCGTCTTGAGGCATTGGTTTATTAGTCCTCCCTTAGAGGAATTGTGATCATGAATACTTTCCATCCATAGTTAGATTTATCCACATGTGGTAAAACGAAAACAATATGAAAGTAGGCTTTAAGACGGGAATTCCGTCCCTTGTGTTTTGGTTGCCATCGAATGGCAATTGTTTTTTTTTTTCAACGCAGGCACTAGATTGTCTTTCTTCATCTCTCTGTCTGTCTCTCTCTCTGTCTGTCTCTCTCTCACACACACTCATCACGCGTTTAATTCGTCCTCTTCACGCGCGGGACGGCCTCGTGCGCCATTAGATGTCACATTCGCTGTGCTGGAAGTGATGGAGATCGCCGAGGTGGCGGCTTTTGCTCGACAAACTCGCCTCGGGGCTCGAGGCGTTTCCGAGGCGATCCACCGTCCCGTCGTCGTCCGCCAGTGACCGAACCGAGCCCCCAGACAGGACTTGCTGTTGTAGCCTAAACGGAATAATCACAATGACACACATATAAGTTCAAAGTTAATTTAAGGATGGCGCGTAACGCGACGTGGTCTGTTTGTCTTTAATATTCGCCTACAGGCCATGGATCATAACATGGCCCGTGCGTGACCTCGGCCCATGTCGACTGGCACCACAGAGGGCGAAAGCCTGCCCTATCCTTTAAACGGATTTGTAACAATTTAAATGCAGACTTCAGTAGCCCACGTATAATCTGATCTTTTGTCCCGTGAACTGTCCTAGTCAACCACGACATTTTGTTAGTGTTTGTAGCCTACTGACAATAAAGCACAAATAGGCTATAGGCCTATAATACATGATAAATACACCGATATTCGGTTCAGTTAAAAAAATATGCTGTTATAGTCGCTAAAAATACATATTTTGTTATTATTTAATTCTTACAATTATACTGGGAATGGTCCCGTTATTCCCCCTACAATTAATGTTCGCTATTATGCTTTCTACACATTTAGTATCCAATGCGCCGTTTTGTATTTAGGCGCCGTATAGCCTCTTATATAAAATAGGATAATCCATTCACTTGATCTGTGATAAATTAAAAAAAAAAAAGTAACCACTTCCAACACATTGCGAGATACTATCGCGTTGGTATTCCATCACGCTGTATTGCCTTCTATGGCACTATTTAAACACAATCCACGGGGATAAATATATACAAATAGGCTATATATAGTTTCTCACCAAGTTCAAACCCAGAACCACCATCGTTATTCGAGCTTGTTGATGTATTGTGTTGTGTTATATTTAGCTTTTTTGTGGAAGGTTCAAGGCAACGAATGTTTACCCGTTTATTTCCGTCGGTTGGAGACAGCTTTGTGTGCGGATACGAGGGGAGGCGAGCGCGGTTACGCATCACTGTCACCCCCGACAACACGCACCAGACACACCACAGGCTTACCTATTTTTCGCCGCCGCAGCTCTGTCTCTTTGTCTCCGGTTTTTGAACCAGTTTCCTACTTGTGTGGGCGTAAGTCCGGTAGCCTGTGCAAGCTCTCTCTTTTTACTCGGATTCGGGTAGGGATCCTGCAGATACCATTCCCTAACAAATGTCGGGTTCTCTCCTTGAAACAGTGGGTCTTCTGCTCTCCATCCCATATGGTTCGGGGCAGAGGGAACTTCTTCCGCACCCTGTATTTGTCCACCGGCCCCAGCGGACGCCCCCGGAGCTTCTCCGCCTCCTGGTAGTGCGCCTCCAGCCACAGGGCCTGCAGTTTCGTATGCGAATCTTTGGTGAACTTGTGGTTCTCCAAAATGTGGTAGAGTTCTCGGAAATTCCCGCTGTGGTAGGCCACGATAGCACGGGCCCTCAGAACAGACTCGTTCTTGTTGAGGACCTCGCAGGCTGCCGGGCGACTGGCAGAGACCAGAGGAAGCGACCGAGGCGTTCGATGTCCCCGCTCTCCTCGAGGGTCTCACAAACCCCCGCAACCTGCTGGGGGCTAAAATTTAAGATGGGCAGCTGAAACATGGAGGCTTCCTCGTTTCCCCCTTCCTCCAGTCTCTGGCGCGCTTCACTCTGCCGTCGTTCGTGCGTCTCGCCTCTCCGTCGCGCTCTCCTCGCGTCGAATCTCCGGACAAAAAGGCAATCCAAAGTTAGCGAATCGTTAAAGCGTTGCATACACTGAGGAACGATGCCCTCCGGCTGCCTACTGCATCCTCGTTCTGGTAAACTTGATAAGCAAGAGTTGAAAGTACAAGAGCATTACAACTCGACCCGAGATGTTTTTTGAAGGGGGAAAAAGACAGTCGCCCCTCTCTGCTGATTTTCTATTGGACTTGGCAGATTGGCTGCGTGGTTGCCATGGATGCCCGTCAATCACTGTCAAGTTTAGCCTACCAATCACGCGGAAGGAGCGGCAGGATATTTCAGCACCTCCCAGTGGAGGTGACTTTTAAATCTTAGCCTAAACATTTTGACCTTTGCTTTTATGTCTTCAAACATTTAATTGGCTTCCGTGTTTTCCAACACCCTTTCCTTTGTATGCCAAGCAGGGTTATAAAAATGCAACTCTTCTAGTCTCCTGAAGTGCCATACAACATGGACGTCCGGATCCTAAAATAGCACACGAACTACCAAAATACAAGACACATAACGTTCTAAGAGAGCAGATTTTTGTTGGATATTTTTTGAATGAGATTCCTGTATTTGTATTCTTTTTTTTTCGAATAGAGAGCGATATACATTTTTTATTAGGTCCATGCGCAACGTGAAAATACACGTTGTAAGATTGGCACACTTTGTAGTAAACAGAAAAAAAACAGTAAGAAACCCAAACACAATTAGAATGATTGTAAACTCCATGTCCTTATTTAGAATGGAGCCCCTGCTTGATATGAATGAGGTTGAAAAGGCTAAAACCCCAATAGCATGAGTGGGATTTTCAGTCTTTACGCACGAATGCCACCATACTAAATCGAGTTGAATGACTAAATGTTTTCCGAGAAATATTATATGTTTGTGTATCGAATTATGATTCCACTGCCAAGCTACTCGGGTTGGTATCAGACACACTCCGTTTTGTGCACGGGCGGATTTAGAAAATAAGAGGGGCGGATTAGATAGCGCAGATGGTTTGAAGTGTCGGTTCAGATTATTTCATGGCTGGATACAGTGGTAAAGTTCATTCTGACGGAAAAGCCCTGATATTATTTTCACAGCATCTCTCTCTCCTCTCTCTCTCTCCTCTTCTCTCTCTCTCTCCTCGTCTCTCTCTCTCTCTCTCTCTCTCTCTCTCTCTTCTCTCTCCTCTCTCCCTCTCCTCTCTCTCTCTCTTTCTCTCTCTCGTTTCTCTCTCTCTTTCTCTCTCTCTCAATCTCTCTCTCTCGCGCGCACCCACACCCACACACACACACAAACGAATGCACACACGGCACGCAGGCAGGCACGAACGCACGCACGTACGCGCCCAGTGTGTGTTCAACCGAATTCCCTCTGGCTCCTTTTGCATGAATTATAGCCTCCTCGTCCTGCGGTTTTGAGATGCCAGACTTCTGCACAAGAAGATGCTAATTTTCTTATATTAATGAGAAAGTATTATTCTGTCTATTATGGGCTATTTCAATACCCGATCAAAATAAATATACATTCTGATGCAAATTATAATTGTTTCCCAAAAGTTAATGTTGATGAATTTGCCGAGTAAGCAGATGGTCAGAGAACTATGCGAGAGGAGCAGACGGATTAAAACGACTTAAATTCTTACTAGTAGGCTCGGTATTCATAAATCCATATTATTATGGGTTTAGCACCGATCACTGAGTAATCGTAAATAAAGGATAAGACCGCCATCAGAAACCAAGTAA
>JAXIVH010000014.1:8566863-8584363 GCA_036785325.1 Urophycis tenuis | reverse complement strand
AGATACAGCATCAAAAACAGTCTATTAAAAATAATAAAATTTTAAAATGTACAATTAGAAATATCTGTTAAGTTTCCGAACACTTCAAAATTTATTTCCAAGGTATTTCGAACAATCAAACCACGCAAGTATTTCCTTGAAAAATAAATGTAATGCCTAACTAGTATTTCATTATTTTAACGTATCACAGACATTTTAGAATAAAACCCATAACTTTCATGGAATTCGACAGATAGAAAAGCACCCTTGACACTAACTGCACATATAAAGCCGGTTTAATAACGATATGATATTGCAAACAATACACACTGAAGATTTATAGATTTCATGTTCAGACAGGTAATATACAATATAAGGCCACAAGTGCCCATGCACCTGAAATCAAGATCACAGCTAATTCACAAAAGGACCAGCCACAGTAGCACCAGTATTTTTTTCATACCCTCACACACAGCCAAACGATTAGTCATTATACAGGCAAGCGGACCCAACCCTGTTTTAAAATGCAGCCAGAGCGCATCTTTTTTTTATTTTTTTTTATTCCTCGTCGCACCTCTGTGGAATCACTGCCATTCGCAATCTTTGGCGAATGCTTTCAGAAACACTGGCTGCCACGGCCTTGTAGTGAATAACACAGCTTCACAGAGAGCAGGGGAATTTTCCTCATGGCACAGGTGTGGCCTGATAGTCTCAGAAACCTCCGGCAGCACAAAGAGAGATGTTTTCTCGGTGAAAAGGAATAGGGGAGGTATGAGGTGGAGGAACACGTCCACAATGGCTTCGTCGTCTTATTCCATCCTGACCTTCAGGCCCAGCTTCAAATAAGTGCAACACCAAGGGGAAATAAAAAATCTCAATGACCCTGAATCTCCACACGCGCAGCAGCGGCAGATGAATACATGACGTTGAAAGATGGGAGGGAAAAAAAATGAATTCTGAATCTGTAATACATTTGGAGACAAACAAAGAGACAGAGCTTTATTTCACTAGAGCAAGCACCAGTTACCCTGAATCCTGTCTTCCTGCACATTTATATTCTAAAGGAAAACAATGCAGGCTAGGCCTACCTTAAATCCCTTGAAAGCTAAAAATGATATCAAAAGCTAGTCTTACAGTCACGAGTATAGTAGTAGTATTGTATAGTATACTATATAGAGAATAGTATCAATATAATATTAGAATTAATTCATATGTGCCACGTTAACAAAACACTTTTTTTTTTTAACAACAATCCATATGAATGCCTTATTTGGTCATTTCAATACCATATAAAACATGAGTTACAGTTGCACATTGCAGTTAGCATTTTAAAAGACAAAAATATCATTAAAGGCATGAATATTCATCCTATTAATTACAGATGTCTGCTAAACAACTGTATGTGAGTGTACATGTGTAAATTGATTGCAAAAATTCCAAGAGAAAAACAAATGCCAGTTCTGCGTTTTAGTTTTTGATTGCAAAGCATTTCAGGATTTTCTCTGATCCCTGCGTCAGAATCAGCCTCATCCCTCGCTGTGTCGATGGTGAGCCCATGAATCATTCAGCCCCTGAGGGACTCAGGAGGGCTGACATTCTGCCAAAAGGCTGACAGCACAAGACATGAGCCCCACCACTGGGTCCTCTACTTCTCCATGGGCAGTGAATGTAGAAATTAGCATTGAGCTACAAAAAGATAAAGAGAAAAGATGCAAGCAATTGCCATATGAATACAAGAATGAAAATTGTTCACATTTTCCAGAATAATTACCACGGGCTATAATGGCAAAACAGACATGGCTTATATGGAGATTAATATGTATGAATGTAATGATTTAGCTCATCATGAGGCATGAATTCAGACATATGCACTCTGAGACAGGGCTTCCACTTGGCAGTGCTTATAGGAAGGTAACGGCAAAGAGAAATCCTAGCCGTCCTTGTGTGTCACTTACCAGCCCCAGGAAAATACCATTTCTTTTTTGTGCTGATAGTGCAAAGTGTCTCCATGAGGCTAATGCTTCGTGTCAGATTCTGTGCTAACTAGCATGTTAAAAGCAGGACTTCACCCATTCTGCCACTTTCCTATTGAAAGCATTTTTCTTTTCCCACAACATGTCCAAGTAAGTCGCCTAATATGGGGAAGAGGAAAAAACAGATGATGTGGTTCTAAATAAGTTTACTGTAAAAAATATATAAATAAATATACTGTATATATATATATATATATATATATATATATATATATATATATATATATATATATATATATATATATATATACATATATATACAGTATAGATATATAGAGATATAAAAACTAAACTCCATGATTTCAACTGCTTTGTCCAATTTCTCTTCAGCATTATTATCTACACTTCAGCGACAAGGAAGAGCAGACAAGTAAATTAATGGGTGGGTGGAGAAGGGGCAGGGGAAGAGGGGAAGGGTTGTGTGTGCGTGTGCGTGTTTGCATGTGTGCGTGTGTGTGTGTTGGGGGGGGGGGGGGGGGGGGGGGGGGGGGGGGTTAGCTGGGGTAGGAGTGGGTACAAGGAGGAACACAAGACAAAAAAAAAATCCCCCCCCCCCCCAAAAAAAAAAAAAAAACCAAGATAGAAGTACCAAGCCCCTGAAGACTGGCATACTGCCGTTGTGTGTCAGTCACCTAGCAACAAGTCCTCCCCATCACTTACCCCCCTGCTTACCCCCCGTTCCCCGCTGTGCTCCCTAATTCAACAAATCTGCTCAGAATGTATGGCTGCTCTTGTAACAAAACGCATTCTGCACGGGGGGCTAAGGATGCAGGCCTCGCAGGAACACGCCACTCAGCTGCCTATTGACCAGCGGGCCTTTTCTCTGCACACACTAAGGAGAGCGGGACAAAGCGGGTGAAAGCAGGGGCAGCGCCACAGAGAAAACATTTGCTTGTAATTGTGTTTGACTGCATATGAAAATGATGTTCTTTTTAACGCAGGCTTGTTAAGGCCACACTATTTTCCTTCTGGTCACCTGATTATTGTAAAGGACAGACCGCCCGCCTGCCCTTTGGGGCGCTGAGGGGGGGGAATATTGAAAATGGTCCAAACACCTACCCACTCTCTGCCATAACCCGCTCTTGTGTTTCAAGTGTTCACCGGCAGCAACATAAATATGTGGTCCCTGTTCATTACAGGACCCATGAGAATGGCAGTGTATCTGCCCCTCCCCCGATCCCACCCACAGAACGGATAGTGGCAGAGGGGCATACATACACACACACACAGACACACGCACGCACACACACGCACGCACACACGCACGCACACCCACACACGCACGCACACGTGCGCGCACACGTACACACACGCCTTGGAAAGCTTTGAGAAGGTAGCATTCCTGGTGCTACTTCATTTTAACAGACCATTAGCAGAGCATTTGGGTAAAAAAAGAAAAAAGAAAAAAAAGAGCTTCAATAGAGACATTCACATCCACTGAGTATTTGTACTTTTCAGACCCCTATTTTCTGTTTTATTACCTGTATTTCCACACTCATCGGCGTATGCCCTTTTTTGATGTCGGCCTATGCTATCCCATGGAATTCAAGTGCATCTTCTCGGCGTGAAAAGAAAAGATTATACGTAAGAAACAAATACATATAATAAACAGTTAAAGTTTTTTGGGGGCTAAGAAGGTTGCACCGCGTGTGACAGAAGTTTCTATCTCGTCCAAAAAGAAAAAACCTTTTCAGCTCAAAGGGGTCAGCAGTTTTACATCCACGTGTATTTGATTTAACAAATGATTTGTCAGAAGCTAATGTGCTTTTGAATTCCTCAAGGTTCCTCTCCCCCCCCCCATCCCCTCGCTTTATATGGATAGCTATTCAGCGATTTAATTGGTTTAGGACGCGGCCCCGCCCGCCTCTGCTGTCCTCCTAAAGCTGTGGCTTTTGAAAAGCCACAAGGTCGTGTCAAGTCACAGGTGATGGAGAAAGGCGATTTTTGTGCTGTGAACATAGCTGACCTCCGCGCACTGATATTCGGGTTCCTCTGTATATCCTCTGTATATATACCATTCAGATTGGAGGTGGGCTAGGTGACCCGGGGGGGGCTCCCCTTTTGGCTTTACCTCGCAAAAAAAAAAACATACCACACACGTCGTCACGTCGCTTTCATCACGACGCCACATTCATCCTCATTCATCTGACTCCGCACCGCAACCCCCGGCGTCTGCGATAAAGCCGTCAAAGCCATGCGGATTATTAAAACAAATCCACACAAGCACACAAAAAAACACAATTATATAAATGTAATATTGAGTCCCTCCCACTTTGAAGGCGGGATACTTTCAGAATATAAAAAAAAAAAAAAGATAAAATGAATGACAATGTTCTGTCTGCTCTAACTGGCTCTTCAACTGTGTGACGCGCAGACGAGCGCAGCCGGCTGGCTGGGGGGGGGGGGGGGGGGGGGGGGGGAATGGAGGGGTTTTGGAGGGGTTTGGGGAGTGTCCATAGTAAGATTATTGTAAACAAAGAGAGAGAGGTACGGGCTGGCCAGCAACTTGTATTTGTAGTTCGATATCAGTTATAGGATGTGATTTTAAATGAGAACATTATCGAAATCGCTATCGATCATCTTTGAGTAGGACTACAGTTGACAGGCAAATTCAATCGCTAAATAGGCGGCCGATGTGTACAAACTACACGCAGGCAGACCCTTCAAGGTAAGAACACACGGTTTGTGGAAGGATCACGCCCCTCTTCCAGCAGCTGCAGGCCGGACCATCGGAGCATTTAAAGGCAATGTTCTCGTCGCGGCTCCTCGCGTCTGCGGAATAACGGAGCTTCTGAGAAGAGAACAGGTGTAAAAGGGGACAGAGAGAGAGAGAGAGAGAGAGTGAGAGAGAGAGAGAGAGAGAGAGAGAGAGAGAGAGAGAGAGATGAGAGAGAGAGAGAGAGAGAGAGAGAGAGAGAAATGAGTAGTCGGTGGGGTCAACCGTGATTGGCTAAAAGTCTGTGGATTCTGTCACACTTGAGTGGCTTAAGGGTCTACACTAACACCCCCCCCCCCCCCCCCCCCCCCCCACACACACACACACACACACACACACACACACACACACACACACACACACACACACCCCACACCGGCTTCTCGCCCCATTCGCTGGATTAACAGGTTTCACCACATTGACGCGGCCCTGCACCGTTTCATTTGTTTTGTGAGAGTGTCAACAAGTGAGCGTATCTGTCTGTGTGGGTTTAATACTTTTACCATGCGCACCCCCAACTCCAACCCTGACACCAATTACAGAGATTATGTCTTAAAGCTGCGGTGGCGTCGCTGCACCGTACTGATCCATTTAGACAAGATCACAGAGCCCCGCCCAGCAGCACGTGACCTCTGCTTCTTCACACAGGTTTCACTCCCATTCGGCCAGTATTAAAAAAAAAAAAAAAAAAACGATTAGGGCCTGTATAGTTACCAGAAAGTATAGGCAGCTGTAGGAAGTATAGGAAACTATAGCGCAAATGTACCAAATGAGTACACTACAGTGCACAACATAGTTGTATGAACATAAGGTAGTCAATGACTGAGATCACGTCTGATAAAGGAATTATAGGGCTCAATGAAAAAGTAGTCTTTTGATGTGTAGCCAACAAATGATGTACAAAAAATGTCCTCACTTGCTGGTATAAATATGTCTCATTATAAACATTTTATAGTATTTTCCAGTAGGTGTTTTGGTCAATTTAAAACGATAAGGCCTACTTTGTGTCGACCATGCCATTTATAATGCCATAGATATAAGAAAATGGTCTTGGCAAGAGTAGGGAAGACCTACAATATGTTCATTATAGCATGAATACAGCGTAGGCTCAGCTCCTCTGACTGCCTTCAAGGCCACGGGATGATTCATTCATGAGTCCATTACCATAGAGTAGGACTTTAGTAGGTCAATCTATCCTTCTATCAATCTATCTATACATCTATATCTCTAACTCGGACGACACATTTCCATCCATTTGTCTAAGATAAGAATAACCTTTAATAATCCCTGGAGGGAAATCAAGTGTCATGGCAGCAAAAGCGATTGACATGCAACACAGGAGAGGCACAGGTAGGAGTAGGAGTAGGCCTATATGAGTAGGCCTGCATAAAGATAATAAGAATACAAGAATACTGAGCAGCTGGCTCTAGATGTCTGTACCAGATCTATGAATGAGTGAATGAGTGAACATACCTACAGTCTTTCAACATATAGAAATATGTAGGCCTAGGCTACATGTGTACATCAATAAATAATATAAATCTACCAACCTCTGTCTCTCGATAGATATAAATTAAATACGCTAATATTATATGCTAACTCAATGAATGAATGAATGAATGAATGAATGAATATGAGTACATGCGGAGCTCCCCGGGGTGCATGCAGGACGAAGGGTCCAACGTCAGTAACACACAGCAGTCTGCGGGTTTAAAGTTCCGATGTTGGGATCTAAATCACTTAATTCTTATTTACATAACCTTTAAAGGAAAAAAAAAAAACACAACCTGATGCATTTAATGTTTTGTTTGTGGTCTCTTTTTATTTGGGAAAATATTTTTCTGTAGTTAAATAGGCATCGTTATAACGCGGTTGTTATCTCGTTTCCAAATGAAATGTTGCCATGATCTGAAGCAAAACCCCTCTAAATACCCAACCAAACCAAACCGAACCAAAAATACACCGTCGTACTTTCCACGTTTTGTCATTTGTAGACATAGTCTAATTTTTTTTTTTTTGTTTCGAAGACGATGGCGTTGTGTGGCAAACAATTAGAATTGTTGAATGGACGAGGCCTAAATATTAGATGAGCCCCCAAAAGCAGCCGTCCTTTTAAAGCACGAGAAACCAAAAGGGGACACCAATGGGGTCTGCGGTTTCATTATTTAGAAACATCCTACCTGGATGTTGATTCGAGCTAAACATTCATGAATAAATAAATAACCAAACAAACAAACAAAAGAAGGGACATGAAGAACTCCCCCCCCCCCCCCCCCTCCCGCCCCCCTACTGTCCCGCTGGCATTCTCCTCTGTGGATTTCTACGTTAATTGGCAGCAGTTTGAACTGGGAGCAGTAAATCAAGAACCGCGGAGTGTATTCAGGAGTGGGACCACCCAGGACCTATTTTCGGTGGACGTTTTTTTTGACAGACAATGTAGGCTAAAGATACTCGAGGAGGCAGTGTTCCAACCCCATGAATGGACTTCACCAGGAGCAGGGCTGCGCTACTGTCACATTAAGCCGAGCGGTAGAGAGGGAAATAATAATGTTCTTTTTTATTTGGATGTAGGACTATCAGATGTTTTTTTTATTTGAGGTCGACAAGGATATGCCTCGATCTATCCAAATAAACAACACGCCGGTGTAAGCCGATGTCTTGACCGTCTGTGTTCACACATGAGAAATGGCCTAAATAAAGAACAGCCAATTCATGCAATCGTTCAATACAGGGCACTGGTTGACTGGCACACTTGTTGACTGGACAAATAATTTTGTTTTTAAATTCCCTCTTCAAGTTGTTTTGTAATAAGAAAAGAAGTCTAGTCTGAAATAGTCCAAAAATGAGACCTACAGTTTCTCAGCACTGGCTTGTTGAAAGTAGAGCTTTCTTTGTCTTCCATTATGACATCTTACAAAACTAGACAACTGCCTACTAAAATACCAAGGCTACTCTTGATTAAATACCTTTTCATGTTTCTGAAACCTTCCAAAGGGTACTGGAAAAAAAAAACTGCGGGATGGCGCACACGGCAAGGCCAACCCCAACTCTCAGGCATATTGGTGGAATATCAGGAAGATGAAATTAAGAAATCTCAATTAGAGCAGCTATGCCAAGGACACAAAAAACAAGCAAAAACAAATCTAAATATCCCATTGTTCCTCATGTCAGACACCAGATATCCGATATTGTTCTCTTTCATTCCCAACCAAACCAAAGAATATGTTGCAGATGTAGCCGGTTGCTTTTCAAAATTACAGCCAAAACAGGAGGAATCATCAGTTCTATTGTGCTCTGTAATTATTTTTGTTGAAGCCATATCCCCTTAAAACCGACCAAATGATACATTATTAATTCTGAAAAATGCCGTGAAATCCTAGTAATTGCAGAAGAACAGACTACAGCAGTTCAATGCAAAACATTTTTTTGTGAAGTCCGTCTTGACCTTCCATGCCGACGAGATCCCCGAGTGGGCTTATTGCGTTGCTCATTATGATGAAATAACCCTCAAACACACATGCGGGAGAACACAGGCTTTTTATATGACTACACCAAGTTCCTTTATGCTCCACAACTTGTCCCCTCTTAATGGTGGCTTCTCTGTGTGCTCGTCCTTCCTCCGCTGGGCAGCTTGGCAGGAAGTTGTCCTGTAAAGGCTGAATAGTGACCACTTTTGTCCTCTCTCACACAGCCGCTTCCAAACCTAAAAGCATGCAGAAAAAAAGAAATCTCTCCCACACCTGCATGAACACATTTCTTTTTTCCCCCCCTTTTTTGCACCAGGGGAACTAGCATGTCTTTGAATAACTGGGGGAGGAAGTTCCCAGTAAACTGCTTTTTTAGATTGGAAATGGCAATAGAAACACTCTTTTCATGTAACAGTTAAAAAAAATAAAAAAAATAAATCAGTGAGAACTGGATTTCCTGTTTGGGGGGGCAGTGGAATCAGAGGAGGCCTTGAGAAGGGATGGAATGGAACTAGAAAATGGAGGGCCTGTGCATGAGTGCTGAGCCACTAATGGTGCAGGACTCCATATGCAACACCAGCAACCCAGACACGCGCACACACACACACACACACACACACACGCACGCACGCACACACGCACACACACACACACACACGCACGCATGCGCGCACGCACACGCACGCACGCACGCACGTACGCACACACACACACACCTCTTACCATTTCACCCTGCCTTGGTGGTAATAACACTAATAACATCCGGTTTCATCAGCAACACATTTTGTGGTTCACCGTGGAGACCAGGATCACCAGTGAAAGGCAGCACTTAATTGGCAAGGATGACAAGGATAAATATTCAACCTCCCCGAAGCATGCACGCTGGACACCTACTGTACCCTGGTAAAGCACCCTTTTATCCCTTGCTCGGCCTCCAGGGTCCGGCATTACCTGACGGGTTTGCACAAGGTCAATATTACAATGTGCTTCCATGATCAGTTCAAGTCAACCTACTTATAGCACTTATAGCATTCTCCTCAGTGCGCCTGGGGGATGTCAGCACAGACGAATTTATGACTGAATGGAAGTGGAAATGGTTGTCTGTCTCATAGGATTGTGTAATATATTGAATTTATATGGGTATTATAGGGGATTTTATATTGTCTTAAGCACAAGCTGGGATATTTAGGGAAATACATATTTGGAGTAAGGAATAGCATGTGAGTGACGAAGGCACACAATCACACTATACCAGCATATAAGGTGAACCTTCCTCTACATCCTGATGAGGGTACTTATTTTATGCTCTATTGTATGGCATTGCTGCCCCCTATACTAATCATAGTCTATACAAATAATTGTGTTGTTTTTGAAACCTCCATAATGTGCAGCACTACCTGTCTCACAATGTAACTGTGCGTCGTGCAAAAACAGATTCATTTTCAGCTTGATAGCTGATTTTTTGTTTTAGTTATCGTTGCCATTATTGTTGATATTGCAAACCTTGTTGTTGTTTACAAACAAGCCGGTTTACTCTGTATGATAACGTCAACGACGCGGGAACACTGTTGCACAACAACACCACCTCGTTGTCTCGGAGGAAGTTTTTTTTTTTGCCATTGTTGTCGTGCTGCAAAATGACTTCCAATTGCTTTTAAATTGCCGGTTTGTGTTGGAGATGTATGTGATATTCACTTCAGGCAATTAGGTGGAGAGAAAAGAAATAGGCCTACTTTTCATAAAAACCTGAATAACAGTTCTGTCAATGTTCTCTGAAAACAATTTAAACAATTCCCAAACATAAAGGGGAATAAACGCTTTCCAAAATAATTGCAAATTGCTTACTGCCATCGGTCTGTGTGTGACGTCCAAGAGACCCCTCACAGATAGACAACACAATTCCAGGGTAATCGTTTAAGATATTACAATAATACTAAGCTGTAGCCTTGGTATATTTTAGGCCTACTGTTGCCTTTTTACTGGTGAAAAAGGCAGACTGATGCTGGAATGTTATTGTTAGGATTTCATGGCTTAATATTTTTATCTTCCATTTATTAGTCCCTATTGGTTACAAATAAATCATGTAAAAATATGCTTTTTTTTCTTTTTTTTAATTAGTTGGTTATTTAAACAAAAATATTAAAACGATGATAGACCAGGTAGGACAAATGAGAATTCTGTGAATGAATGCTTCAGAACTGTGTACATTCTGAGCAGAGTGTGAAGTGAAACGATTACAGAGCAGAACACTAGTGTGTCTGGACACGTTCATTTCCCCCATATTATTGTGATGCAATTAGTGGATCAACACCAGTTACTTAACCATACAATTGATCAGTTTGAGTGTCTAGGGAAGGCAGTGCAATAGTAAATACCTTAAATGGATTCATTTAAACACAGACCTATCCTAACAGGAAATGTATAGCACAACAAAATACAAAGACTGATAAACTGTTTACTGTTTCTTTATTCATGGAACCCCGAAGGAAGACATTAAACAATCTCAGGTTGTACAGGAAACACTGCAAATCTCTTTAATCAGGAAATTATCAAACGAAAGAGATTTGCCCTTTTCAATCATCTGGTCAATGATGAAAGATCCGATGGGGACACAACAATTCAATGTGCTGGAAACAAAAGAGACATATTTTAAAGTGTAACAATAAGGTAACCTAAGCTGCCTTGCTCATCCACAAAGAGAGAACCGTGTGAAATGGCAAAGAACAAGCTCAGAGGGAGCACCGTAGATTAGCACCGATGTTTACAATGGACTATTATTGTAACCAAGTCTTTGTGGCAAGGTCAGGAAAATAATAAATAGCAAATATTCTACCAGAGAGACGGAAGGAAATAAATGGAAATGCTTGATTCCCATTGAGTCAAACATAGTGAAAAGAACACTGTCAGGCCTTGGACAACCAAGCTTCAAGGTGTCATTGAGAGTCCATTCAGAATGGGATAAGACTGGAAATATTTTCATAATGGCCATATCTGCATTACAGTAGTCAGTCGTGTACATAACTTATTGATATTGAGCCGTTTGGCCATCGCAGGCGGTGCAGTACACAGTAGATATTCAGCTCAGCACGGGCACAAGAAGGATGTCTGAGCCTTCACAGCTTTGTAATGTTGATGCCGTTTTGAATTTGTCCATTCAATCCAAGCGTATATATTGTGTCAAGCGCACGAGGTAAAGGACACGTTTGAGTAGCTGGGGAATGAGAGTAAACAAGAAAATAGGTGTGAAAGTCACAAAGGTTGAACGTTCTCAAAAACATCAGCCTCCTGTTTATTGAGGACAAGTTTGTTTGCATGCCCAAAGTGTACAGCATCTTTGTGAGATATGGCCATGGAAGACCAACGGCCCAGTAATGTAAAGTGTGCCGATTTGGTGACCACAAAGCCTTCACTCTATAGCAATATGAAGAACCAAAATATTTAGAGTTCACTTTGTGTTACTTGCATTCCACACACAGCGCTTTCTTTATGGGCAGGATAAAAGGCAATAGGAACCCAGAGTCTGAACCCAGCTCACGTCATCTATGGGTGATATATTTTAAGGAACACGTACACTGCTCTCCCAAGTTGGACCTTTCCTGAGTCATATATCTAATAAAGGTGTTTAATTATGCTATTAAATAATAATGACAGCAAGCTATCACCCAACAAAGTGTCCACGGTAGCTTTGACCTCCCCTTTGAAACAGAATGTCCCGTGAATGCATCTTTCAGAGATGGTGGTCGTTAGAATGATTCAGTCTTTTACAATCATTTTCTTCTCATCGCATCGCGATCTCATACAGGGGTACAGAAATACGCTTTAAGATCTAGTGGGCAACTCTGTAGCACCAATACGTCCACTGGGAATAATTAGGAGGGGATCGCGCGACAGAACATAAGCTAGGGCTAGCAAACACGTCATGTTACCGTAACTGCACCTCACTGCATCACGTAGAGAGAAGTGTGCTGTATGTGACATTGACAGGTGTGGACAGACATACACAAAGCTTTAAAATTAAATTGGGTGATGGGTGGACAGATGAGAGGGACATTTCACTTGATCTAAAGTGGCAAGACAATCAAGGTGAATGGTTAAAATGACCAATTGACAAAAGAAAATGACAGGTGGGGGGGGGGGGGGGGGGGTGACCACATGTAAGCCGAGATGACAAAATGGTGGTATGCAAATGCCAAGGTTGGCATCCCATGATTAGCCCCCGTTTTAGCTGAAACCCCGGAAGAAGAGGATGTCTGGGTCCTGGGGAGGAGAAAGAGCAAGGGTAGAGAGAGTGATGTATGAGGGGGGGTCAAAGGTCAACCGCAGTGTAAGCATGCAGTCTTGCGCACGGTGGGATCACGCAATGGCGGCATGCGGACAAGAGACGAGTCGGAGGAGGACGTGCACGAGGACCGAGAGGGACACTCATCACGGAGAACATGAATAATGAACCATTCTGCGGTGTCGCAGCGGCGAGGATGAAGATGACGCATGGGGTGGCAGCGAGATGCGTACGGACGGACGTTTGCGCTGATGCAGCGGTCCGACGGCATGCATGGTGAGGTCAAGGAGGGAACACCTCCACACGCCTCTGAAGGAAAATGCCTTTTGTCTTCAAGTGGCCACCAATCGCGTGTCACCAGGTGAGAGATCACAGGGTTTTTAAAGGAGGGAAAGCAGACTCGAAAAAAAATGAAGAAACACAGTTTGTCGCGTCACAGTTTGTTTTCATCATATTTAATCTCAATCTGTACTCCAAAAAAATAAAAGAAAAATACAAGCATTGACCGACAGTGTTTACCACCTCTGGTGGACAGAAGATAAGACACAAGTGTGACTCAGAGCTGACCGCTCTGTATCTTATATATGCAGGGGGGTTTTACTTCGGCCAAACATCCATTTAGTGGCGGTCGGGATAACCAACAGAGAAGATCAAACTGTAATCTGCCATCAAACTACTTCACCGCCCACTGCCGGATCAACTGAACCACACTGACGGGGTAGTGGGGGGGGGGGGTGGGGTTGAATCCCCAACGGCCCCTCAGTGGGGTTGCAGGGGAAATGACAGGAGGTGGGGCGGGGGGGGGGGGGGCGGTCGCAGCGGCGGCGGCGGTGACGGTGAGAGAGAGAGAGAGAAGCACGCCGATACAGGGCGAGGCGAAAAGGTGGCGGCGCTAATGAGAGAGTGCGTGGGCTTAACGAGGGCGCCTGGTTTGGTGTCCTAATTCAGCGGGGCAGTGTCTCAGGGGGGCGCGGGATAACGAGCCGGACCAGGGTTTCCCAGGGCCGGGGCTTTTGTAACCCACCTCATGCAAGCGGGGGGGGGAGGGGGGGTCATACATGATCGCAGTGCCCTGCCAAGGACATGGGGGAGTGTGGGGGAGGGCTAGGGAGGGGGGGGGTGGCGGGGGGGGGGGGGGTGCCAGACGTCACCCTTTTTGCCTGATAAGCTTGTTTGTACACACCAATCACTGAATCACCTCAACCATGTGAGAAAAGTGTGTGTTTCCTGTGACAAACTGACCTTGGGCAACCAGTGCATTATGGGAGGGAGGAAACGCAGAGGGCAACAGAGGGAGGGTGAGGCGGGGGGGGGGGGGGGGTTCACCACATTGGAACAAGGCAGATTGGAGTCACGCTTTTGTTGAGTGATGTATTTACCGTGTGTGTTGACTGTGTTAACTGTGTGATATGGATGCACCGATAAATATTTATTCGGGGGGGGGGGGGGGGTTGTTGATCCTGGTGGACACAACGCCTGTAGGGCACAATCAAAATGGCATTTCGGGGGCCCGGGAACCCTCTGATCCGTGTGCAGCAGAACATATTCCCCGCATATCCGCTTCATTTGACTAGCTAACCCGCCATCGTTCAAACGTCCTCATACACCCCCCCCCCCCCCCACACCACCACCACCACCACCACCCACCCACCTGAAAAAAAAAAGAAAAAAAAAAGCATAGAGATGGATGCTGGAGCACATTAGCCCTACACAGTGCTCGGTGACCTCGACGCGGAAGCCCTCCACAGAGGGCTGGGCAAGGGAGCCCGCCGCCCCCACCTCTGTGTGTGCTGGGCCTGCATGGCAGAATTAGTCAGGCTCAACTGGCTCTCCAGCATGAGAAACAGAGCATGACATGAGCCCAACAATAGCAGGCAGATGACGGCCCACTCTCCATCCAACTATCGCTGATGCGGCTGCTTTTCTCGTTGGGGGGGGGGGGGGGTGGGAACAATATAAATCATTAGGAGACACAGGTGGCCTAGGATCTAATGCGTTGCATGTTCTATGGCTTTGAGGCAACTAAATGCTTCATACGCATCAAAAGGCCCGTTTTGGGATGCCAGGTATGTGCCTCGGTGATTTCAAAGTAACAGCAGACTCAAACGTTCTTAAGTTGAATTATTGACAAGGACATTGTACAAAAGTGACAATAAAAAAAGGTTACCACAGCAACAGAGGGGGCAACATAAAAGAGAAAGTAGCTCACAACGGCATGTATGCATCAATGAATTTCTTTTAATAAAATACCATTATGAACCATTTTACAGAAATATTTGCTAAAATGTTTAATTTCAAAAGAAAGAGGGGGCTAAGGATACTCATAATTTGACAAAGCGCAGATATCCTTCCAGAACGATAATTTGAAAACTGAGAATGATTGATCAGCCAATGATCACTTAAAATTATGAGATCACGACTGCTGACCGTTCAATAACGAGAACTCAGTCAATGCTTGCGTTTGTAGCCAGTACCAGAGCTCTGGCCAGTACTAGCCACTCTTAATTGGCACAGTAAATAACACTGCCCCCCTCTGGCATAGCTGGGTGACTGAACGATGGCCTTTGACTAGACATCATACTCTTAAAATCTAGCTAAGTTCATTTGAATGATCAATTTAAGTGTACTTAAAGGGGGGGGGGGGGGGGGGGGGGGGGGGTTGGGAAATAACAACGCTCAAGAGCAGCTCCATTTATATATAGAAGGAAAAAATACAAAATATACGAAGCTGCATTTCTGGGTTTTAAAAAATCACAAAGTTGAAATGAAGTGGGTCACGTCATTCCCCACGTCGGAACGAGCTGTATGACGATTGAAAAGACGGCTTCAAAAAACAAACCCACACACAGGCTCCGGTTCTGCGCCCACCTGTCTGCCTCTCCAGGTAACCCAGCGAGGACGGCCCGGCAGCCACAACAAGCCCACCTGATCCGCTAACCGCTCGCCACGGAGCACCGCTTGAACCTTTGACCTTCTAACACGGCTTACGACATCATGTTGACATTTAACGTAATCCCTCCCCCCCTCGCTCGTAAGCCCGGTAACCCCGGCCGGCCGTGACCCCGGCCCTCTGGTCAACGCTCGGTGGGGGGGGGGGGAGCGGGGAGATATTCAGACAGGTCGACGGCACCAAGCTGTGTGGAGTTCACTGCTGTTCACAACCTTACAAACACAGCGACGGAGACGCACACATTCAGAAAGCAGCACCACGGCCCACTTTTACACCAAGGCTAATGGCGACAAACGTCAATCCGTTGTGACGAGGCCGAGTCTGCAGCGAAGGCTGATCAACGCACCTTGATGCACCTTATGGATGCACAAAGGGAGGCCCGCGTGGACTCTTGTGTGATGAGGTGAAGTCAGAGCAAAGGACTTTGTTTACCATTTCTGCACAGGTCAGCAATGTGCACTCTTGACACGATGAAGCTTGAAGCTTTTGCGATGCCGCGAAAACGATTCATCCCATTCCCTAAAGAGTTCAGTGACATTTAAACCAGGTCAATGGAGAATCACTAATTCCGTTACAATGGGTCTCTGTCTGGATTAATGGAACAGGCCAGCCTTGGATCTCTTCCAAAAGGAACTTTAGGCATTCCGTTAATGTTAGCAACTGTAAGTACGCCTTGTGCACACAACTGTTCCTCCACCACGGACTTAAAAGTGACCCGTATGATATATTTATAAAACACAGCCAACACATCAGAAGAGATTAAATGAGAGGTAAAAGGTAACGACCCATTTATTTAGTGATACATTCTGCAAACTAGAAATTTTATTCAAACTTCAGAGGCTAAAAAATGAAAGAGAGGAAAGGAAAGGGAGGCAATTCAGGAAGAGAAAAGCATCAATTCACAAGCAAGGAATGCAATTTGTTCAATCAACAACACAAATCATACAATTTAGTTCTGGGAACAAAGCTTTTTTGTCTTTTTTTTTTCTTTTTTACATTTTTTTCTGCCATTCCTTTGGAGCTAGACCATGATACAAAATATACAATTATTAAACTTTGTAAAATCACTCACAGAGGCCTCTGACAAGCGCTTGAATCAACATTGACAATACTTATCTACATCACTCTAAAGCTTTTTTTGATCATAAATATAGCAGACATGAATGTATGTATGCACGTTTGAATGCTTACAGGGTTACCGATAATTAAACATGTGAATTTGTATTTTGAGTATGACATCATCTTCAGGAGTCCCAACAACAAAACAACACAAAAAAAAAAAATTCAAATCAAAGTTCGAGGTCAAGACTCAAAAAGGATGAAAAACAAAATGTAGCATACGAACCAGCGATGTGGGACATGTGTACCGTGTGACTGCAAACACACTCCTGTGTTGGCACTAGAAGTACTCTAACGTGGAGACGGTAGTGAGCTGAGAGAACGTAACGCGGACGACATCACTTCTCATAGTGTTTGAATTGATTACGTACTGGGGGGGGGGGGGGGGGGGAGGAGGGGGGGTGACATTAAAATTGGGTAAGGCAAATCGGTGAGCTTATTAATGAGCTGAAAAAGGTTAGCAGAGTGAGGCTCAGGTCCCTCCTATAGGGGAGGGGGAGGACGCGCACACACACACACACACACACACACACACACACACACGCGCACACGCGTGCACGCACGCACACGCACACACACAGTCATGGCTGCTAAGGGTCAGACAGGACAGTTAACGCCACAACCAAAGTACGTTGATATGTACACAAGGGCGCAAGCATTAAGCAAATCTCTTGATCTTTAGTCAGGTAGACCTCTGTACAAGAATATACACAAGTTCCAGTCAAGCAAAGGTAACCCTGTAATAGCTTTATAATTTCTTTTTCAAAGCCGGTTATACAGACGCTCAGTGCATATGACCTTTGTCATCATTGATCACACCTACCACCTCACACATCGTACAGTTCTAGAACCCTGAACTTTGATACAATTCTAGATCTCTCAACTACATAAATATTACACAGGTAAACAGGTTTCTGAAGTTACTATAGGAGAGTTTTGGAGCTTTGTGTGAGGAAA